>CAWUPM010001222.1:0-99000 GCA_963924295.1 Dioctria rufipes
CCTGCTTGACGATTTTCCTAAGTCCTATGATCCAGAAATGTTGTCGTATGATATGCACCAACAATGTAGGTCCAGGATGGAGATATTTGCAGTGCATTTCTCTTACAATCAGTTTTGTGACATGTTGATCTCTTGGCAAAATTATGGGGTGTTTTGCATTGAAACTTAAATTTGATGCTTGTATGCGTCCTCCTACTCGTAGAATTCCTTGCTTGTCAATAAATGGACAAAGTTTTATTAATGGGCTCTTATTGGACAGAGGTTTTCCCGAGAAAATGCACTTGATTTCAATAGGAAATGATGAGGATTGAATGGTCTTTATTATTATATTTCTAAACTCTTGGAGCTCCTGTGTGGATAATAGCCCTGTGCTTCTATGATGCGATTGCTTGCGAGTGTTTGCGATAAAGCGTAGAACATAACCAATTGTGCGAGTGAGTTTGTACCATGAAGAAAATCGAGCAAAGTTGATTAGGAGGTCGTTTTCAGAGACTTCCTGATGATTTGATAGAATTGAAGCAACGCGTTCTTCATCCTTTGCTTTCATATGAGCATCATTAAATCTTGCTTTTGGCCAAGCAGACATGTCTAATTTCAGCCATGA
Organism: Dioctria rufipes; assembly: GCA_963924295.1. Lineage (NCBI taxonomy): Eukaryota > Metazoa > Arthropoda > Insecta > Diptera > Asilidae > Dioctria > Dioctria rufipes. The sequence goes on from CAWUPM010001222.1 coordinate 605, forward strand.
GGGACCTTGCCACCAAAGATCGAAGGTAGGTAGTTTTGCTGGAGAAATGCCCCTTGACGCGCAGTCTGCCGGGTTGTCGGAAGATGCTATATGTTTCCAACAGTTGCGGGGAATTGAGTCCAAAATTTCTGCAGTACGGTTCGCGACGTAGGTTTTCCATCGGCGTGGAATATCGGATAGCCATGATAGAACGATGGAGGAATCTGTCCACGCGTGCATTGTAATATTTCCACTTTCATGGATTGCGAGATTTTATGCATAAGTTTGCTTAGTAAATGAGCGCCGCAAAGCTCCAATCTGGGAAGAGAGATTTGCTTCAATGGCGCTACCTTGGTTTTTGCAGCAATGAGGCTCACGAAAACTTCTCCTTCGCTATTCATTGTGCTACAATAGACAACTGCTAGTTCGGAGGCATCACAAAACCCGTGCAGTTGTACGTCAACAAGATATTTGCGTATTAGACGAGGGATATGAATTTTTGATATGGCTGAGAGGTTTGCCTTAAAATCATTCCATTTTTCTACCGTGTTTCGTGGTATGGGATCATCCCAATCTAATTGTTGTACCCATAATTGTTGGAATAATATCTTTACAGATATGACAACTGGGGATAGCCATCCTAAGGGATCGAAAATCCGTGACGACTCTGATAATATCCGTCGTTTGGTAGGCGGGTCATTGGAAAGTTGGAAAGTATTAAAGAAAAATGTGTCTTGAATATGGTCCCATTCAATTCCCAATATCTTTATGCACTCTGGTTTGTCTGTGATGATTAATGAATGTTGTTTCTCAGTGCTATTTTTCATCAGCTCAGTGCAGTTTGATCTCCATTTTGTTAGATTGAATCCATTTTTTTGTAAAATATTTGTAAGCATAGTTTGGCGCTCCAGGGCTTCTGTAACTGAGCCAGCACCTGTGAGAAGATCGTCAACATAGAAATCATTTTTAATGACGGCAGCGATTGTAGGGAAGCTGTCTTGATGATCTTCGGAAATTTGCATTAAAGCTCTGTTGCCAAGAATGAAGCTGCAGAAGTTCCATAAGTAACCGTTGTCAAACGATAGTGTTGTATAAGATCGGCTGTATCTTTCCTCCACACGATTCTTTGATAATTTCTATCAGTTGGGTTTATTAGTATCTGGCGGTACATTTTTTCAATGTCCCCAGTTATGGCTACCGGATGCTTACGGAAATTAATCAGAATTGAGAATAGGTCTCTTTGGATTGCGGGCCCAACCAAAAGGCAATCATTTAATGATTTTCCCGACAAAGTTTTGCATGACCCATCGAAGACTACTCTGATTTTTCCATTGGGATGACCCTTGAAGGCGGCATGATGAGGTAAATAAAAGCATTTCTCTGACGGAGCTTTTATTTCATTGTCTGGGATGCGTTCCATGTGACCCAATTTCATGTATTCTGCCATGAAGGCAATGTAGTGATTTTTGTAGGATTCATCTCGTTTGAATCGTTGTTCTATGGCATGTAGTCGCTTAATGGCATTGGCTTCTGACGATCCCAGGTTAGGTGCCTCGTCCTTGAACGGCAGCGATACTACAAATCTTCCAGTAGTGTCACGATATGTGTGTTTACTGAAATGTACTTCGCAGTTGGTCTCTTCTTCCGTAAGAAAGGTTCTTGAACTGTAAAGGTCTTCGGCCTCCCAGAATCGCCTTAGGCTTCTGTCAATATCTTGAAGCACATTTGAATGCGCATTAATAGCTAACTGATGACGGGTGGGAACAATACCACATAAGACCCATCCAAAAATGGTATTTTGAGCTATTGGGTAATCTTGATCTTGGAACTGGCCTTGCTTAAGGATAGCAAAAAACTTGTCTGCGCCCAGAATTATGTCGATCGTTGAAGATTTGTTAAAATATGGGTCAGCTAGTAGATGCTTCTGAATGTTTGACAAATTGTCCGTTGTGAAGGATACTGCTGGTATTAATGATGTTAGTTTGGACATAATATGAACTTCAACGTTGATTCCTTCTGAAGGATTGATTCGTGAGAACAAGTGTATGTTGAGTTTACCTCTAGTAAAACCGGAATTGGTTTCTGATATTCCACTGATGCTCAAGCGAGAGTGGACTCGCTTCAGAGCGAGGCGTTTGACACAAGCTTCAGAAATAAATGAGACTTATGATCCCGAATCAAGGAGGATTCGACAAGAACATAATTTTCCATTAATGTCAGGTGCGTTAACTATGGCCGTAGGAAGCAATGATGCTGTTGAAATGCCTGTGAAACTCTGAAGAGATTTGTTCGAGTATGGGTTCACAATTACACTAGTGTTGAATGATGACAGTGCCTGATTTGTTGATGTTGTTTGGTTGGGGTTGATTGAAGAATTGGAATTTTGATTGAAATGAAGAGCTTGTTGATTGTTGTTGTGTGCATTGTTACAGGATGAATCTGTTGATTGGTGAGAAATTGCTGCAGACACTGTGTCGTGCAATAGCGAATGGTGAATTCTTTTGCAATGAAAGCACCGATGCTTTGAACGACAGGATTTGACTGAATGACCTGGCTGCAGGCAATTGAAACCCAGTGAGTTGCTGACCACGAACGACTTACGTTCAGAAACAGGCTTGGCTTTGAAGTCTGGACATTGATATAGATAGTGACTTCCTTTGCATGTGAGCCATGATTGAGTTTTAGTCGAAGATGTAACGTGCAAGATCTTTGTAGCGGGAGCTCGTTTCGAAATTGATATGCAAGCCTCTAAGGAATCGCATCTCCGATTCAGAAATTTGAGAAAATCTTTGAAGGCTGGAAATTCATTTTCAGCACTGTCCCTTGACCATAATTACCTCGTTTCGGAATCCAATTTATTTAGTGCTATTAGGATAAGCCATGGGTCTCTGGCTTCAGCATTCGAACCTAATGCTCTTAACCCCCGAATGACCTCATCGAAGGCATCATGCATTGATCGCAACTGTTTTGAAGAAGGTTGAGACACAGTGTTTTGTTCTAGGAAGGTCTTGATCATAGCCACGGTTATATGTCGTTTTTTGTCATACCTTTCCTTTAATTTACACCACGCTTCCTGATAATTGCTATCAGTAATCGCCAAATGCCTTATTAATGCCGCAGCCTCATCTTTTAACAATCCTTTTAGGTATTGTAGTTTCTGACATGGATTGAGGGACTCGTTTTTGTCCACAGCTGTCTCGAATAAATCTTGAAATGAAGGCCATTGTTTATAGTCCCCGGAAAAGTTTGGGATATTGATGCGAGGAAGGCGTAAATCGGCAGATATTTGACTGCTTTGACTCTGATGTGTACGATTAAAGTTTTCAAAGAAACTTTGCTGACTTTGCAACATAGAATTGATTGTCGCACCGAGTTGCTCAGTCGAGACAGTATTATTAAAGGTGCTATGGAGGTCAGGATGGGAGGGTATGAGCTGTTCAGTTCTAGGAGGACTTCTCTCTTTATGGCACGCATAAGAAGAGCCTTTGTGTCATAATATTTGCCTTCAAACTCTTCTAACTCAGAAGTTTGGCCTGGCGTTGATAACAAATGGTCTTCGATTTCTCCAAACCCGACCCATGCTTCTTCGATTTTACTTAAACGAGTAGTTATTTCTTCTAATGTGGTGGTGGGTTGGATTGCCTCAGCAAAGGCTTTTACGCGAGTTACTACACCCTTGAATCGACCACGTTTTTGAATGAGAATAGCATTATCCGTCGTGATTATGAGCGGCAAAATAATATATAAGGCTTTAATTGCTTGAAAATGTCTATTAGGTGTGATGATAAAATGTTCTGAACTCAGACTATATTTCAGTGACTCGAGCTTTACCAAGTAAATGTTTGATTATATATGCAAAGTTCAAATAAAGTTTTTAAGGAGAAGTTGTTAATATTTATTTCTTCTTAGAAGACCATTTAATCACTCAAAATATTTCAGAAATAGAATAATTGAAGAAAACAATATATAAATGCAAACAATGTAATTTATCGTTTTGTGCGGTAGTTCGTGCACTGAACGGTAGGCAAAAGTTTCCGCTTGAATTGTTTTATTGTTACGACCACTTCGTCACCATTTCTTATTAACTCACCATAATAACTTTTCAATTTTCACACAATAAAGTTTTTTATTTGTTCACTATGCAAAGCGCTTTTTCTTAATTAACTCAAAAGAAATGTGTTACGCATATGTTATGATTTCAGCGTTCTTCAGAGATGTTAATTAAACTTCGATAAAAATAATGAAATTTGCCTCAAAATTGCAGAAATTATGTTTATATTGAGTGAAGAGAGAAATGTTGAAGAAGGAAACTGAAAATTGTAAATTTACTTATCTTTTTAATCCAATTAATCCGGCTCGTGAAGGACCATGTTCACTGATGTGAGATGTTGTGAAACCGTATCCAGCACTTAGGATGCAAAAGTGTCTTATTTAATCAAATCCAGCATTTAGAATGCGAAATACTTTTATGAATAAAAAACAAATCCAGCACTTAGGATACAAGGCGTTTAATATAAATCTAAATCCAGCACTTAGGATACAAAATATTTAATCGTTGAAATATACGATTCGAACGTTTTATACAAGAATGAACAAATTCTAATTACAAAAAAATGCTTGTCGCCTATCGCTTCTAGAAATTCTTGTCAATGTACAGTTTAGTAACAATAAAGAATTGAATGTGCAGTGTTATCTATAATTACAATGTATGTATGTACATAGCACAGAACAAGTTTTTTTTTGCCCTTTTTTTTGTAGATTTTAGTACGTTATAAATTGAGTTGGCAAAATTGACTTTACGAACAATTTTCAATAAGTGCAAAGAATTACAAACTCAGTTTAAAAAATTTCTTTTTTAAGTTAACTACATAATTCGACAAGGTAAATAGAAAATTCTAAACATAGGTAGAATTTTAAAAATCGGAGAACGTCATTTTCTGCTTATTAACTTCAAAAAGCTTATGTTAAAAATTTATTTTATTTACTTTAAATTTGTGGCAGCCCCGCTCCGCAAACCAGAGAATTTAAAAAAATCATTGAATTTTCATTTTTAAATAATTTTCTATACAAATTGGGGGACCAATTTAAAAATTAGAGAACGTTATTTTGTTGCCTTATGTATATATATATAAATATTCCATTAATCAATTTGCGATTTATTCAAAAATCTTAATTCCAAGCCCCATCTTGCGAATTGTGCACCGAGCTGTCCAATTTAGGACAACGACCCAGCCTTAACATCGTCTGTCTTCCAAACGTTTATTAAAAAAAACAAAAAAATCAATGAAACCTCCCCGATTTGAAATCTCAATGAAAAGAATAAAGAAGAAAAAAAGAACACAAACCGCGGAAAAATAGAGAATTCAATTCAAAGGAGTCAAAGCGTTCAAATTGAAAGACTTTTGAAGCCAAAGAATGGGGATTCTGAATTGCTGGGTGGGTTGGTGTTTGGATTAATAAATTCGAACATAAGTAGATGACAATGTCCATTGAATGCAGAGGAATTTCCTCAAAATACTCTTCCAAAAAAAATGCGGCATTACAGACGGAGAAATTTCAAGTACTCACCTTTGAGCGAAGATATTTCTGTTATTGATATAGCTAAGAATTCTGGATATCGATGAGCTACTCACCAAGAACTGTGATTTTTTTGAAAATAATTAAGACGAATTTAATATGAAAAAGAAAAGTACAGACGTACAGAGTTTTATGTATTATAAATAAAGGCAGAATTCGTCCCTCTGTCCTATCTAAATGAACTTTCTTTCTTTAGGGCAAGTATAAGTTGTAAAATATTTTTACTAATCCGAAATTTTCACGGGGTGTGTGGCTTTCCGCACTTAGACACAAATCTCAGTGAAAGGTGATATAGATCATGGTATATGGAGTAATAAGGTATGTTCCATCTGAGCACAACGTCACTAGAAGCTAAATTTCCAAGGAATGTATTGGAAATTTTTTTTTTAATTTTTTGTAACCTTTTACTGCACAATTAATCATTTAAAAAAATTTCCCTTGCTTAACTTCTATTAGATATGCACTTACGAACTCAACTTGATTTAGTCTCTTACGATTTCTTCACAGCCATCAAAATTTTGGTAACTGATGACGCAATGAAAAAAGAAAAACTGTTTCTGTCATACTGAGATGTAACATACCTTCTTACATTTTATACCATGAAATAGATCTAGTCAAGCCATGGTAAAGTTTCGATGAATCAAAATTTTGGAAATTACGCGTTTTACCTGCTGCTACTAAATAAGCCATATAAATTATGACTTTCAGTTATGAGATAATAATTTTTTTTTATTTATATATGCTCTTTATTTTTGGCTCTTTTTGTGGCTCTTTTAAATATTCCTTAAAACTAGTTGGCAAAAGGCACAAAATTGTAAAAAGACACTAGCTAAACTAACTTATAAATAGTCAAAAGGGACAATTAAAAACAACTAGAACAATTAATACAACAAAAATGACACAAACAAGAAAAAATTCTCAAAAGAGACTGTATAAACGGATACTAGAATTTTGAAAAGGATCTAAAAGTTGTACAAAAAATTTAATAGTCCCAATTTTGACAATTGGGTAAGTGGCAGTTCCAAGAAGTTCCAATTTCCAAAATAATCTAATAAAAATAATGACCTAAACGAACGAATTTTCAAAATAAAATTTTGAAATTTAGCACCGAAACCGAAACCGAATTAAAAACTTAATAGCCGAACGAACGAAAAATTTACCCGATACCGTTATAGAGTCCCGCGAGGGCGGCCTGTAGTATCATAGACCTCTACAAACTGCCCTCATCATCCCTCCAGCTGAGCATCTGTAACGGAGCGCTTATCTTTCCCACAGCACTTGCAACGGTTCCAAAGCGAGGAGAAGCCCCGTGGACTAGTGTTGCAAATGCTGTGGCGTGATATCACCAACGAAAGACAAGAGCGCCGTCCTGCACTGACGATAGTGGCTGCCATGTGCAGTTGAATGTGCCTGCGTTCGTTGCCAGATATTCAACACGTAAACGTATCTTCAATCTGTCAACGAAGTGGCGCTTAAGTGCTTGTGCGTGGTGTTGTGGGTCAGTGTTCTGATTCCCATCTCCGGCTCTCATGTAGTACAAGTGAATTGTAGATTTGGCCAGTGTCAACACAAAGCTAATCAAACAATTCAGCCGACTACAAACCTTTGGTCCCCATAGAAACGATGTCCTAGTAATGCTCAAATTCGGGTGGATCAACTGACACATATCGCGCACCAGTTCCATCAGACTCTGCAAAGCTGGACAAGTGAAGAACCTGTGAAACAAGGTGCCTTCACCAGAACAAACTGTGCAGATCCTCTGAACCCGCCGGTCGATATGTGACAACTGATTAGGATGCATAAGACTGTGATGCAGCAATTTGAATGCTACATCAGCATCTTTGTAACTAGAAGGATAACTGTAGACTACTCTGCAAGTTATCCCTCCCATCACGCCCATATTCACCCCGAGGTGTGTTCGCTATCTGTTGTATCCTGTGTACTCCGGAGGTCTTATTGACATAAGCACGTCACGGAGCACACGTGTTGTAAGTGTGCTGAAAGGTGTGTGAGGCGGTCTGTCCAGAACGAAAGCATCTTCCAACTTAGTGCCAGGGTCACTGGTCCCAAGTTGGCGAAATCTCTCCCGCGCAGAAGCCGCCAGGTCGTGTAGTTGTGGAGTGTTCGTGTTTATTCGACAGTTTCCAGAGATATCAATAATATCTCCGAGAACTGTCAGTGTATGCGTGTCAGCTTCAAAAAATCGAGCATTACTGAACACTGAATCTATTAATTCAGGATTAAACCTGATTGGAATCGACGCGAATTGCGTGTACCGCAGAGCGTTCCACTTAAGGTGAAATGCTGGCCTGATTCTGCCCCAGGTCTGAATCGTTGAGATTAGATCCTGTGGCCAGTCACGAGGATAGGGTGGTCGAACAGAGAGCAGGTAGTAATACTCCCCTATGCCGATCCCTCCCAGTACATTCACCCACAGTTGAGAAATTAAGGTGTCTCTCTGGCAAAACACTCGTTGGAATGCACGCACTTGGAGATACCTTGATTTCACAACCAAGTTAGTGAGACCTAATCCACCTATCTTGACTGGCAGACAGAGCGTGCTTTCAGCAACCCATCGTCTTCCGCACCAAAAGGCGTCTATCGCTTTTGCTTGAAGAAGACCTACGAAGCCTTCATCAAACGTCTCAGACTTTAGCAGATGAACGATGGACGAGGTAATCAAATAGTTTATCACGACTGACCTTCCCATTTGGGATAGTGGAAACAGTCGACTACGCCATGAGTTTACAGCTCTAGAGAGTTTCTCAAGAGCGATGCGGCTATTATTTGATTTACTCTCGCGTCCGATATACACACCTAAATACTTCAGGCAAGTATTAGTCCATTGGATGTTCAGTGGAGTATCTGTACGATCTCTCCACCTTCCACACCACAAGCCTTGACTCTTGCTAAGGTTGATTTTAGCGCCCGCTATACGTTCGTACTGTTCGAAAACAACACCAGCGACCGGAAAAGCTTCATCTCTTGTCACGAAAATAGAAAGGTCATCCGCATATGCCAACATAAGGGGCCTCACATTGGTATATGGTAGATGCACTGAATATTGTCCGAGCATTCGACGAAGATTCACCAGTAGCGGCTCCAACGAAAGATCATAAAGCATACCTGACAATGGACATCCCTGTCTGATACCTCGATGAAACGAGATAGGAGCCAGAACCTGTCCTTGATGCTTAATCAAAATCGCTGAATATCTACACAGTTTCCCGATGATATGGAGCCACCTGGGCGGGAACCCAAATGCCTCGAGAGCAGTCAGGAGATACCCGTGCGAGACGCTATCAAAAGCCTTTTGCTGGTCAAGAGAAATCATGGCCATTTGTGTACCTGTCTGTTCGTGGTAGGCAAACAAATGTTTGGCCACCGCGATGTTGTCGTAGATACTACGATCAGGAACACAATAGGACTGTTCCGGGTGTATTACCGAAGCAATCACTGAGCGGAGTATCGCCCCTAATGCTTTGCAGACGATTTTGTAGTCAACATTGCATAGGGTTACTGGCCTCCAGTTCCCCATCCTCTGCAAATCTCCTTTCTTTGGAATCAATCGCATAACAGACCTCCTCCAACTAGAAGGAAAGTCTGAATGTGTCTCAACCGCCGAATTGAAGACTTCCAAAATGTCAGGAATTAATAAATCCCTGAAACGTATGAAGAATTCTGGAGTCAAGCCGTCATAACCAGGTGAAGTGTGTCGCCTTAGATCCTTTATCGCAGCGATCATATCCTCCAATGAGATTACTGTATCCAGGATCTCCTTGCTGTCTTCAGAGAAAATGGGAATATTCTCAAGAAATTCATGAGTGGTCGAGGATGTTGTCGACGTCGATTCAGAGTAGAGACTACTGTAATAGTCTCGAATAAATTCTAATAGCTATTGTCCGTTGAGGACTTGTCCAGATTCATCAACTATCGATTCGACTTCACAAAAAGCAGTACGTCGTCTAGTTGCCTGAAAGAAGTACTCGGTTGGAGAATCGCCTTCCCTCAGCCAGCGTGATTGGCTGCGCAGCACAAACTCCAAGCTGTGCTTGTAAGTTTGTGTTGCCAAGCGTTCCTTTATTCTGTTAAAATAAAGAATCAACTCCGGCTGAGTTGGGAGAAGAGCTGCCACCCGAGGTACTTCGGCCGACAAGCTAGAAGCTTGATACCCACTTCGATTGAAATTCGCTTCGATAAAAGATCGAATTTGGAGCTTTCCAACATCCCACCATTGACTAAGAAGAGGAAAGTCACCTTTCCTCTCTTGCCAATCGTGCCAGAATTCAGTGAATTCATTGATGAACTGCTCGGAATTCAACAAATAGTTGTTGAATATCCAGTATGCAGTTCTTCTTTCAACTAGAGTGCTGGTTGCCACTACAAGAAGGTGATCGCTAACGGAACACACTTCATGAGTGACACCAACGAAATGTTCTAGTATTCCAGGTGAGACATAAAGTCTATCGATTCTGGAGCCTGCGAGACTTCCATGGATATTTCGCGAGACCCTCGTGTATGATCTAGTCGTAGGATGCATCCAACGATAGATATCCACGAGTCTGAAAACACGGACAAAATTCCTCAACCGAGTAGCATTGACGGAGTTGAACTCAGCCCCGGAATGCCGATCCATTGAGGGATTTAGCGTGCAGTTGAAATCACCTCCGAGGATAGTTTCGCCACTAAAATTCACCAGACAGGATTGAACACTATCAAGAACTTGTCTTGTAATGTCCTGGTCATGAGGAAGATACACGTTTACTACCTTGATGTGTTTTTCTTGAACGACAAAGTCCAAGGAAGAAGCGAAGCCTGGAAAGATATCTGTATATACAGGAGACGATAGTGTAAATTTGTTGGATACAATGATTGCCACTCCTGAGCCTCGGCAGGCGTAGGTGTGGCAAACATTGCATAGCCAGTGTGCAAATAAGCATAACGCTCAAGTTGTGTATACATATGTGTCTTGTGTAAAATTCGTCTCCTGTAGAAGCGCGATGTCTATATCGAACATTTTGACATGTTCGATAGTGCTGTGTAACCTTGTATGTGCACTTAAACCCCCGGTGTTGATAGAACCTATCTTGCACATTCAAAGATATGAAAAGCTCAAACGATGAATGTGCGACATCTACTGACGAGGAGAATCGGCCAAGCAATGCTCCTGATTCAGCTCCTCCACCCTCCTATGGAGTCGATCAAGCCTAGATACACCGCTGTAATTGCTCTTCTTCTTGCACTCCCCTTGTAGGAGTAGAATTTGAGGAATTAGCAACTCTGGCCTCCCCAGCTCCTCCACAAGAATACTCCAGATTTTATCTGAATTCTTCTTGTACAGGAGCCGGGCAAGAATCTTCGAGATCTTCTCCCTAGGAAGGGTTTCCATACCCTCCGAGACTTCAAATTGGCTACCAATCGACATGGTGCTACCACACGACTCGTAGCCACTGAAGCTGGAGAGACCAGTCTCATCCAAGCCGGTCATTTCGCGGTCCGAAAGCTGTTCGAGAGATGCTTCCGCCTCTCTCACAACAACCTTCGAACCGCGGGCACCACTATCGTCCTCCTCCGAGTGGGGCCGCTTGGGTGCGACTGGCTTTGCTGGCTCTGGAGGAGGCAGCATCACCCGGTCGACTTTCTTCCTCCTCGTCCTCCTTTTTTTGCCTACATGGCTAATCGACTCCTCGTCAGAAGTAGCCATGGTTTCACGTGCTGACGTGGCACCGTTTATAGCCTTAAGGTTTTTTGCCTCTGGGACAATTTCAGGCACCTTAGTCACTGGCTGCTCCAAGATAGCAGGTTGAGTGCTGGCAGAAGGTTCCTTTTCCGGAGCCACTACTGTAGCAGTGGTTTCCTTCGAGGGAGCCTTCTGTTCAGGCCTCTTTCCGCTTCTCTTGGGGCAGTCAGCAATAAAATGCCCTACCAAAAGGCAAGCATGGCATTTCGCTTCGGTGCCCACGTCTATCCAGTATCTCGAGCCGGATATGCTCAGGTAGAAGCCTGACGGAAGCGAACATCCCTTATTCAAGGTAATGGACGCTTCCCGACTGGTACCGAAGACACCCCGCCCGAGACCCTCGTCCGCAATTTTAATTGGAATGGCGCGAACCTTTCCATGAACCTTCCCGAATCTCCCAAGGAAATTCGCGAGGTCTTCATGTTGGGCTCGCATAGGGACCCGCGAAAACACTGTTAGGGATCTTTTATAGGTTATTACAATACACAAGAGATTAACACTTTTATTTGTTGATTTTATTAGTATTTGTATGGTATTGTATTTGTTATTATTTATTTATATTATATATAATCATTCTTTACACATCAAAACTTCTAGTGAACCAAACTATTTCCTAAATTTTCACTATTTTGTTTTATTTTTAATAATTATCCCTGACCGACACTTAAATAACTTTTTACAATAGTACACTGAGCTTCCGCACAAATTCACGACCCGTCCGTCACTTCTTTTCTTACTACCCGCTTCGTCTTAATTCCGAACTCAAACTCTTCGATCTTCCTCCAAAAGAATACCTCGTATTGAGTGTCACTCAAAAATTCTACCAATCATAAATTCTGCCTAATATTCGATTTTCGCGATATTGAGAAATCTCAAAGTATAAAGCTTGCAGTTAATTAATAATTTTTGTTTATCTGGGTGAAATGTGAATGACACTCAATATGCCAAGCTTGCAATTTAATTTAATTTATTGTGTTTACTTTCGCAAGACTAGGTCGTGAATTTGTGGAATAATTACTTTCTTTACATTCCTTACCCCCGTAGAAAAGAAAAATTATGCCTACTGGAGGTAACATTTTTCTTTCCAATTTTTTTTTTTTTTTTTTTTTTTTTTTATTAGATGTTGGGGTTTTTTTTTTTTTATGGTGTATGAGATGAAACAAACATTTTTGTAATTTTACTTTTTCCTTATTCATTAAATTATTAATTTAAACCAAATTTATAAATTTCATCTAAGCAGTGCTAAATCTAATTTAAGTATATGTCTATAATAATAAAAAATAATGCTATGCGACTTCGTCTTTACTTTTCTCAACTAACTTACGAAAGATATAAGATATAAAGTTGTTACAAAAATAAATTTTTACAATAATTTTGAAATGGAAATATGTGTCTTATATATTATTATTCCTTATTATAACAGATAGAATGGAAAGGTATAAAAGAGCAGAGGGCAGAAGTGTATATTAATATATAATTAATTACTTTATTATGGTATTCTGTTCTTACTTTTGTTTATATTTTCCTAAATCTTAACCTTAAATGAACGTCCTAATTTGCTAAACCTGCTAAGTGGGTTTTCCGAAACTGATGTTACTGGTACCACTATTTCATTTAGTTCGTGGTCTTGTTTATTTGGGTCCTCAGAGCTTTTCGATTCGTTATGGGGGGTTTCTTTCGCTGGTTCGGTTTGCCTTGCAATTCTAGTAATTTTAGGGAATCTTTTACGAATTACTGCCACAATTAGAAAAAGAACAATGAAAACGCACAAAATACTAATTGTGGAATTGATATGGGTTTGAATGCGCTGTTGTTTAGAATCTCTCGTTAATTTGAGTAAGGTTATATCCTTTTCCAGATCGTCTATTGCCTTTGTGCCAGACTTTAGTGCGTGTAAGTAATCGTTATTTTGAACGAGGTCCACGTTCATAAGTTGCAAGTTAGTAAAATTAAGAATATTCTGGGAATCTATACTAACTCTTAGTTTCGGGATATTTGGTTGATCTGGTTCCCTAACAGGAATAGCTTGTTCAAATGTTCTTTCAAAAGGTATCTCAAACACGCCCATTTGATACGAACACATTTCTTTGAGAGTAAGTATTCCTTGATCGTGTAAAGTTTCACGGTAATTAGCTTCCTTACAACGTACCACTAAACTTGTCCTCTGCTGAAAATTATAGAGCCACATATTTTTTTGTACCATTTTGATAAAGAAATCTTTGCTTTGGTCTGTAATCCGATGCAAACAAGACGGCTGATCGTTGAAAGGGTTATCCAAAACATTTATTAAGCAATTATTCTTGTCTTGGCCTATAAATTTAGGTTGGATTTGTTTGCAAATGTATATGCTGGTATAATTAGCTGATGTGTACGAATCGCATTTAGTTGTAAAATCTTGCTCTGAGAATTCTAAATAGTTTCGATGCTTAGTATTGTTAAAAAGGTAATTTGTGTGGATATCCAGAAAGTAAGACTGTGTATTTGAAATCGGTATCGGAAGTAAGTAAACTTTATTTATTGTATAAGCTGTAGATTCTGTGAGTGGGATGTGAATTCGAATAAGAAATTGGTTATTAATATGGAAATAGTCCAAATTGATTACTTGGCTCAATAAAGTCAAATCGTTTAGGAGTGGGTGTCCGTAATTTATTTTTATTATCTCTTGGTAGGTTTTGGAAAGATCTTGTCCTGATAGAATTGCCGGATGTAATTTTTTCTGGTGTAGTGCTGTAAAAATTGTATCCTCTTCTGCGAGGTGGAAATAGACTTCTTGGAGCTTTAATAACATAAGAATGGTTATTTCATTGAAATGTGCTTGTATGTGAACCTTTTGAATTTCAGCCGTAACGTATTGGAGGTGCACGCCTAATCTCTCCGAGAAATGCATTAACCTTTGTTCCAGATCTAATTGATGATGGGTAAGGTTCTGCAGAATAGTATCTACTGTGCTAAACTTTGATTTTACCACTGTTATTTGCTTTGAAATTAGATGTAGGTTTTCATTATCATGGGCTTCAAGGTTCTCTAAATGACTGTAAATATTTTTGGCGTCCCTATCATCCATGGTACCGAATAAAAAATTTGATAGCCTACCAACACCATCGAGTATTTCCCTTTTTCCTCTAACCCTACTTGAATAGAATTCTATGCTATCTAACTTATCTCTTATATTTTTAACTATTCGCGTGATTTGCTCATGCCAAGAAATACAAGAATTATTTAGGTCTCCTTCTGCTCTTAAAACCTTACACATCTCTGTTATAATTTTATTACATTTCTCAATAAATCCTACAATTTCTACTTCGTTTGCAAATTTCACTTGGGTGATTAGGGTCCACTTGCTTTGGTACACGAGTGCGTTTCCAATTTGCTCGAATAAAATGCCAGCGTTTCTTATTTCTTGGATCTCCGGTCGTAAACAAAATATCCCTGGCAGAAGAAGCAAAATTAAGAACAGCATTATTCCTGAAATTAGCCTGGATTAAAAAAAAGAAACCAATTGTATGGAGAAAAATTAAGACGTTCGTATACCATATTTAACTAATTCTAAAAATTTTTGAGGCGATTATTGTGAACACGTCGCAATTTTTTACCGATTTGGATAGTGCAATTTATATCATTGTCGATTTTCTTGACTACGTATGGCCCTGTCCATATAGGCGATAGTTTGTGTTTCTTTTGGGCATTTCGCAGAAGAACTTGATCTCCGACATGGATTGTTATTATATTTGTATTACGGTCATAATATTTTTTAGTTATTTCCTTACTTCGTATTAGATTTTCGCGAACCTTTTTGTGTATCTTTTGCATTTTGTATTTGATGTAATTACCATAGTCGTCATAATTATAAATCGGTTCTGGATCTTGTTTTAGATTCGTGGGGAGTGGGTTGCGGAAACCGTATAGTGCTTCAATGGGTGTCATTTTCGTTCCAGTATGAACAGTGTTGTTATGTACGTATGCAGCTTTTGCTAGCCACTCGTCCCATTTTTCAGGTTGGTCATCAACGAAACTGCGCAAATAGTCGAGCAAGGGGCCATGTGCCCTCTCTAAAACCCCATTTGATTGCGGGTGATATGCTGTTGTTTGTATCTTTTTAACCCTTAGTAATTTACACACGTTCTTAAAGAGACCACTAGTAAAATTAGAGCCTTGATCTGTAATAACCTTTTTAGGTACTTGATAACGGAGAATTATATTTTTGTAGAAATTATTTGCAACTGTTATTGCTTCTGCATCGGGAATCGCAAAACAGTCGAATAGACGGGTCAAATCGTCTACAAAAGTAAGAATATATTTGTTTCCATTTTCCGACGTGGGTAAACGTCCTACAATGTCAAGGTACACCTTCTCAAAAGGTTTTTGAGCTGTATCACTTATCATCATATGCATTTTCGTTTGCTTCCCAGATTTATTTTTTTGGCATTTAAGACATTTCTTTACATGCTGCGTAATATCTCTTAGCATATTTTTCCATTTAAATTGTTTGCTAATGCGTTTATACGTTTTGTATACGCCTTTGTGACCTCCGAGTGCGGAGTTATGAAAATCATGTAAAACAGTTTTAATATCTTCTGGGTTAGTTAGCGTTTGAATCTTTGAATCTCGTCCCAGTGGAAAGGATTCAGTTTCAGATTCAGAATTACTAGTTATGGGCTCTTCGTCTAAACTACTACTGCTAGTAGTTCGAGAAGAAATTAGGCCTACTTCATCACTGTGTTTCGATGTCTCAACCAAATCCTTAAGCAATTGCGCTCGGGTTACAACATGGCAAGCTTATGACTTAACTAGATCATTCTCACCGCCCGAGTCCATGGAGTGGTGTACTTGAGCAATTACTACTAGTTGATTTTTCGTTCCTTCACCTTTATCTAGGGGGTCCTTATTGACTTTTGTATTCTGTGAATCATTAATCGATTCAAGGCGGACTTGACTTAATTGTTCATTGCTTTCCTGTTTTTCATTATCTAACAATATTCCATTAGCGTTTTCAGATTGTGGTATTCGACTGAGTCCGTCGGCATTTTTATTGAACTTTCCAGGCTTGTATTTAATGTCATAATTAAATTCTGAAAGTTTGTGGTGAAAACGAACTAACCGAGATGTTGGGTCTTTTGTGTTAAAGATTCCCAGAAGAGGTTTATGATCCGTGTATACAGTGAATTTCCGTCCATATAAGTAACAACGGAAATTTCGCGTAGCCCAAACTACTGCAAGCAACTCTCTTTCAATAGTTGAATAGTTTCGTTCTGCTTTATTAAGTGAACGACTAGCATACGCAATTGGTTGGTCCTCACCTATATCCCCTTGGGATAAGACGGCCCCCAGTGCCTCTGCACTAGCATCCGTTGTAAGTATAAAAGGTATAGAAAAATCTGGGTATCTCAAAAGTGGTGGGTTTATCAAACAATGTTTTAAAGATATAAAACAATGTTGGCACTGCTCTGTCCATTTGAATTTTACGCCTTTTCGGAGAAGTTTTTGTATTGGTTCCGCCATTTTTGAAAAATTAGGAATGAACTTCCTGTAGTAATTTGCTAGGCCTAGGAAAGTTTGTACTTGGCGAACAGTGCGAGGGATCGGGAAATTTTGGACACACTTTGTTTTGGATGAGTCTGGAAAAACCCCTAGCTCTGTACATATGTGCCCGAGATATACGACCTCTTTTCTTAAAAATTGGCATTTACTTGGTTGGAGCTTTAAATTATATTCGCGCAACTTGTCAAAAACTGCTCTTAACTTTTCGTTATGATCTTCTAGGTTCCGCCCGTATATAACGATATCGTCTAAATATACGAAACACTTGAAACCTTGCAACCCAGCTAGGATGTAATTCATCAGTCTTTGGAAAGTCGCTGGAGCTCCAGAGAGTCCGAAAGGCATTCGTTTAAATTGGTAATGTCCCAAATTTGTACTAAACGCTGTTTTTGGTCGGTCTTTTTCACTTACTAGTACCTGATGATACCCGCTAGCTAAGTCAAGAGTTGTAAAATAACGAGAATGGCCAAGCTGATCGAGAATGTCTTCGATTCTTGGTAGGGGGAAAGCATCACCTATACTGATTGCATTTAGTTTTCGGAAATCCACCACCACTCGCCACCTTTTTTCTCCTTGAGGTCCGTCCTTTTTTGGAACGACAAGTAGTGGCGAGTTCCACGGACTTTTACTAGGTTCGATGATGTCATTTTCTATCATTTCCTCAACTTGCTCCTGTATAATTAACTTCTGTTTTTCCGGCAGTCGATACATCTTTTGATTTATCGGAGGATGGTCTGTTTTAATGGGAATAGTGTGCTTAATAGCGTTAGTGTGGGTCAATCTATTACCTGGTAGATGAAAAATATCAGAGTACTCTTTACAAATTGAAAGTAACGCATTTTTCTCCTCTGTGTTCAAATCATCATGTGAAACTTCATTTTCTAAAAAGCTTTTTGTCTCATTCGATTTGTTAGATATATTAAATAAATTTATACTACTCATTTTTGTGTTGCTATAATATTTATTTGTAAACCTGTCATCGAGTATATTCCGGGCTTCTTTAATTTCGAATTGTGATAACGGTACTAAATTTAAGTTAATTGATTCAAGTTCATGATCAACTTCTGTTGCATTTAATATACTGATCAGAACTTTATTCCTTACAGGGCGAACTAAACAGTTTGGAAGAAAAATGCCAGGTTTAATTTCCTGGGACAAGCAAAGCATATCTTCAACTGCTTCAGAAGGCACTTGAACCAATTTCTCTGCGCGTGCTGGAATGCGAATTTCTCTCGGAGCCTCTTCACATTCCTTTCCAATATTAAAACTGGACACCGTATTTTGTTTATTCACCGCCGTTCTACACTCCAATTCCGGATATATTTCACCATTAGGCGGTTTTGAGAACAGGTTGTCTAATTTTTTATGTTCGACTGTTTCTTTTTTAATTACATTTCTACCTTTAGAAGTACTATTAGAGCCATATAGGATGGTGTTATGTTGATCTACACCAGATATCCTCGTGAAAGTTTTGGGTTTATCAATTTTATTTACTATGTTATGTTTAACCGATTTTACCCTTGACGATACCTCGGTTGTGGTTTTTAAAGGAGTCTGAGATCGGACTGAATTTTTGAAGTTTGTTGGTAGTGGATTTGTGCAGTTAGTTTTTTTTAAAGGTAGTATAAACTCCGTTGTGTTAACATGCGATCGGGGAAATCTTAGGAGTTTATTTGGACCTTCAATATTACAGTATTTTGAAAGGAAATTATTGCCTAAAATGCCATCGCCTGGTATATTTGGGTTATCTTTAATGATATATAATTCACAGGGTTTAGTCAATGGCGTTTTAATTATACTTTCGCACTTGCCCAAGGTTTTATCTTTCCCAAAAGCACAATTTATTTCGAGGTTTGTGTGAACAATTTTTGTGGTTGGTTTAATTACTGACTCTTTGATTAAACTTATATCTGCACCCGTGTCGATAAGCAGTTCAACTTCGGGCTTATTCGCTATATCAATGGGAACTTTTATAAAAGGTTTTGGACTAACTGGAGAGGGACACCGTTGAATTTCGCTTCCTGGGCTTTGTCCGTGGTGTCTTCGGGGGCCCAAGCTTAGTTTTCCGATTTAATGTTACGGTTGGAGTTTTTGTGCTCCCATTCCTGTTTAGCGCGACATTCTTGTAGATTATGTGACGAACGTTTACAAAAATCGCATTTTTTCCATGGTTTGAATTGTGTGTTACTTTTATTAAATGCGTGAGTCTGATTCGAAGTTGAATGACCTTGTGAAAGATTGGCTATGGGTGTGCAATTCTGAGCGGTGTGGCCGTAAACTCGGCAATTAATGCAAAACGGTGAATTCTGTCTTATACGACACTGAGAGAAGGAATGGCCAAGTCGATTGCAAAAGTTACATTTTATTCCATTGTTCCGCTCATTTTTGTAATTTCTGAAAGAAACTTCATTAGAGCTGTTATTTCTGAAAGGGATTGTATTGAAGTTGTTGTTAGTGGATTCAGCTTTTATTTCCGATGAAGTGATAACTTGATTAGAAGGATTATTTAGTGATAAAGTGCTGTTGATATTTGGTTGGAAGTTAGAAAAATTTTCGTATGAAATATTGGAAGGCGTGCTATCATTCAATTTTGGTGTGACAAGGCTATATTGTTGGCTCAAATTTGATAAAATGGGATGATATTTTTGTATACATAGTTGTTTTTCCCGTGCCTCAATTTTTCCGGCTTTATCTAAAATTTCTTTGAGTGAGGTTTCGTTTTCACGTAAAAAGTATAAACGTAAATTCGGGTCCAAAAGACCTCCTAAGAATGTGTTAACTGCGATTTCCTCAAGATCACACAAAAGCGCCTCGCAGTTTTTGCGACCCTTTTCGGCCTTTTGTTTACACCTTTGATAGCTTTGGTACAGTCTTGAACCATACGAGCTCACTGTTTCACTTGAAATTTGATGCACTAATCTCAATTCATCTACGAGAAGTCGATAGGGCTTATTCTCCGTAAATTTTTCAAATAGGAGATTTTTGAGGTCGTCAAACGTCCTAAATGTTTCCCCTCGTAGAACCGAAAATGCTCTACCCCTTAGTTTTGTAGGGATGAGTTTTAAAAACAGTTCAGTTTCCGGATCACCCGTTAAACATTCATAAACTTTTTCGCAACACTTTATAAATATTTCTACCTCATTATATGTGTCGCTACCTATTTCCCGTGTGAACATGGGTATATTTAAATTTATTAACTGATTAACCTTATTGTAATCTAGCGCCATTTCCTCAGATTTTTTCTTATTGCTAGTATTTCTATTCTTAATTAGTGCTTGCTTATTATTACAATCTAACGTTAGTTTTTCAGAAAAAAATGACTTACTAGGCGAATTTACAATATCTGTTGATTGATGAAGAATTCCTGAAAAAGAGTGAAGTTCCTCTGTACTACCTGATGGTGCTGCTTGCGTCTTCCTTATAGTTTTTTTTTCAGAGGAGGGATGAAGTTTCCCAGTACTACTCGATCGTGTTGTTTCTACCTTCCGTGGATATTTTTTTCCTGAGCGGAGATGTAGTCTCCCAGTGCTGCTGGTGCGAAAAAGGTTTCTTTTTACCTCGCGTAGAAAAACGTCGTCGTCTTCTAGGTCGGTGCAGTCTTCAAAGGATAGTGCACTGATTCTTGCAACAAATCTTCTTCCTTCTGGGGTTTGTAATGTTGGTACCTCTTCTTGCATGTATATACCGGCTGCGCCAAAATGTTAGGGATCTTTTATAGGTTATTACAATACACAAGAGATTAACACTTTTATTTGTTGATTTTATTAGTATTTGTATGGTATTGTATTTGTTATTATTTATTTATATTATATATAATCATTCTTTACACATCAAAACTTCTAGTGAACCAAACTATTTCCTAAATTTTCACTATTTTGTTTTATTTTTAATAATTATTCCTGACCGACACTTAAATAACTTTTTACAATAGTACACTGAGCTTCCGCACAAATTCACGACCCGTCCGTCACTTCTTTTCTTACTACCCGCTTCGTCTTAATTCCGAACTCAAACTCTTCGATCTTCCTCCAAAAGAATACCTCGTATTGAGTGTCACTCAAAAATTCTACCAATCATAAATTCTGCCTAATATTCGATTTTCGCGATATTGAGAAATCTCAAAGTATAAAGCTTGCAGTTAATTAATAATTTTTGTTTATCTGGGTGAAATGTGAATGACACTCAATATGCCAAGCTTGCAATTTAATTTAATTTATTATGTTTACTTTCGCAAGACTAGGTCGTGAATTTGTGGAATAATTACTTTCTTTACAACACGACCTTCGTGGGCTTTTCCCTGAGTGGGAACGGCGCAAGGTGTCTACCATCCACCTCGATGCCCTCAAGCAAAAGCTTGGTAGCGCTTTCGAGGGTTGTGGTATACACCTCAACCATTCCCCCAGCTATTATCCCCATGGAGAATAGCTGCTCACAGGAGATGACGCGGAAGATTGCCTTCAGGTATGCGCTCTGAGGACATCCTCTGATGTGCTCGAGCTGCATACCGTAGCTCTCATCCTGCCATCTCCCGTCGAAGAAGCCCTGGAGACCCGCACTGGTCTTGGGTCGAGGCTTACCCGCGTCCAATGGGGCTGGACGAGGAGTGATGCCCCTGCTCTGAATTTCGATAGATGACTGACTCTTGGAACTGCTACTTACCTGTGCGTAAGATATCCCTGGAACTAACGCCGGGGATCGTGGTTCTGCTGCTGGTCCTGTTGTTGCTACTGGCTTCTTGCTCTGGCCAGTTGGCTTCGCTGAAGTCAGTGGTGGCCTCATTATGACTCCGTTTGGTTTTGGCGCCGAAGCCGAAGTCTTCATTACTAGTTCCGATAATTTCGAAAGTTTTTCTTTTCCTAAAGGTGCCACTGGGGTAACAGCCATTGTAGCAACTGACGTCCCAGAAACTTCTCGGACAGTATCCGCTGCCCTGGTTGCAATCTTCTCCAAGGAGCTTGACTCAACCTTCTTTTCTGTGGCCTCTTGATTATGGCCTTTAGTAGCCTTTTCATTGGGCCCTTTAAGAATTTTTTGTGAAGAAGAAGAAGCGTTTAAGTTCTTCTTCCTCCATCCACTTGATTTGAGGGGATAGTCAGTCCCACAGAATCGCTGCTGCTCTCACTCATTTTGAGTGAGGCAGCGTGAATTTATCTTTTTTATACGATTTTTTTTTTAAACTAATTTAATTCAATTTTTTCACTTCACAAAAATTTTTAAGTCTCTCATCAAACTGTTTTTAAAATTTTACGATTCCCACGTTGTCATGGCAATTTCGAAATAAATTAAATAAATTAAATTTATTAGAAATGTCATGACACTAAATTTGTTGTCTGGGAGCGCCGTGGATTCTATGAAATTATCACAAGAACAAGTTGCAAACGCCCTTTTAAATCCACAAGTTTTTATTTCGTCAATTAACTTTAAAAAAAAAAAAAAAAAAAAAAACACTGCCTTATACCCAAACGTACCGGTTGTTTTAGCTGTCGAAGCCATGATATCACATCTTCAGAAACACAACGTTCCCGCAAATAAACAAGCTGCTTTCCGAAAAATCGCAGAAACTAGCATGTCTGTATGGGATCAATACTTGGACACTATCTAGCTAATTTGTTTATGTGCCACTTTGAAATGGAACTGAAAAAAGCTGGCAGATTGCCTCGTGTTTGGTGGAGGTACGTCGATGACATCTTCGCTATTATCAATGAAAGACACATAAAAAATTTTCTCGCATTTATGAATTCGATGTGTAATACGATAAAGTTCACAGCGGAATTAGAAGAAGACGGAAAGCTACCCTTTCTAGATGTACTAGTAAAACGTAACGAAGAGAAAAGAGTGAATTTCGCAATTTATCGAAAACCTACTAACACCAATAGGTTTATTACGTCTGATTCCTACCATTGCGGTCAACATAAAAAAGCTGCATTCCATTCAATGGCTCATAGATTAGCCAACATCCCAATGCGTAAAACTGATTACGATAATGAAGTCGCCTTTATTATTGAGGAAGCTAAAGTAAATGGTTATAGCACGAAATTCGCTACAGACATTATCCGAAAACAGATAACAACGCTATTACCAGCAATAGACAAAGGTCCAAATTTTCGTATTTGTGTTCCCTTTTACCACACATTCACGAATAAACTTAAAAACATTTTTAAAAAACATAACATCAATCTGATCACAAGGAGTACGCATAAGTTAAGTAGATCGATTTGCAAATTTAAAGATACTAAGAGCAAATCTACGGAATCAGGTATTTATCGTGAAAAATGTCTAGACTGCGATAGCATTTATATCGGTCAAACAGCACGTACGTTTCAAATGAGAGCGACAGAACATAGAAAAGCGATTCTAAACAGTAGTACCAATGATTCAAGTATAGCCCTACATATGATAAGCACCGGACACAATCTCTCTCCGGATCCCGATATTATTAAAGTAGTGCGACAAAAATTTAAGCTAGACGCATACGAATCTTTTTTCATGGCTATTGCAGACAAACCTTTGATGAATTCAGAAGAAGCTATAATAAAATCTAGTTTATTCAGTCTCTCGTTGTTAGACTCTGTCATATATTAATGTTTGCAGTTGAAGTCCTATGTATGGTCTAATTTATTTACTTTGTAATGCTTTTCTCTGTACTTTAGTGTATTCAGTTTCCATAGATGACATTTGTATTCGAAGTCCTATGTATAGTTTTAATTTATTTACTCTGTAACGTATTTATATGTATACACATTAGTGTAATTAGTTTAGTTGCAAATAATACCTGATGATGGACATATTGTCCGAAACCGCGGTCGTTAAGTTTTTTTGTTTATTGATGTTTTTTAAAGTTAATTGACGAAATAAAAACTTGTGGATTTAAAAGGGCGTTTGCAACTTGTTCTTGTGATAATTTTATAGAATCCACGTCGCTCCCAGACAACAAATTTAGTGTCATTACAAAGATGGATGCCAACCATAAGAAGGAGCTAAACAGATATTTGCAACTCAAACTACAAATAACTCGCCAAAAGTGCCACATAAATTTCTTGACTACGTGTAAGAAGTTTTCTGTAACACCAATTTTCATTCAGATAAAGACTTCAATAACTAATAACGCTAGCAAAATTGCAAAACAAGCTGGAGAAAAGGTTTGGCTTAAAGCCGAAATCTCCCACACACATAAATTGATGGCACGATATGAACTACAACTGTATCCCCTTCATCTGAAACTACTATACAAGTTTACAGACAACACTTCATACACACACATATGGATGCCATTCGATAGTGATGTGCAACAAAAATGCACAAACCTTCGTAAAAGCATGGACTTAAAACACAAACACAAACTCAATATACTGCGTAAGAATGATGAGAGAGAAAATCACCACATATTAACCAAAGTTAAAAACGTCCCAAACTTTATCATCAATCGATCATCACAAGCTCTTTCCGAAGATGAAGTCACGTTACTGAACAGAGGATTAAAATTTTGCAATGAAACCGAATTCAGCACCCATTTTGGATATTATTGCGGACATCGAAACCGGCGTTAGAAAGTACAGTGATCCCACAAAGCAACATATCCGCGCTGAGGTTAGGCATCATTTTTTACAAAAATCGCATACCACTCATGATATCCACAATAACATTCACCATAGCAGAACGATAAAAGCATTACGAAGAAAGAATTTAACGTACGTCAAAGCAGACAAAGGCAATTCTATCGTGATAATGGACAAGTCTGATTATGAGCAAGAAGTCAAAGCTTTAATTAATACAGGGCCATACAAAGAATTTAATTGGAAAAATGGCAATAATAGAGATCCCATACATTTAATGATATCAAG
This sequence comes from Dioctria rufipes, assembly GCA_963924295.1. NCBI lineage: Eukaryota > Metazoa > Arthropoda > Insecta > Diptera > Asilidae > Dioctria > Dioctria rufipes. Next base: position 25,280 of record CAWUPM010001222.1, read on the forward strand.
AGCAAGATCAGCAGCACAATACGTCGAAAAGCTGACTGGAATTGATTATCTAGCACGTAAATTTTCAGTACCTAACCGCTCTGTTCCTAGATTGTACGCTTTACCAAAAACTCATAAGCCAGGCATGCGACCAATCTCGTGCAATATCGACTGTCCTACCGAAAAGATGGCAAAATGGATGCTCACTGAGTTGAACAATTTACCAGCACCAGAGGGCTACAATTTGAAGAATTCGCTAGAGTTTGTCAATCGTATCGAAAATATCGAATTCAGAAGAGGTGAGGTCATGGTGTCATTTGATGTGACTGCCTTATACCCAAACGTACCGGTTGTTTTAGCTGTCGAAGCCATGATATCACATCTTCAGAAACACAACGTTCCCGCAAATAAACAAGCTGCTTTCCGAAAAATCGCAGAAACTAGCATGGACCAAAATTTTTTCCAATTTAGGGACATATTCTATCAGCAAACATTCGGTGTCAGTATGGGATCAATACTTGGACCCTATCTAGCTAATTTGTTTATGTGCCACTTTGAAATGGAACTGAAAAAAGCTGGCAGATTGCCTCGTGTTTGGTGGAGGTACGTGGATGACATCTTCGCTATTATCAATGAAAGACACATAAAAAATTTTCTCGCATTTATGAATTCGATGTATAATACGATAAAGTTCACAGCGGAATTAGAAGAAGACGGAAAGCTACCCTTTCTAGATGTACTAGTAAAACGTAACGAAGAGAAAAGAGTGAATTTCGCAATTTATCGAAAACCTACTAACACCAATAGGTTTATTACGTCTGATTCCTACCATTGCGGTCAACATAAAAAAGCTGCATTCCATTCAATGGCTCATAGATTAGCCAACATCCCAATGCGTAAAACTGATTACGATAATGAAGTCGCCTTTATTATTGAGGCAGCTAAAGTAATTGGTTATAGCACGAAATTCGCTACAGACATTATCCGAAAACACCAAAAAAAATCTGATCTTAAACAGATAACAACGCTACTACCAGCAATAGACAAAGGTCCAAATTTTCGTATTTGTGTTCCCTTTTACCACACATTCACGAATAAACTTAAAAACATTTTTAAAAAACATAACATCGATCTGATCACAAGGAGTACGCATAAGTTAAGTAGATCGATTTGCAAATTTAAAGATACTAAGAGCAAATCTACGGAATCAGGTATTTATCGTGAAAAATGACTAGACTGCGATAGCATTTATATCGGTCAAACAGCACGTACGTTTCAAAAGAGAGCGACAGAACATAGAAAAGCGATTCTAAACAGTAGTACCAATGATTCAAGTGTAGCCCTACATATGATAAGCACCGGACACAATCTCTCTCCGGATCCCGATATTATTAAAGTAGTGCGACAAAAATTTAAGCTAGACGCATACGAATCTTTTTTCATGGCTATTGCAGACAAACCTTTGATGAATTCAGAAGAAGCTATAATAAAATCTAGTTTATTCAGTCTCTCGTTGTTAGACTCTGTCATATATTAATGTTTGCAGTTGAAGTCCTATGTATGGTCTAATTTATTTACTTTGTAATGCTTTTCTCTGTACTTTAGTGTATTCAGTTTCCATAGATGACATTTGTATTCGAAGTCCTATGTATAGTTTTAATATTTACTCTGTAACGTATTTATATGTATACACATTAGTGTAATTAGTTTAGTTGCAAATAATACCTGATGATGGACATATTGTCCGAAACCGCGGTCGTTAAGTTTTTTTGTTTATTGATGTTTTTTTAAAGTTAATTGACGAAATAAAAACTTGTGGATTTAAAAGGGCGTTTGCAACTTGTTCTTGTGATAATTAGAAATGTCACTAGAGATTTTCAATTTTCAGAATATTTTATGCACTTTTTCACAGATTCGAGCAATATTATTGCAAAACTAATATTGTCGACCACACTTCTATATAATTCTGCACTTTTTGGGCACTATTTATACAAATAATTATATCCTTCCTTGGAGCCAAATCTGAAGTTCAAGCAAATTCTTATTAATTAATGAGGAAGTTAAATTCAATTAAAAAAATTGTACTACGAGACTACTAGATAATAAAGAAAATAATAGCGTTAAATTATGTGTGTATCAATGCATCTCTTAAACGCGCCGACAGTGCCAACACTCTGAATATTCAACGGAATATTATTCCATAAACGAGCTGCTTGAACAAGATAAGAACCTTCCATGCAGGACTTATGAAATCGTGAAATCAATATGTTCCTGTTACGCTGTGATGTTGTAAATTGAAATAATTCGCGTAAGTACCCTGGTTTGTTCGAGCTAAGAAGAGAATATAAGAAAACCAAAGCTCGCCGCTTCAAATAAGTGGCCAAGGAGCATCCGAGCAAACGCGAAAGGAAAGGCGAAACGTGATCAAATCTTCGCAGCCCAAAAACAAACCGAATACAGTCGTTGAATGCTACTGTTACTTTCCTGGCACAGATGCTATCCAGCTTGGGAAACACATTTCTGCCATAGGTGAAGTGGGGCAAGATTAAAGCTTTAATTAAATGTAAGCGCATGCTAACAGACAGCAGACCCGATGAAAGCCATAGACATCGGAGCCCTGCATAAACTTTGCTGACCATGGCTTTGATGTAATCACAACATTTCATGTGTTGATTCAAGACAACTCCAAGTGTTTTAACTTTATTTACAATAGGCAGCGAAACATTATTTAAAGTCACTGGTGGGATTTCAATTAAACCGTTATTATAGAATTTAATGCAATGAGACTTTGCAGGATTCAGTATCAAGCGATTACATTTGGCCCAGGTGTTAATTCTTTCCAAATCACAATTTATACGTTCAATACAGTCTTCCAGAAGACCGATCGGTCGGCTTAAGTAGAGTTGTACATCATCGGCATATAAGTGAATCTGTACATCTTGAACTACATTTGGGAGATCATTGACAAATAGGCTGAATAACAAAGGTCCCAGAATTGAACCTTGAGGCACCCCACAAAGTAAAGGCAGTGCAGAAGAAGAAATCCTTTACCAGAGCGATGGCAGAATTACTAAAATTAAAAGAAGCGTCAAGTTTGTGGAGAAGGATACGATGGTCCACACTGTCGGAAGCTTTCGAGAAGTCCAGAAGTACCAAAATACTGAACTTGTCCTGATTCAAAGAATTCCTTAAATCAGAGGTCACCTTCAGAACTGCAGTCTCACAGCTGTGCAAGCGTCGGAAACCCGATTGACAACCCGCAAGATAATTATTGGCCTCGACGAATTCGACTATCTGATTATATAATAGCTTTTCTAAGACTTTGGATATGAAACATAATAAACTTATTGGGCGAAAATCAGCTGGTGTTTCAGGAGAAGAATTCTTTGCAATAGGAAGGACTGTTGCCATCTTCCAGGCAGCTGGAAAACAGGATGATGTAAAGCATGAGTTCACTATATGCAAAACGAGTTTATCAATAATGGGAAATAAAAGCTTAATGAACCTAGGCGGAAGATTATCAGGCCCCGCTCTCAGACTTAATTGAATTCACAGCATCCACAAGCTCATTGTAGTCGACTCCACGAAAGTAGAAGAAGTTGGTGTTGGTATTAGATGAGATATCTCTTATCGGATTACCAGCTGATGTATGAGAAGCAGCCAACTGATTGCCACTGTGGGCAGAGCTGATAGATGTGAAAAATATGTTTAAGTCTTCGGGATTTAAATCACAAGTAGTTTTGTTCCTTTTACCTCCACAGACACCTGCATGGCGTAGATTTCGCCACAAAACTTTAGGCCTGAGATTCTGGTCAAATTTAGGGCTAAAATATTGTCGTTTTGCTCGCCTAATTTCTGAAGTCACCTTGTTGCGGACAGCCTTATATAAAACTCGTGCCTCATCTGTCCGAGTACGCTTCCACCGTTGGTACAGGTATTCACGCTCAGAAATGAGAGATCGAATATGAGGTGAAAACCACGGACAACCCCTGCAAACAGGCTTGCATTTCCTTTTAATAGGTACATATTATGCAAAGAGGTAGTTAATAAGGGAGGAGAGGATCTCAACTTGAGTGTTTACTGAATCACACAAAAATATGTTATCCCAAGGTAGGTCAAAACATTCCTCAAATAAAGAACTTTCATCAATGCTGTTAAAATCACGGTATGAATACACGAGTGAAGATGGTTCTTGATTAACTGAGATATCATAGCTTAGGAAGAGAATGTCGTGATCCATTGTACTAGGTGGATCAAGTTGATTTTGCGATAGTACCTTATCTCTATCAGTAACCAAAAGAAGATCTAGTAACGAGGGATTGGTTGCATTAAAGTAAGTTGGAAAGTTGTTAGTGACACTTAGGTTTAGAGTCTGTAAGAAATGCAGAAATCGATCTCTCTGATTATCTTGGCGACACAAATTTACGTTAAAATCTCCTCCTAAAATGACATTTGGATACGTCTGAGATATACATGATATGAAATTTTCAAATTCCATAGCGTTATTGATATCAAAGCATCTAGGTGGGCAGTATACTGCGCACAATATACATTTTTCGCTTCGTGACTTAACCTCTATACTAATAAATTCCATGGGAGACTCCTTTGATGAAAGAACAAGCTTCGCTTTAAGGTAGTCCTTCACGTAAATTGCCACACCGCCACCCAATCGATCTTTCCTATCATTACGAGACAACGTGTAGCCAGGGATTTCCACGAGAGGTGACAATAAGTCAGAATTTAACCACGTTTCGTCGATCAGAATTGCATGCACATTAGAACCAGAGAAAATATAGCGAAACTCATCAATCTTATTTCGGATGCTCCTAGCATTCAAGGTACATATATTCATTCCACGAGATCGAGTACACAAAACTTTCAACAAAGTTCCTACCCTGTCCAAATCTGTAAAGCTACCCACAATCAAGCATATTGTGGCAACTGTCACAGCAGTGCTTAAGGGCACATTGATTAACACAAAAGCTATTAAATGTTGTAACAATGACTTTCATCTAAAAAGAAAAACAATAATAATAATAGAAGTAGAGAAAAAAAATTCCAAGATTAAAACTATTTAGATTAACGATAAAAAAACAGATTAGAAAACAGATTAGAAAGGAAAAAAAAAAAATGTTTCTATATATGTAAATTACAAAAGTGCCAAAGAACTAAAAAAAAAAAAAAAAAAAAAAAAAAAAAACAGAAACAATAATACTAAAACTGCTAGATATTCACAACCAGAGTCCACAATCCATAATTCTGAGTAAACACATCATCAGCTCTAATGAAGTGGAGATTATTAGTTCACAGGCAAATTTCAATTTCCTATCACACTTCGCAATTGCTCAAGATTATTAATTATAACATCGCGGTCATCTTTGTTCAGCTTAATGTAGACCAGGCCGCTTTTGGTTCTCGCAGAATAGATTTTCCCCAGTTTGCGAGACTTTAACGCCTCACGAAGAAGAGTGTTGTTGAGCGGTGTCAAACTTTCATGAATGTAGATAGGGCTTGCTGAAGAGAAACCATCCAGATTCGATAATTGCATTCCCTTTCGCCTGCGAAAGGCAAAAAGGAAAGCTTTTTGCTCAGCCCTGCTAGAGAAATGCACAACTATAGGGCTGTGGCTTGACTTAGGCGAATTTGTTTTTATACGGAAGGCTTCAGAATAGTCTGATATGGGATGTTCAATCACATTAGCAATGTTTTTAACAATATTCATCACATTCTCTCTGAGCTGGTTTGGTATACCCGTAATAATAACATCGCTCAGGCGCTGCACGCGGTGGAGGTCTTCAATTTGCGATCGCATGATATTATTGTCATCTTTTAATTCGGTGATCATTTTTTCACAAGACACAATTTTGTCGTTTAGAGAGCTGATGGCATTTTCAATTTTTGTTGAAATCCGCACCTCGAGCTGTTGTAGCAGACCGTTGATTTTGCTTAAGAGACGGGCTTCCATTGGTTCTATCTGTATGTTGTTGGGTGCAGCGGGGGAGGTATCCGTAGTAGTTAAGCTGCCAATATTCTGCTTACTAACACTTCTATCTATCACTCTTAAGACACGGTGCCATATTACGCATGCGATTATATTGAATGCGCCGCACATCCAATACGCACGTGTAGTGTACGCTTTTACGACTAGAAGTACAGCACATTTCGTGCGATTGCATTTCCACTTATTAAAGTAGGTATTCTACTGGACTAATTAAATCAAAGTGCTGCGCTGTTGTGTAAGTGGTATAAGGCGATGCGTAAAATTGCAAAATTCGCTTTATTGGAAAATTCTTTCAACTTCACTATAAAATTCATGCGCAATTCACCCCAGTTATATGCGTAAAAGGGAACCGTGTAGAGGCACCTTTAGAGAAATTTGTATATAATTTCGGGACATCCCGTATAGTTGGGGTAAAAATTCAGTTATGCTAAGATAGAGATTGATGTAATCTCGATCTGGATGCTTCTTCTTCAAACTTTGATAAAAATTAATTCGTAAGTCAATATGGAAAATTTAATTAATTTTAGATTATGTCTACGAAAATTATATCTTCAATAAAGCCAAAGTAAAAGAAAGGTAAATTTTTATTTGAAAGCGCCCGACTTCCGGGTAGAAGAGGAGTACGGCGCTGTTCGAGCAGTTATTGGGAAGGCCGTGACGTTGTACATATAATAAAATGACCGTACATCCTGTACTTTTTAAGATACAGGGTTTTTCGTGAAATCTCGCAAATCTTCTAAATCAGCTTGTAGTTCCGAATGTGTTGAGATGACCACCGCAATGAACATTTCTGCAGCTACTTATTTGCTGGAATTGGATTTTTATCTTGTAAGGGTTGTATAACAGCTACGAAAAAACTAAAATGTTTTATAGAGGTACCGCTTGTTCCTATTGAGCTCAGGTGCTAAATTGTTTTATAAGGTAGGACTGAGTACTCATTCTGAACCTCTTATAAAATAGTTTTGCTCCGGAAACTAATTTAGTCTATAAGTATTTTATAATAGTTCGAACAAATCTTTTAAAGGCTTCCTTTTGAAAGAATTTAGCCTATAGAGCAATTTAGTTGTCGAAGAGTTTTGTAAGTATACATATTAAAAATTAAATTATAACACTTATAAAACCGTTTAGTTGCAACTTAAATTAAGCAAGGGATTTAGTTTTTAAGATACAGGGTGTTTTGTGAAAACCTAACTTTTTTTATGAATCACCCTGTAACTCCTACACGGTTGATATTGCCCCCCCCCCTGCCATACAATTTTTGGTTCGTCTAGGTGAGTACTATCACCTCCCGCTCTATGGATCTCCTAAGGGGAAACACCCTGTATAAAACTCAAAAGTTGTATTTTAGCTTTTATGACAACTTTATAAAAAATGTAAGCTCCATGAAAATAATAAGAACTATTCTTCAAAAATACCAATTAACCTGTGTAAGACTAAATATTATATGGGTGTTCTTTGACACTTCGTTGAAGATTTCACACGAATCTAAAATGTTTTGTAAGAGCTGTAACATGAGATGAAAATATTCGGCCATTTTATTATAAAAAAAAGTGAATATATTGCAGCAAACAACATTATAACAATTAACTTTTTAAGGTTTTTAAATAATAATGATATTTTGCAGTTACTTTAGGTGTGAAACTAAGTAACGATTTTTGAAATAACGTCTATTAAGTTTGCTCGACAATCACGATCTTATATTTTAACAGATCTATAGAGCTACATTTTTTTATATTGCAATAGATTGCATTAGGTTAGGTTAAGTTAACAGGTTAGCAGTAGGAGCGACCAAAGCCACTAAGATTCTGCAGACACCGCGACCAAAATTGTCCTGTTATGTCCTCCCCTCGAGAGTGGTTACGCTAAATCTAGGGTTTTTACGAATTCCTCTAGTGATATGCTGCAAGTTTGATTGGCCGTAAAGATTTCTACTCCCGGCTACGCTAGACTGGTGTATGTAGCTTTGTTCATTATGAGCTAGCAAACTAATGAATACTAGCAGGCTACCATTACCCTACCCTTAGCTACGTGGTTCTGTGACGTCAGAGCCACATACATGCCAGCAAAGTTTCGTCCCTTTTCAATTGGTAGGCGCAAATAACGTTGTGAATCCTTTTTTTTTAGGAAGATGTCCGTGGAAGATTATTGTAAGGGCACAAAAATAAACCTGTCAAATTTTGGAGTTTTTATCACTAAATGTAGACCTTAAAGTTTTTAAAGTAACATGAATATCCCGATAATGTATGGTGCCCTGGGTGCAAAATCTATTCACCAAGAGTAGACGAACTAAAAGAAAAGATAACATTTTCGACACTGTACGCAGAAAACTGAGTACTTTCTATGAATTTTTGAAACGAAAGGGGCTGGCGGGCGTGTCATGGTTCAGCTAGCAGTGTGTGCCCACATCGCTGTATCCGCCAAGCAGCTTTCGTGTAATCGTGGCCGTGCATGTCCTGTGCAGAAATCCGTGACATATCACCAACGTGAGATTAGAAATTTTTCAACTCTGATGCTACTCTGTGAAATCCACTCTGGAGGGAAGCGCGAACAGCTTACATTATAGTGCAAGCTTGAGACAAGGAGGCACAATACAATCTGGTAACTCCACTCTACTCTACCATTGTAAAAGATCCTTACAGCTGAAGGGTGGGACACTCACACATATCATGCTTCCAGGCATAATCATCCTCTTCGCAAAATCTTGTTGATCGCTTTGGAATTCGCCTATATCTTCTTCAAAAAACAATGAAAGCGACCACATCCAGTGACTGCATTAATAAATAGCCTGAGGGATTATCTGCAAACTAATGCGCACCTATAAAAACAGGGGGGTGAAGAAATCCTTCAATTGGCTCTTTACGGTGCATTTGATTTATGACAAGACTATTACGGCTGTTCCTAGACGAATCATGCGGTGGTAAACAACTACTAATATCTTTTTTTATACCCTAGATGAAATCTATAGGGTATACTAAGTTTGTCATTCCGTTTGTAATTCATCGAAATAATGAACGTAGAGCAAAATGGATTGGACACCCAGGCATAATAATAAAAATTATTTTGATTTTTGCATTTCCGTCCGTCCGTCCGTCTTTGCGCACGATAACTCGAGAGCGCGTACATTTAGAGAGCTGAAATTTTGTACACGGACTTAAAAAAAAGTAAAACTAAGTTCGAAAATGCGACAAATCGGGCAACTCCTTCGTGGGGTTGGCATACAAAGCTTTCGTTTTCCACTATATATTTGGACACTGCCTGAGAACACATCGATATTGAGAGCTGAAATTTGGTACATGGTGTTTTCATTGTACTAGCAAATAAAATTTCAAAAATGGACTAATTCGGGCAACTCCTTCTTGGTGATGTCATATAAAAATTTAGGTTTTTTACATGTGCCGTGAAAACAACCAGTCCAAGATTTTTTTTTTTTTTAGAATACGAAATCCTATAAAATTGGTTATATTCATTTTTTCTGTCGGACAAACCGTTCTAAAAATATATGCGAAAAACAACTTCAAAATTCAAACTTGCACAGAAGTGTGACAATACGAAATTTCATATGGGCATTCATCTAGGGTGTCACAAGAATTGGTCTTAGACCAATTATAGCTTTTTTACTTATTTGTAATTTTTTTTAATTTTTAACATAAATATCTTTCATTCTGTTTTTTTATTTTGCATTTCTGTTTAATTTCATGCCATTTTTTTTAGTTTTCCCTGAAATTTCGCTTATTTAGCTACGGTAGAGCTTGGAGAATACTTAAACTTCTGGTTGAAAAATCAAAATCAAGTTAAATAAATATTTAGTGCATAAAACAGTTAAGGGATACAACACTTGATAAGTATTAGAAATTAATGTATCGTAATAGGACGCTAATTTGTTTACTAAGTAGTATAGAAATTACGTTCATATTTTTTTTCCGCCCAGTATTAATGTAACTTGCCCGGCGTTTTGTTCGGCGTTTGACAACGAAGACGACGACGACGACCACGCTGGCGTCGGCGTTGTTAATGTAATCCAGCCATATCTCTCTATTTTTTTCCGGGCCTACGTAACTTACTCCATTCCTATTTTTACCTACATTTGATACTTATTTTAGACTGGGCCGACTCAGCGGCCTGTATGTTTACAAGTATGGTTTGCTTAACTTAGTTTTGCGAGTTATATTTATTTCATGTATTGTCATTTCAATATATATACAAATTTATTTGTCCGTTAGCAATATTAATTTTTCTAGTGTCTAAACATTTCATTCTCTTATTTCAATATTAGTTTCGGTACTTGTCAAAAATATTTCATTTATTTTTACTTTTGTTAGCAGTATTCATTTTTCCATCTATAATGTCTCAAAATAGTTTATTCTCTTGTTTCGAAGATTTTCCAATACTTGTTGGTTATCAATAATAATTTTTCTATTTAGGAAGAGTCAAAATAACTCCTTTTTAACTTTACTTCAATTATTTTCAATACCTGTCAAATTTCAAGTTAGCAATATTCGTTTTTTCTTTTAAAGACGTGTCAGAATTGTTATTTGCACAATTATTGCCATTCTGTCATTAATCCTTCACCGGGTGAGTAGCATTTAATTCCTACTTGAGACAGGTCAGAGTGGTTCATTTGAAAAATCATTTTTATTCTATGTCTGGCCACAGTCCAGCAAAATGCGTCCGCTTGAGTGGTTCACTTGAACTGGAGTGAATTGAATTGGGTTGGAGTGAATCTTCGATTTGATTTCTTAGTTTGAGAGTTCCCCGCTTCTGGATGCCTAACTTCTGACAGGGAAATACGGTCTTTGAAGAAGTTCATTGTCGCTTGTGTCAAGGGTATTTTCTTCCTCCTATGTTGTCTGTGGATATTGGTGTCAGTACTATCAATACTGCAAATGCTCTTTTATTTGTAGGCATTAATAAACTGTACTAATGGAATGCGGCTATGCTTTGCGTTTTATCCATCTAATTCTCGAGAATGGGTGGCATGATTACCAACAAGTTATCCAAGCACCAAAAATTTTGAGAAAGATGGGGTTAGACGAATTCAGAACTGATTCTGGCTCAGTTGAAAGTAATAAAACGGAATCTCCAGTATTTCGAAATTTTCCACCACAAATGCCTTTCCGGCTATTAATAATACCGAAAACTAACATGCATGAACTGTAAGATGAAAATAAAAGAAATCCTTGCCATTGAATGGATTGTAGGAATTCGTAAATTAAGTGGAGGCGTCATGCAATGCAGTAATAGAAGTTAATTCATAACGAAATTCTGTAAAATTGTTAAGTAATCTCAATACTTGTAATATTATGGTTTAGTATTACGAAGCCAATTAGCCATTCCTTTAAGGTTTACTGAAACATAGAATCTCGTATGATGTTTTGGCTCTCCACTGGTCTATATCCTGTTGAAGAGTAGATATTTCGGAAATAATCAAACAATCTACATACACGAATGTTACAAAACCATGCATAAAAAAAATACAAAATTTTCAAAAATTAAGATAATAAAACGATACACATATAAAATATAAAGCTTAAAACGCAAATGAAATAAAACCATACACGTATAAAGTCTATTGCAAACTCTATATACATAAAATATGAACTTGATACAAATCAGAGTGCAAGCCATGAGAATGTGCGTTTAATAAAACAATATATATATAGATGGTGTCCCGTAAGTCGACATCAAGTCGGAATTGGGTGATAGACCAAATCATAATAGTTACTAGAGAAATATAAAAATAATCTAACTCATGTATTTTTTTAATTATTCTTTTGTTTTCGAGAAAATGTACATCCGTGATGGATTTTTAGCTCCAGCGGCTGCAAATCTTTACTTTTTTTCAATTTTATTTTTCTTGTGTAATCCCGAATATTGCTTATGTAACCTGTTGCTTTAAATTATAAGCCAACTGCTCCAGCTTGGAAGAAAATGTCACATTTTGCCAAACCAAGAATAGAAAATTAATACTGCGCCCAACTTTAACTGACTGTACTGAAGAAAAAATGTACTACGCCAGTTTGACAAGTAACTTTAAATATTGACGCATTTAATAAGGATTCTAAAATGGTACAACACTTGCTTTATTAATTCTTAGATTACGGAAAATAAAATTATTTTCTTCGAGAAACCCAGTTTCGAAAAATGTCTTTTTACCTACTAAAAATGATTCTAGAGTAACCAAAGCTTGCCATAAGACCGTAACTTTAAGAATTTAGTTTGAGTGAGACGGAAAGTCATTATACGAAGTGTGAGTGAGACAGATCGTTCACTCACACTTCATGCAATGGGATATTCTCCAGCAATGTTTGGTATTGAAGTTGCTTTACTTTATTCACCAACTGGTTGATGATATTTTTCTTTCAATTCTGGAAATAAAATTGTGAAATTGATTTGGTCGGCTTGTCATTGTCTTTCTCCCTTTTTTTAATGCCATTCATATACACCTAGCGTCAAAAAACCTCGCACCTTATATTTTATGAAAAATCGTAAAATTTCCCTTTTACTTGGAACTGAACTCCTGAACTAGTCTGAGATATAGTTTCATTCAACCATATTAAAGGTAAGTATTCATGTACCAGTCCTCATTTCTTAAATGATTATTGAAGTATTGACAAGATAGTGTGAAAATTGAAAAAAATTATGAAAAAGTATAAGCAGTTAAGTATTGAAGAAAAATCACGTGTTGCTACTTTAGCTGAAGATGGGTACAAAATACGCAAAAATCAACGTCGTCTAGGGTGCAGTGAGTGGACTGTAAACTAAATTCTAATAAATATGAAGAAACTGGTATTTTGAGGAGAAAAACTGAGAACGGGAGACCACCGGTAACTACAACTTTTTACAAGAACCTTTTGGAGCCGAGTTCCTTGAGAAATGGATTTCGTCCTGCTACAATGCATCAAAATGAACTTGCAGATATTCATATGAAAGATAATAGAAGACCATGTAGTGTTAGAACAGTGCAGGGAGGGCTAAAAAATATGGGTCTACCTCTACGGCCAGCATAAATGCCTTTACTTACAAAAGAAATGAACAAGCGAAGGATTCAATGGATTGGAAGAAAGTGTACTTCTCCGATGAATCGTAGTTCAATTTGTTTAGATCGGATGACACCTTGAAGACCTAACGGAAGAAGTTTCAGAGCCAATATTTCAGGACGACTATGCACCCTGTTATCGGGCTCGCTCTGTAATTATTATTATTCTACGAGTTCATAATTAAGGTTTTCTGATTAACAGAAACCGCTTGCTTTGTGTGGATTCAAAATAACAAGGTGGAGCTTGGAATGATATCCCTTTCATGGCAGAGGAGTAGTCCAATTTCGAATTATTAAATAAGTAATATTTATCAATGGCAACTAGAGTGAAGGCAGAGATACGGGCCAAAGGAGGTCCAGCATGGTATTAAAAATGTAGGATTATTCATTTGAAAGAAAATTAAGTAAAAGAAAGTGAAAAAATATTAATTTATCTAATAATTATTTGCCTTTTTTTTAAATCAGCAATAAAACCTGTACGTTTTGAACGTTGATAGACATTAGTCAAATACTTCTACAAGATTGTTTGTTTGTAGTTGATGCGCTTTTTGTAGCTTCTACGTGTTTTTATTGTATCTGATAGTGTACCCTTGACAAAAATTATTGAATTACCTATGAAATAGTTATCGTGTTAAGAATAAAGGAAATTATTTAAGTAATTTCAAATATTAAACAATGTATGTTCGAAAAATACAATAAATGTTAGAAATTTCTTGTCCCTGGGTGTAGATACTTTTTGCAAATTGGTTCCGTGATTTATCCGCCGACTGGAGAAAAATCACGTGGCATCCAGCGCCTACATAAATAGGCCTGAATTCGTTTCCTCAGCGAACCATCCCGTCTCCTATTAGCTCGCACGTACCGTGGAGGGGTAAAGGGGTACGTAATAAGGGGAACATATGTCAAGTTGTTTTGACCCCACGTATTACGAAATCATATATATAGATGTAATTTCGTACCATCCAATCAACTGTGACAGATCTTACTTGTTAAAAAAAAAATAGCATAAAAACTTCTTTGCCGACGGGTTTTACGTGCTTTAATCGCGATGTCACATTCTTATGAATACCTACTTAAATATCTGATAATCGAAAGTGCAGAGCTGTCTCTGGAATCATTTCATGGAAATCAAATTTAAAGACGATTTCATATATCCTTAGCGTTGATTTTGGTGGTAAATCAGCTTAATCGCAATCTTGGGATGCTGCAAGTTAAGGACGATCGGTTACTCGATCACGTTAAATCAGATTGTTATTTGTCTTTCCTATAACGCATTTAATCATTTCCATCATCTCAGCTGGAAACTTTACCTGAGCAATGCCAAAATGTAATCTGACTACATACTCGAGATATTCGCAATGAGGAAAATGTGACACAACTGATAAAGAGCCATACGCTAAACATAGTCAAATAGCCATAGGGCAATCTGGAACTTATTTGACCTCTCTCACAAAAATGTTGGCCAAAATTAAAGAAGCTGAAGGTACTATTTTTGGGGCGGCATCAATAAGGGAAGCGCTGTTTATAAATCATAACCTAAAACCGCCCATGAAGTGAACCTATACATATTCGCACATAAGTACATAAGCTTGTGTACAAAATTTGGCTAATATTCTATAATTATAAACTGCAAAAGTTTATAGAAATAAATGCCATGCCATGCGCTATACCAATTATATAAGTTTAATAAACCATCTCTAGAGGTCATACATATAAGTTTTACTCTTCATTTAAAATACACGCAGACCCCGATCGACATAATATTATGGAAACATACATAACTATAAACTATAAACTCGCTGTATTCACCAAAACCCACAAATACAAATCTAGACAAATTCAATAAGAACATAGGTGTCACAAGAACTAGACTTCGCATGGAGTACTAAGAAAGGATACAAAATGGGTGGGTTGTCCATTCAGGAATGGAGCACAACATTTGAAATGATGCATACGTCGAGTTATTTATATTTTTTTGTATTTAAAGTGTTGAGGAAGTCGATCAAATGTATACAAAACTGTTATTATAAAAACATTTGCTTTCGGCACGCTCTAAAATGTGATATGGTCCATTCCAGAATGCACTACCCATTTCACAATATCTGTAGTCTGCTCTGGTATGCCATGCGACATCTAGTTCTTGTGCCATCTATGCTCATATGTATCTGAAAGCGCCGCAGAGCTTTCATTCTTTGTCAGTTGAACTCTGTGAACTAAACTAATTGAAATTTTAGTAGTCAAGTGAAATGTGTCGTTATCAAATATCTTAATAATATAAAAATATTGCTTTATTTTTGTTTAGCAAAAACATGCATAGATTTAATATTAAACAGAGTGCATTCAGAATAAAACATTTTTTTTTAAATAAAGGTTTTATTTTGAGTCCCTCTGTATTCCTTATAAGCGATCCAAGAATGCTACCCTACAAGCACTACATGAGTGCAACCCTATAAGCGCTCCGAGAGCGCTTCCCAAGAATATACAACTGAGCGCTTCCCTCTGCGGACATTCTCACGTTTAAACGATAAGAACAACGGAGCGGGAAGTGCTGCGAGCTTCCAAGAAGTGGTCTTGCATTCGTCTTTGAGTGCTTCTATTTCCCGCTGGAAAAGTACTTGATTATGAAATAAATTTTTAGTGAAAGAAATTCCCGATAAGCGCTATAAAAATCAACTGAGCATACAATTAGATAAAAACTAGAACCCAAAAATTACATATATTTTAAAAAAATCTGCGGAGCTGATTGGCAGTACATCTACTCTTTAGTCATGCAAGAAGTAAACAATTAGGAACGATGTTTTATTACACTAAAATAGATGAACTTTAATATTATGCGGATGAAATGCATTTTAATCAAGTTTGTGAAATTTTTATCATTAAAATTGTGGGAAATCGCACGGGTTCGTATTCAGTGAAACCTTTCTTTAATTTTATCGCATTTTTATGCCTTTCTTCGTCACTTTAATGAAACTGTTTTCTGAATGTTTGGTGCAATTTTTTTTTTTTTTTTTTAACTCAAAATCATTCACAGATGAGCTCAAATTAAAGCTAACTAATAGCCTAAGGCAGGATTTAAAGTAAAAACAAAATAAATAAAAATAAGTAAATATCACTATCATGGGAATATTTTGTATATAAGTTACGATACATTTCATTTATGTTCCCACAACAAAACAAGAAATCATATTTCACATACGGTAACATACCGGTAGCACGTTGCAAGGCTACAGCATTTCATTCCCAGACAATTTATGATGACCAGCTGTCTTTCCATTCCCATATTTACTTACATACTTACTTACTTAACTCCCATTTTACTTCTATCCCTACTCTTTCTTACTCTTTCTTCATGTAGTTCTGAACAGCTGGGTTTAAATAATTTCATGTTTCCCTCAAATAATGCTTAGCTTTCTTTTTCCTTCAGATGTGCCGATGCCCGGGAGATTTTCGTGGCAATTGGTTCTGTCAAATCTGATGCAAAGGGGCCAGACGGTATCCCACCTAGGTTTATCTGGCTTCTTCTGCATCTGATAATACATCCGATTCTCAATATTATTAATACTTGTATTACCATGTCGATATTTCCGTCTGATTGGAAGGTTGCTGCAGTTGTACCTGAGGTAGCCGGTGATTTTCGACCGACTAGCTTTTTAGGATTGCTTTCCAGGCCAGTTGTGAGACAGCCTTTCTGATTGTCACGCGTGATATTCGCAGCTCACTTGATAGGAACCATCTGTGTGTTCTTGCCATACTTGATTTCTCCAAAGAACTCGACATGGTCAATCATTCCCATTTGCTTAGAAAGTTGGCCTCAGACTTCCAATTTCACTCTTCTGCTGTGTCCTTAATCCGCAGCTTTCTCTCTGATAGATTCTAGCGGTTTAAGGTGCAGGATTGTGTTTCCGGTGCTTTGCCTCTAAATTGCGGTGTCCCTTGGTCTTCAGCCTGTATATTAATGACCTTCCTAATGTTATTGAAAACTGCAAACTCCACTTATATGCCGATGATGTGCAGGTGTATATCAGTCGGCCGATAGGACTTTTGGAGGATTGTATCAACATGCTCAAATCCGACTTGCACATTGGTATGATAATAAACTTTTATTGCTTCATTCCGGGAAGTCGCAGTGCATAGTTTTCTATCGCAGAGCAGTTGAGTTAGTTGCAGAAGATCGTTTATTTTGCTGTTCTACACAGTAAAAAATAATTTGAACTTTACAACAAATAATGTTGTAAAATAACACACACTTTGTATTAAAAAATAAACTGAAGCGTAAAATTATATTTAAAAATGTTTATAATATCCACCTGTTTAATATTCGTCTGCAGAAAACTTATTTTGACATACATAGATATATTTAATTTTCAATAAAAACATGTAAAACCCCATATGCAACGCATAAGTAAATATTGCAACATGTAAATACAACACCGCAATTAATTTTTATGTGGCTGAGTTTTTTTCTAAATCTATAAGAGTGGGAAATTACCTTCTTTGAATGCAAAAGCGAACAAGTTTTCGCTTGTATTCCTATCCATTCTCTATCACTGCGCATTTCTGATGTGGACATTGTCGGGTCAACACCTTAACTGTGTAATTTGAAAAGTTTTTGTGAAATGTTTGTTAATAGTGCTTGTATTTCTTGTGCGGGGTGCGAAATGAAGTTTAGTAGTGTCCGGTTATATAATAAGCATCAGTATGTGCATAGAGAACGGAAATATTTCAGGTTTGTGTGTCGATTTGAGTTTGTTATTTGTCCGTACGACTCGTGTAATAAAAGTTTCACTGTAAAATCCTCTTTTCACAGCCACATTTTTAGAAAGCATAGGCATACAAATAGTAAAAATGAAGATGAGAATGCGGTAATATTTGAATTAATGCCAGAAGAGGTATCACTTCCACTTTTAGAGAACCATGTACAATTGCATGAGAGCCCCTCCTCTTTTACGAAAACTTTTTCGTCGATTCTTTTAAAATTAAAATCTAAATTTGGAGTTACAGAAGAGGCTCTTCAGTATTTTGTCAGTGAATTAAAATATTACAATAGCTTAAATTTTTCTATTGTTGTCAGCAAACTTATGAACTACTGCACAAACCTTAATTTTGGAAATTTTAAAGATGATCTTGTTGACATCATTCGAGAATCAAGCGAAGAAATAGATAGATCTTTGCTTAACTTAAATTCACCTTATAAACGACTTATTTCATTCAAAAAGACCTTTTCTTTCGTAGAGCCAGTTGAGATATATCTTGGAAGAAATAATGCTCATAAAGAGTGTTCATATCATTACATTTTCATATTAGAAACATTAAAGGCTCTCTTTTCAGATGCCAGTGTTCAAAAGCAATACATTTTTGCGTAATGCTTTGAAAGAAATTTTTATGAACATTATAGAGATGGAAATTTGTATAAAAACAACAAATTTTTTCAAAGTGGGGACAGAAAAATTGAATTAATACTTTACCAAGATTCATTTGAAATATGCAATCCTTTGAGCTCTTCAAAAGTAAAATATTCTTTACTTGTATATGATACTTGGTAATTTGCATTCGTTCAATTCACAAATTCACAATATACAATTAGTTTCACTATGTAAGCAGAAGCATGTAAAATTTTTTGGAATTGACAAAGCATTCGATAGGTTAGTAGAAGATTTATCTACTTTAGAGAATAGTGGAATTGATGTAATGATTGTTGGAAAGAACGTAAATATCAAAGGGTCTGTACTTGCACTGGTAGGAGATAATTTAGGTAGCCATCAAATTTGTGGTTTTACTGCAAATTTTAATAAAACCCAATATTTATGTAGATTCTGTCTATTTACAAAAGAGGAACTGCAAAAGGAAAACTTGGAGATAAGCCAATTAAGAAACCCTGAGCAATATAACTGGGCCATTAGACAGCTTGAAAATAGGCCCGAACAAAAACATATAACGGGTATAAAACAAAATTCATGCCTTAATAAATTATTACATTTTAAGATTTGTGGACCTCGATTGCCACCCTGTTTGTCTCATGATTTATTCGAAGGTATTATTAAAAAAGACCTCTATTTAATAATTTCATTTTATATAAGTAAAAAAGTTATATCGTACAATTATCTAAATCTAAAGTATAAACAGGTGTCAAAACAGCTTAAACTAAATTTGTCCTTACCTGATCTGCGTCAGAATAAAAATACATCGCTGCCAGGTACTGCTTACGAAAATTTTTATTTTTTGTTTTTGTTTAGCGTAATTATGCGAGAGAAAAGTATTGATCTTGATAGTAATGTGTGGAATACTTATCTCAGATTGCTTGAAATATGCCGAATTATTAATTCACCCAAACTAGCTAAATGGCAGGTACATTACCTCAACTTCCTAATTCAAGAGTTTTTCTTCCTTCGTAAATTGGCCTTTCCTGATGCTAATTTCTTACCAAAACATCATTATCTCGCACATTACCCTCATCTCATTGAAGAGTTTGGGCCACTAGTTAGATTTTCCACATTTCACTTTGAACAAAAACACCAATTTTTTAAAAATATGATTTCAAAATGCAGGAATTTTATTAACGTAACAAAAGTATTGTCTACAAGACATCAGCTATATCAAGCTTCATTACATGAAGATAGATTCCTTATGGAAATAATATCGGACTATATTGACTTCGTACCTTCAGATTCATTTGACTGTTTTGTATATTGTGACAATTTTAAATTTGTAAGTTCCTCTGTAACTGTACGCGGCTTTAAATAC
The DNA here is from genome assembly GCA_963924295.1 of Dioctria rufipes. Classification (NCBI taxonomy): domain Eukaryota; kingdom Metazoa; phylum Arthropoda; class Insecta; order Diptera; family Asilidae; genus Dioctria; species Dioctria rufipes. The sequence continues at coordinate 45,037 of CAWUPM010001222.1, forward strand.
AAGGTAGGCGATTGCATCATAGCAGCTGTAAACGAATTTTCTCACATTAAGGTTCTACAAGTAAATTCCATATTCCTAAAGGAAAATTATAAAGATCCATGTTTCATGGGAAAATGTATGAAAATATAATTAAAGCATAGTAATAAAACATAATACTAAAATATTTAATTTTAATTTTGTTAAGTGCAATGTTATATAATTTAGCTCACAGAAAAGACATATTTGGGGAAAAGATAGTACTTGAGTCTGATGGAAGCCTTATTGACGATGACGAACTTCTTGTATTTTGCGCCGAAAAAACACTTCTTGTTCTCAAGGAGGATAAGATTTAGCAACCAGATGCGTATATTAGTTCTGCGGAAGAATCGTCATCTTCAAAAAAAAAAAATAATCATCTGTCCTTCTTTCACATCAATCAAATCCTGAAGAATACTACGCTATCCCATCAACTTCAAAAAATGTGCAACCAATTCTTATTTCGCCTGCTTCCTCTTCTAAACCAGAAGAATTAATATATTTAAGAGATACAACAAACACACCTACACAAAATGACATTGAATTTATGACATTCTTTTTATCATATTTATGAGAAATTCTAATTATGTGCTTTTTAGATCGGTACCACTTTTGATGAAATAAAGCCACCCGGACCCTTCCCTTGGTTTGGTTTAGTAGGTATGTATAGAAACATCTGCACTGCCTTACTTAAGATAAGAGACCCACATACGTATTTGACTTTTTACGCTTATTTTGAAAAAAATACGTATTTACATAAAATTTTTATAACTTTTTGTTATTTACTTAATTTTTGTACTCTGAACTATGAACAACAATGAAATAATAAATGAGCATAGATGTAATTTATTTAAAATGGAGTGTCGAATTTATTAATTATTGTATTTAAATTTACAGAAACGGACAGCGAAGATGTAATATATACATATATAGATAACGAGTTGGTTAATTCCTCTGCAAGAAATTTAAAAGAGGCACTTTTGCAAACATTTTGTTTATATTTTAACTTTAATATACAATATCCACGGGAGACCTCACAAAGCTACGAATTCATACAACGATTCTTGTTTGAAATGTGCACGGAGGAATCGAGAGGAAAAAAGAAAAATATTACGGCAATGGCCAAAGTTATGCGTTTTATAAACATTCTCGAAAATTCGGAGCAAGATGCAATGACTTAATTTTTTGCCATTTTGAAAGCCATTGTTCGGTTTGAAAATCTTATAATGTCAATTAAAATACTAACTAATATGTTTTTGTTTTGAACTTGAATTTTTATGAAGTATATACATATGTGGTATGTATAAGGTCGAGAACGACAATTACCCTTGAATAAAAATAATGTGCATTTTTTACAATAAAATTAAAGAGTATAAAATAAGACTTTAAGGGCTGTATTCAACAAGCAATATTAACAATATCTATATAGCGATATTATTATGTACATTATACCTAGTATATATACGAAGTAAGTTATTTTCTAATTATGTTCCAAATGGTAATAACGTTTTGAATAACGATTTTGTTTTTCGTTATAAATAAATTTTATAAGAAATCATTTCAATTTTATTTTAAATTAACCTGATTTAATAATGGCGCATCTACCGTGTATTTTGAAGAGATTTATAATTAAGATTATGCGATGTAAACGTACATTGTGCAAAATTATATATTTATCGAAAAGTAAATATATTTACTATTATGCTTTGCTTAAAGGAAAAATTAGGACATCTTCCTAACTTACACAATTTCAGTACCTAGGTTTTAGCAATTTGAAAGGAATGAATACTGTTGTAAGTGGACGTTTCTGATGAATGTTAGGTGGTTTTAATTAACTCAAAGAGGTAAAATCACAAGGAAACAAAAAGCCTACATTGGTACAAGATTCTCTGTTGTTTATCAACCGCAGAGACAAAGTAGCCAAGATTATAGGCATCGAGAAGTTTTTCGCATTTAGAGTTTTCTGGGTTCTAATGAAGTCAGCTGAAATCGAATCTACCTTCGCAATAACATCCACTGAATATATTAATACAATTTATTGCACCCATATTTTAATTTTAACACTTAAAACATTTACATTTTCAATTTAATTTTAAATTGTGAGATATTGACTTTTAAATCCAAAATGTATCATTAAATTAACTTAATTTAACTGCTCCTTCATTCCTATTTATTTCTAAATTCCTCACACTGCAATTTTACAAACCAATTTAATTTTTGTATTGCAAAATATTTAAATTTACCTTTTTGGCAGTGAGAGCTGAACTTTTTTAAATGTAATTTTAAACGCATAGTGACTTTGTCTTACTACTAAAATTTAGGTAAAATCTGGGCATTTGATTTCACAATATTTAGTGTTGGCAATTAATTGCCAACATTAAATGTTGTAAAATTTTTTTGCTGTGTAGTGATGATGGTGTCTGATGTAAAATCCGAGCGCAAGCTATTTCTTTCAGTTTTTGTGCTCTTTTGTTGTTGTTTATTGGTACCAGACATTACAAAGGAATAATGACAATGATTTTTAAGAGCAACATTACAAATAAACCTTAGTAATAACCCAGCGGGAAATATGTCAAGTTTCAAGGGAAGCGCTTTCGCACCATAGCCAAAAATTATATTTTCTGAAGCGTTCTCTTACCATAGCTAAAGGAAACTTTGGGGAAGCAGATCTCTTCTCTCATTTTCGGCTTATTCCTTTCTTGTTGCGATAAGATATCTTATATGCATCTTAAAGCACAACGGAGGTTTCAATCTTCTCCGAAACGCTCTCTTACCATACTCAAAGGAATCTTCGAGTATCGGCTTATTCGTTTTTTTGTTGTGAAAAGATGACTCATATCCATCTGAACGCGCAGCAGAAGTTTCAATATTTTCCGAAACGCTCTCTTACCATAGCCAAAGGAATCTTTGGGGAAGCAGATCTCTTTTCTGAGTTTAGGCTTATTCATTTTTGTTGCGAAAAGATGACTCATATCATAGATGACAGAAGAACTAGATGCCGCATGCAGTACCAAAAAACTATACAAAATTTAAATGGCTGGATGGTCCATTCCGGAATGGACCACAACATTTGAAATGATGCATACGTCGAGTGATTCATACTTTTTATTATCTGAAGTGTTCAGGAAGTCAATTAAATATATACAAAACTCTTATTATAAAAACATTTGCTTCAGCACGCTCTAAAACATGTTATGGTCCATTCCAGAATGCACTACCCATTTCACAATCTGTATACTCTGCTCTAGCGTGCTTTGCGACATCTATTTCTTGTACCATCTATGAGAAGTGGCAACAGTTCATCGTACTCCGAAAACTCTTCATTTGATTTATGTATTTCACCTCAACTTAACCCGAATTTATCAGATTCACTGAAGCGCATAGCTTCATGATTAATTTATTAAGGCTACATTTATGTAGTTATATAGCTAGACAGATACGAGTAGATAGATATATACACAAATAGATAGATACATAGATAGATAGATACATAGGTAGATAGGTAGATACACTTGAATCTACATATTGGTTTGCGTGTAGTTGTTGAAATATATCCAAAAGCGCAATTTACAGCGCCTGAAGCACACACGTGTCTGTACATACCTTTCACATCATAAGCACGCACCTTAACACTAATCTCTTTAGGGCTGCGGTGTCTTACACCCTCAAAACCCGAAACACACCAAATAATATGGCAAAGTTTCCTTATAGTGCTCCTAAAATACTTGGAACACTTTCGTATTTATTCTTGAAAGGAGTTAGCCTTGACAGCAGGTATACAAAAGATACAAGAACGGCAGGATTTGTCTCAAAAATAAAACGCTTCCAGATTCTTCAAGGAAATTGGTACCTATGCAAATGTATCTGCTTGGTCTCTTGGAAACTGACATCTTAGGACATTCATGCAGTTTCAAACTTTAATTTTTGTAAGAGTGTATGTGTGTAATTGTGGCATCTTTTAATGAAATTCTACACGACATTCTATTTTACACGACAAGAGCATTATGCACGACGCACGTTTGTGTAACTACATACACAGAGTTTAAGAAACTTAACTTAAACCTTTAAAATTTGGTGTTAGAAAATCCGTTTGGCAGATCTTCCGTACACAGGTGCGTAGCTGCTATAAAATGTTATGACATAACTTAAAAGTGTGCAGAGGACGTATTATAGTACTCGTAATATTCTTGGCAGTATGGATGTATGTATGTATGAGTTTCGGTATATGGTCGACATAAAAATTATGCCTTGTTCTTGAAGTACTTAATCCATTGAGGTCTGTTACTTTTAAGGTCTTTCATAACACAGCTCAAGCTGAGGCAATAATTAATCACTAAACTAATTAGTTGGCGTTGATCCTTGGTAGCATTCTCTCTCTTCTGGGTTCTTTCTCTATCTATCATTGTTCTAAGAATAAAAGTGCCACTGCCGCACTAACTGTAAAGGAAATGATTCGTTCACAGTTATTAATCTTGAAAGAAGGGAAGAATCCTTTACAAAGAAGTGCACTCAAATGAAAAAGTAATGGCGGGCAATATATTAAACATTTGCGGGCTTTTAGCACAACTTTTAGGGATTTGGTGGGAAAATAAAATACGAGAATTAAGGGAAAAAAAAATTTCATTAATTTTTAAGGTGTTTATGAGTAAAGTGTTATTGTGTGAGATTGTGTTACATTATATACAATAAATTAGATTATTGTGATTTACAAAAATAAAAGTGTTTGTCAGCAGAGAGGAAAGTACATTATAATAATACAATACGTTTACTGATGGAAGACTACACAAAATGTTGCAATCTTCTATGCGTACTACTTACTACAATTAGCACTAGATAGAACATATTTAGCAAGTTTAATCTACAACAGCAAATTAGCACGTATGTATCCAATCATATTAATTGATATGATTGTAAAATTTTATCAAAAGCTAAAAAGAATTAGATGCACTAAAACACGGAAATTTCAAAAATTAAAAATTATAAAGTTACAAAGTTATGTTCTTTCAAAAAGGGATAAGAAGGAATTAAAAAGAAGAGAATATATAAAAGCAGATGAGATCTAATAAGTGTCCTGAATGCACCGACAGTGCTCGCAGTTTAATATTAGCTGGTAAAGCATTCCATAAACTAATCTTATAGACCAAATCAGAACTTTCCATAATAGATTTCCGAAAGTCAGGTATTGTTATGTTCTGATTTCCCTGATGTATTGTATATTCGAAAAATAGTCTTAAATAAATCGGGTTTTCCCCTCTTTAGAAGATTATATAAAAATATTAACGCGCTCTGGTTTATATAATCAGTCAATGAGCAATCCAGTACCCGGGGTCGTAGATGTGAATCATGGTTGACTCTGCGCAGCTCAAAAACGAAACGAATACAATCATTAAATGCCATATCTACCTTGCGGGAAGAGCCTGGATCTTTTCGGGATGTCTAGAAATCAACTAAGAATCATTACGGGAGTCCTAACCGGGCACTGTAAGCTTAACAAAAATATGCATCGAATGGGAATCTCACCTACTGATGTGTGTAGGCTATGTTTCGAAGAGAATGAAATATAGGAGCATGTCCTGTTTAAATGGGAAGCGATTACACAATGCGGATTTCACGTCTTTGGCTCATATTTCCCAAAGCCTACCGACTTCGAAGAAATTTCGTCCAAAAAAAATCTGCTCTTCCTAGGGAGAGTGGGATTGCTAGAAGAACTGTAATGCAAGCGGTGCACAATAAGGCAAATATGGCTGCAAAGCAAAGACAACTCGCCCCGCTTAAATCTAAATCTAATCTAAACTACCTTGCGAGAACAGCCACTATCTAGTTTGGCAAAAATGATCCTACCAGAAGTAAAATAAGGAAAATTCAATGTCTTTACAAGTTTTAGCTTGAGATCAGTTAACCAAAATTTTAGCTGAAACCCCAAGCCCTCGCAAGCCACTATAGAGTTTTCCCAACATAGAACTGACATAGCCGCAGCAATTCATCTTCCCATTCAGCACAATTCCCAGATTTCCTTCCAACGGGTATTGCATTTATTTTAACAAGGCTTAGTCGGGCCACGCAATCCTCAAGAAGACCGGTGGGCCTACTAATATACACTTTTTCATCGTCCACGTACATATGGATCCTGATATCTTGTAGTGTATTAGGTAGATCATTTATATAGGCACCGAAGTGCAGTGATGAAATACAGTCATTTATATTTGCACGCCTGCTGCGCCCCATCAACAAATTGCGTGTAATAGAGATAGCATACGAATTAAAACAAAAACTGTTCGAGAGCTTCGGAAGCAGACTAATATGGTAGACACTATCAAATGCATTAGAGAAATCACTAAGAAGGAGGGCAGGATAGTCTTCCAATTCCATAGCACTTCTAATATCGGTAGTGACTTTTAAGACTGCGGTCTTACAGCTGTGTGAAGAGCGATTAGTTTTCTCGATATATTCAAGCACCTGACCATACATAAGCTTCTCCAATAATTTTTATAAAAAGCATAAAAAGCTAATTGGACGAAAGTCGGACGGTTGTGAGGGAGAATGTTTTTTTTTTTTTTTTTGAACAGCAAGCACCGTGGCGATTTTCCAACTGCTGACATGATAGGTAAATATTTATATGTAATTTAATCTAATTAATCTAATTTTTCTGATATTAATGGCAAGGAGGCAGTATGCGATGGTATTTGCGGCAATGTTTTCCACGCTACATGCTTGAAGCGAAATGCTCCATCTTCGTCTTCTGGACACACCACTTGCAGTGAATGCTCAGATATCAAGCCTTGTCACGTCCTACGACTCATGAAAAGTTTTTCGGAGGCAATCTCTGGGGACCAGTCTCTTTTGCTGGATAAAATTAGCCAGTTTTCAGCCAAGCTGTCTAATTTTCAACAATTTTATGATGATGTACATATATTGAATTGTAAGATGGAGAACGTTCTCACCTTGACTGACACGTTGAACTCTAATTCGAATGCGATACTGGAAAAGACTCATGAAATATCATCAAAAATATCTCTTGTGTCGGCACCTTAGACGATCTTCACTCTGTGGTAGCAACATGTGATGCGCCTTTGACATCCAGTGCTAACGGCGGGACTGCTTTACCTATCATTGAAGATATCAGGCGCACTCTTAAGCAGGTCAAGGGCGATATTGGCTCCTGTTCGTCGGCCGTATTGAAAAATTCTACGCTTTTGTGTTCGGTGGTTCATGATATTGAGAAATTATCTATAAGAGAGTCTCGCAGCTCTGAAACTCTACAGCCTCAGTTTTCATCTATTCAGCTAGACTCGCATGTCTTAACGTCTGCCTCCTCTGAGAATATTTCCTCAGCGAAGGTGGGTCGTCGTCAGAGACAAAGGAATCATCGCATCAGCCCAAATCATATTAAAACTGCCTCAAGTATTTCTTCAGTTCAACATGAGGTTTCTCTAGATACCAATGTGGCCTCCATTGGCGTGACTTCGTCTTTGGTTGGCGATACCGTGGTATCTCCGATTGCGGACGAGGTGTTTGATAGTGGGACGAAAGCTTCAGTTTCGGATGTCGGTATATTGAGGTCTGCTTCGGTTGCGGATGTTGCCTTCACCAATGATACTCCGGCTGTGTCTTCGTATCCAGAGTACATCCTGACACTACCGAGGATGAGATAACCAGTGATATTTCATAACGCGTTGGTACTTCGACCTCTTCGATTGCCTGCAAAAAATTAACTACTCGACATGATCGTGAGAAACGCTCATTTTCTGCGTCCTTCAGAGTTTTGGTTCCGGAAAATCTGTTTCAGGCGGTCCTTTCTCCTGATATTTGGCCCCACAATTCAATTGTGCGTGAATTTATTCCAAGGGGGCGCTCTGGATCTTCTGCTAAGGCAAAAAACTTGTTGGCGAAATCTCCGTCCACTACGCCAATGTAACTGGTCTTCGCTCCAAAACGACTCGCCTTTTTACAAGCTCGATGAACTCATGTTTTGACTTGGTCTGTTTGACCGAAACATGGCTATGTGGAAAGATCGCAGATGCACAGATTTTTGGTCCCGAGTTCTTGGTGTTTCGCCGTGATCGCCATCGTTTATCTTTGGATGCTCCTGTTGGAGGTGGAGTGCTTTGTGCCGTTCGTCGCAACCTTCCTTGCACATCAATAGATTTTGTTGAGTCCGGCGATCTGGAGTTTATATGTGTAACTCTCAAGCTCTCACACAAAAATGTATATATTGCAACAGTATACATCCCTCCATGCTTATCAGCTGTGATATTTGCTGCCTGCCGATGAATTATTGGTTTTTGGTGACTTTAACTTGCCTAGTGTTAACTGGGAACATTCTCTGGACGATGAGGGCTTGCTGCCTTCTTTCTCGGCGACTCCTCAACATGCCATATCTTTTATTGACAACATTATTTGACTCGGGAAAATCTCTTGACCTGGTAGTTTCCTCCGATTCCAATGGGACTCTTGTTAAGCGTTGTTTAACTCCTATGGTTCCTGAAACAAGTCATCATTCCGGCACTAGATGTAGTTTTGTTTTTTGATCCTGTAACTTCATCATTTAATGCTTCTAGTAACTACTGTTATAGCTTTAAAAAAGCTGATTTTGATAAAATGAATGAATGGTTATCCGCTTGTGATTGGACCAGTGTGCTGGGTGAGCGTGACATTGATGAAACTGTTAACTCGTTTTATGACACATTATTTCTTTGTTTTACTCACTGTGTACCACTTGTTCGTTCGAATCGTGATTCGAATTGTCAACCGTGGTTCAATGGCTCTTTGAAGCATCTTAAAAATTTAAAGAATAAAGCTTGGAGGAGGTTCTGTTCCTCAAAGAGTGATGCTGATTACGTTAGTTATTCTAATTCGCGTGCTCAGTACATTTCGTGTTTGACTGACTCGTACAACGATTATGTATTTAGAATGAGATCGGCTTTGCGTGCTGAACCAAAGCAATTTTGGAGGTTTGTTAACTCTAAGTGCAACTGTGACGGATACCCTTCATCGTTGCGACTCGGTAACTTAGACAGTGTGGATCCGTTAGAGACTGCCAATCTTTTTGGTGACTTCTTTAAAACTGCATTCTGTGATAACCACTGCGATATTAGTTATAATGATTTTACCCATTTGACGAAGCTTCCGCTGACTTCTCTTGAACCTAAAGACCTGTTATTCGATGAAGCGTCTGTCTCTATGTACATTTCTAGCATAGCTGATAGTTTTTCTGGCGGTCCGGATGGCGTTCCTTCCACACTCATAAAACATTGTGCTACGTCCATCGTTCCTGTTTTGTGTTATTTCTTTAATTTATCCTTAACTTCTGGTATTTTTCCTAAACAGTGGAAGCTTTCTTTGATTATTACTTTGCACAAGAAGGGCAATAAGAGCGACATTTCTAACTACAGACCTGTCGCTAATTTAAGTTGTATTGGTAAGATATTTGAAGCCCTGGTTTGTGATGCTTTGTACTTCCACTGCAAGCCCTTCCTGTGCTCTTTTCAGCATGGTTTTATGAAGGGGAAATCTACTACGACTAATTTATTGGAGTTTACTAATTTCTGCATTTCTGCTATTGAAAACGGTAAGCAAGTGGATTGCATTTTCACTGATTTCAGTAAAGCTTTTGACCGAATCAATCATAAAATTTTAATTCACAAGTTGACTGTTCTTGGTTTTCATACTGTTTTTGTTAGTTGGCTTCGTTCGTATTTATCTGATCGTACGCAGCGAGTCATATTCCGCTCAGCCCTTTCTGACGAAATAAATAATACTTCCGGCGTACCTCAAGGTAGCCATCTTGGACCACTCCTTTTTATAATTTACATAAACGATGTATCTCTGATTTTTATTAATTCAAGAATTCTTTGCTACGCCGACGATGCCAAAATCTTCCGCATTGTTTCTCATGAAAACGAGTGTGGATTTTTAAACTCGGACTTAGACACCTTTCATAAATGGTGTGGTATTAACTGTCTTCCTATTAATATTAGCAAATGTACTACTATGTCCTTTTCTCGTAAAAGGAGGCCATTGGAGTTTAATTATACTTTAGATGGATGCTTATTAACTAGACTTGACAAAACCAAAGATTTGGTTGTCTTCCTTAATACTCGTCTTTCCTTCGAACATCATATTAATTCAATCGTGGCCAGGGCTAATGCTACTCTGGGGTTTATAAAGAGATGGTCAAAAGAGTTTAATGATCCATCGCATAGAGGCTGTCCAGCGGAGATTTATCCGATTTGCCCTGCGAGGACTTCATTGGGACAACCCTATTATTTTGCCTCCATATGTTGACAGACTTAAACTCTTTCCATTAGATTCTCTTGAGAATAGACGTAAAACTTCCAGGGTTGTCTTTGCATTTCAGTGTATACAAGGAGTGATAAACTCCCCTGAGCTCTTAAATACTTTCAATATATCTGTTCCCGTGCGCTCCTTGAGGAACTGTGACTTCTTCGTTGTTCCTCAGCATAGTACAAACTATGGCATGCACGAGCCGGTTTCATCAATGTCTCGTCTCTTTACCCGCCAATTTGATTGCATTGACTTTCATCTTTCAAAAAGTCAAATAAGAGATCAGCTTAGTTAATGTTACTTGTTTTTCATTATTATTGTTATGTATACTTTTTATCGTTATTATGGTTATGTATGCTTTTGTTATATTATTGCTATATTTCACTTTTGTATACTCAGTAATCAGATCATTGATGAAGATCTAAATAAATAAATAAATGTAGGATACATTTGGTGATTATTGCTATTAATAGCAAATGAAACAGGGTTCCATTTGATTTTATGGAATATATCGAAAGTCTTTGTAATTGGAAATAAGAATTAATAATAGGATAATGTTAAACAGTTTTGTTACTTTCTCACAATAGAGGATTACTTAAAAAAAAATATAGCATTTGTCCTCGGTACGAAGCTGACATCTGTCAAAATTGTGCCATAAGTGTGATAGCGTCGCTTGAAATATTGGCGATATGAGGGCGACAGCACATAACAGTTTTTCCAAAATTAGCAAACTTGGAAATTATTAAAACCAATCTACGCATCACGGGTTGCACTTGGTGCGTCCGTTGTTAGGTAATATCGAAAGTATGCCTATTATATAAGGAGTGCTTCATTATCATTGTACGCGATGCTAGAAAAATTCCACTTTTCATAGCAAGCGCATTCAATTTAACCTTAGATTATACAATCAAATCAGGATAGGCTATATTTTGTAAAACTCGTGTGTACGTATAATAATCATTTACAATTTCAGACACAGGGGAAATAACAGAAGGGCTTAACTTCGCTTATGCTGTGTCAGTTTGACATTCCCGCTTTATTTCATTGTCATTATTTGTGTACCTCCGATTTTATTATGTCAGCCATACGATGGCAACGTCAACAAATATTAAGTTTCAACTACTAAATTATTGGCCCACTCTGAAAATATCTTTGTTTACTATTTCCATAACTAAAACGAACACATCGATGTGGTTCTCCTACATGAAGAGAAATGCTTAAGTTTTTGTTCCTTATCGCCTATCCTTTTTGCTATATAATCTAAGAATTTAATCATAAACTTGGGTGATTGTCATATTGCCTGCTGTCCTGTTTTTTTTTTTTTTTAATTTCTGTAGTTAATTTATGAAGTGGAAATTTACAAATTTACAAAATAATTTATAACAAATGTTGAATTTGGCACATCTCCAATGACAACGCATTCCATCTGATGGCATAGTTTTTGCAACTCGTCGCACATCATGAAACACTTGCTTCGAAAATGCCAATCTAGGTAACTCCAATTTCATAGCTAAACTTAGTGTGACCGATTTTACGCAAACACTGTGAAGTTTATAAAGCGAGTTCCTGCATTGAATACGTACTCACGTTTTTCCGTACAAAATTTCCTAGAACTGTCACCGAACTCCAGCAATTTTTCGCAACTCCGTCTCTAACTTTTTCCCTTGAATAAATAATATTTCAAATATTGTTTTTGGTGAACTCCCACAGCATTTTGTTTCATGTTTTTTTTTTCGCTATTTAACTCCAGAATAAACTCTTTGTATTGCAGAGGGCTATACTCATCCTTTGAAAACAGAATTTAATCAATTTTTAAATTAGGTGCTGCCTAAGCCACTCTTTTCAAAGACAATGTGCAGTAACTTATCAGTTTTTGTGGCTAAATCCTTTTGAGTTTGAATTAAATACGTCAAACACTGTAACTCGCAGACCTGCTTTTGAAGAGTATTTAATATCGAAAATCTTACCAGAATTTTTTATTGTTAAGAAATATCTTCCACCTACTACTTTAGAAGATATAATCATTCTGGAATTTTTTTGATTTTTCGTAAACATACACATAATTTCAATTTCTGGAAGTCCCCCGTTTAACTATTTCTGCCAAACCTCTTAACAAACACTAGTAAAAAATTCTTTAATACGCATCTGCTCTAAAGTGCTATCCTAAAAATGACTTTTATTTATCTCTAATAATTCACTAAATGTCCTGTTATTCCCTAAATTTCTTATAAGTACATACTTAAAACTTACACATTGGGAATTAGGAATGAAATTTTGAAACCATCGATTTTTTTTTTGTTTAATAGTAATTATGTCAACCACTGTTACTGAAAACTAGTAATTGGTCGAGGTTTCCCTTAACGGAAGAGCAGAAACCAACCCGGGAGAAAGAGTGCGGCATATTTCGAATTAGGCAATCAAATAATTGTTCCGCTGTAACTGTTATACCGGGATAAATTTCGATTATTAATTTTCTTTAGCTCCTCAGTGATCAATTCTTCGTCTATATCGAAATATTATCTCTCATTTGTGGAAAGGTAATAAGATGTGATTTCAATTAGACGAAGCCCCTGCTTGTTCGAAAGATCAGAAACGTATTTATTTATACAGGGTGTTTCTGGCTCAGAGATTCATAGGGAACGAGATGATAGTACTCACCTATGGTAGGGGAACCATTTCGAATTTACAGGGTTTATAAAATTGATTTAGCTTCTCACAAAACACTCTGTAACTTCCTTGTTGTGCAACCGGTTTTGAGATATCCCTCTTTTTATGATTCACCTTTCACCCTCATAGGTTGTATAACAAGGAAGTTGCGGAGTGTTTTGTGAAAAATAGGAGATGCTCCCCCACCCACCTACCATATAATTTACTGTTTGGCTAGGTGAGTACTATAACCTCCTACCATATGGATCTCTGAGCCGAAAACACCGTGTATAAAGAATATCCGAATAGAAATATTGGAAGGGGTGGATCTAGATCCTGACCACCAAGATCACCTTATCTAAATCCTTTTGATTTTTATTACTGTGCACACTTAATGTATAAAAGTAAATATAAAAATTGTAAGAGTGGGAATATTTTCCAAGTGAAAATTCGGGACTCAATCTTAAGAAGAGCGTAGGACTTCGAACATTTTTTGTAAAATCTTCTGTATGTAAAAAATAAAGTTAATCACGAATTACTGCATTATTAATTTTACTCTAGAAATGCGTATTAACTGCAATCATATTACATTCCTTTCGCTCCCATTATTTTTTGATATTAAAAAAGTTAAGGGATGGGTTTAAGTGAATGATTTCTCTAGAGAAATCCCATAAAAGGTCTTTGCATTTGAAGAGAGAAAAACGTAATATGTTTTTTGAGTAATGTGGAAGGCCTTTTTTGAATACAAAATTGTGTTTTATAGTTCAAATATCATTCTAAGGGTTTGTTCTTCTCTCTCTCTCTCTCTCTCTCTCTCTCTCTCTCTCTCTCCCTCTTTCTGTGTACTAGTATTTGATGATTTACACAGATTACAGTTAATACAAATAAATATAACAAGTTGTACTGGTCGAAGATCTTATTTGCTGTTAAATAATTTCAGGATTGAATGTACTAACATATATGAAATTTGCTCTTCAGCATAAGAATAAAGATAATGTTGGCAGTTTTGGAACCCTATTATTATAGACTTATTTGAATCGTCGAAGGTTCATAAATTTCTTCATAGGTTGACTTAGCTTTAAATTTCCTGTAGACTTTCTTCAGGGACGTCGACAGTTTTCAACCTCTAATAGGGATTATTTGGTACTTATTCCGAGATGAACTTATTTTGTACTCAGTGTGAGTCAATGTGACTCTAATTCATAAAAAATTCAATAAACAGTATCCAGTCGTATAACATATATTCTTCTTGTTACACCAGTCTTAACCGTACACTGCAAATTAAAAAAAAAAAAAGAAAAAAAAAGAAAAAGTACCGAATAGGCATATTACTCACTGATATCATGAAGACGATGAAACATCAGAGCACATCTCATGCGAATGTGAAACCATTGCACGATATAGATTTCAGACTTTTGGCTAACATTGTCTGAAGCCTGCCAACTTTGAGGAAAATTCATCCATAAAGGTACTACTCTTCTTATAAAGAGTGGGATTATTGGATGATTTATAGTTCATCTTAGCAGAAGGCGGTGCACAATAAATCAATGAATGGATGCAGTTCAAGCGCCACTTCGCCCTGCGAAAAGCTTAAGTCTTAATGGATATCGTCTCTTTGCTCGTAGATTGACACAGTTATTGTAATCGATTATTTCTTTCATTATTGTTCATTATTATACTTGACTTAAATATTCAAGTAAATGGCTTCTAACGTGAAGAAGAACGCATTTCATAAAGTCTTGTGGATTCAATAATAAACTGACTGGTGGAATGAGGAATATTTAGAGAATAAGCTCTTACAGATTAGGGAAAATCCAGTCTATTATACAAATAGTCAGGTTGCTGGATAATCATCATATTACGAAAGAATTATAAACAAAGCTTTTAAAGTGCATCCCAAGATTAAATTTAAATATTTCGGGACGTGATCATATCGCCTCAGCCTCAAAACGTACGGGACGATATAATATTAGGCCATATTGAGCTTACGGAATGAAACTGCATTCAAACCAGGGAAAAATTTACAACCATAAGTTATAAGAGGAACGGGAGAATTAACGTTTTAAGTAACATAATCCGAGTATCAACAGGAGTCAAGGCTGCATTGGCAGAAAATTTACGTAGCGTTCCTTGTATCATGAAGGAGATTTCTCGTCTAACAGACTGAAATTTATTGAAAATAATTTCAATAAATTTACAAAATGCATTTTAAGTGCAAAAAAAAAAAAAAAATTGAACTTTTCGACCCAGCGATCAGAGAGGTCTCATCGATATGGTTATCTCTGATCGCCTACCATAGAAGTTCAATGTTGGAGGTCACACCAATTGCCCATATAAATACTTTTTATAAAAAGTGTGTGTGAATTATATGGTGGCTGTTCGAGTTTGCAAGAAATAATTCTCATACAAATTAAATAAATGCAGCCACCCACGAATTCTGCTGGTATAAATTGAAACATGATATGCAGCTTGTGCATGGAGTGTACATGCTATGCAGCTTGTGCATAGAATGTACATACTATGCAGCTTGTGCATGGAATTTGCCTGATAAGCAGCGTGGGCATTGTACATAGAATTGTCGCGGTAAAAGTCGAAGGTACAGAGTAAGTAATTGGATATGTAGCTTGTGCATGGTCAAGCTTATCAATATGAAATTTTCTCGGTGCTGTGAACGACAGCAGAATTCGTGGGTGTGAGTAAAAGAGTAGGTACGTAGAATAGAATTGCAATGTACAAAATATTATTTAAGTCAGCAATTTTTATATATAAATTTAATTCGAATAAGAAATAAAGTGCCAGTTGATAGAGAGATTTTGTTTTTAATTGTACATCGACATCCAAGCTACCACGAAGTTCTGAATTGCCCCCTACCCAAGGTAAGGCAATCAGAACAAGCTCCAATATTCTTTAATCACTGAAGAGTATTGGTACAAGCACCAACGACTCTCGCATCAAAGTCAAGGTCCAAGTACCATTGACTCAACCAACAAATAACAATTGCATCGATAAAGGCAAAAGAGCCTTTAAACATTTTTGGTGACCCCGACGTGATCAAGTGCTTCACTTGATTACGATCTCCTACCACAAGGAACCGCAACCATCATGGAAGAATTGACGCAGCGCCAAAAGACCACCGGAGCGGCCATTCAAAAATTTGTAAAAGGCCTCAAGGATGATTCACCAGACCAGAAGACGCTTTCATATCTGCAGGAGAAACTAAACCAAATACATAAGCTATGGGGCCAGTTTTCATCTACAGATGCCCTCATTAAAATCAAACATGCTGACCAGACAGCTCACGCATACTTCGCTGGGGTCAAGGCAGTCTATCAAATAGGCCGCGATCACACACTAGGATTAATCAAATCCATCCCTCCAGCACCACTCGCAGGAGAACCAAGTACCCCATCGCAAAACTAATATAAACCTAGTGCCAATTCCACAGAACAAGATTTCATGATTGGCTCAGGAGACACAACCGGACAAGACAAGATGAGTACAACTATGAGCACTTCAGCCAATAACGAAGATTGCTTAACCAGATGTATACGGAAACAGAAGGCTGGCATCCAATCGTTACGCCACCTTCTGCAAGGTATAGAGTCAGAAGATCAACAGCTCCAAACCAGGCAATATTATCAATGTAAAATCAATAGCATTGAACGATACTGGTCTCAGGTAGAGAGTTCTAACATGGAAATATGGCAGATGGCAGATGACCCGTCAGAAGTTGGCTACAACGCTGAGGAATATTTCCAATTCGAAGACAGAATACAATCTACCATCATCCGGCTCTCTGAGAAATTGGCCCAGTGTACCACAACAAGAAGCAATGAGGCGTCAAGTAGTGGTGTGGCGTTGAAGCTACCAAAGCTTACAATTCCCACATTCGACGGCGACTACTTGAAATGGAGCCAATTTTACGATTTATTTACACAGATGATACATAATCAGCACATGAGCAAGTGCCAGAAAATGTGGTACTTAAAGACCAACTTGAAGGGAGAAGCCGAGAAGCTCATTCATTATCAGATGATAATTATACGTCTGCCTGGGATACATTGAAGTCTCGTTATGATAATAAAAGATTATTGGTGACAGCGCTCATCGATAAACTGATATCGCAGCCCAAACTTACCTCAGAACGTGCGTCAACTATTAAAGCATTGCACGACTCAACGAGGGAATCCCTTATGGGCCTAGAAAATCTGGGTGTTTCCACAGTTAATTGGGACCCATTATTATTACACATTTTAGTGAGAAAATTAGATAAAGCCACACATAATCTATATGAACAGTCGCTGGAACAACCTCGAGCCTTGCAATCAGTAGAGAAATTCCTTAATTTTCTGAAAACTCGCTTTCAGTCCCTGGAAGCTCTGGGGCAGAAGGACAAGCCAACGGATGACTCACGGCGAAAACTAAACCAAGTTCCCAGTAGGGTCAATTCATTTGTATCCACCAACTCACCTCAACCGACATGCATAGTTTGCAAGGAGAACCATCAGCTTTTTAGCTGTCGTAAATTCCTGCAGTATACACCTGTTGAACGCTTAAGATTGCTACGGAAGAACAACTTGTGCATTAACTGCCTGAGGTCCGGACATTATGCAACCAACTGCACATTAAGGGGATGTACTCATTGCTCCAAAAGGCATAATACATTAGTGCATCTACAAGGCACACCACAAGAAAAATCGAGTTCATCGCAAGCAATGACATCTCAACCTCAGCAACCCAAATTAGCTGAATCTACAAGCCAATCCATGACACTAGCAACGCAAAAGGTTAACCACCAGGAAGGCTATGTATTGCTCAGCACAGTTACAATAAATCTTACTACACATGATGGAAAGGGTATAATGTGTAGGGCGATTCTCGATTCCGGATCCCAGGTGAATCTCATAAGTGAAAGAATCATCAAGAAACTAGGTTTGAAGGGAACTCCAGCCCTAATGCATGTGCAAGGCATCGGTCACTCGAAGCAACAAGCAAATAAACGAGTAAGCGTGTTAATCCAATCACGCACAAGTGGGTTTTCTGCCAGACTAGAAGCATTCATCCTCAAGCAAATCTTAGCACCACAGCCGAACCGAGAAATTGATATTTCAAAGTGGAAAATTCCATCCAATATCAAGCTGGCCGATCCTAATTTCAATACGCCAGACTACGTAGACTTACTGATCGGAGCGGAGTTCTACTACTAGCTTTTATCGGTTGGGCAGATAAGATTAGGAGAAGGACTGCCAACATTAGAGAACACTGTGCTCGGCTGGGTGTTGGCTGGTAAAATAGACCAGATACCACAAAATCAAAGCCTCTGTTGTGTATTTAACAGAGACCAAGAAATGGACCAACAACTAGAAAAGTTTTGGACCTTGGAGGAAGCTTCTGATGAAAGGAAAACATTCACACCATCAGAAAAGCGATGTGAAGAGCATTTTAACCAAGGTGTCAAAAGAAGTGATACAGGTCGTTTTATTGTCACATTACCATTCACGGAAAATCCACAACAACTAGGTGAGTCTAGAGACATCGCATTGCGGAGGTTCTTGTCAATAGAGCGAAAACTTATGAAGAATAGTGAGCTCCGCTCCGAATATGTTGGGTTTATGAATGAATATCAAAACCTAGGCCACATGCAAGAGGTCGATGTTGAATCAATTACAACACCACATTATTTCATTCCACACCATTGTGTACTCAAGCCAGAGAGCACGACAACCAAATTGAGAGTTGTGTTCGATGTCTCTTGCAAAACATCCTCAAATGTCGCATTGAATGACATACTTGAGGCAGGACCAACAATACAAGACGAACTATTCTCAATATTGCTCCGATTTCGAGTACCACGCTTCGTCTTCACCGACATTGAGAAGATGTATCTGCAAATAATGGTCAATGACGACGACCGAAAATTCCAACTAATTTTTTGGAGAACCAGCCCAAATCATCCTCTAAAATGCTTTCAACTGAATACGGTTACGTACGGAACAACCTCCGCTCCGTATTTGACGACAAAATGTCTGCAAAGATTATCTCAAGAACATGCCGCTTCATATCCACTGGGAGCAGAGGTACTGGCTAGAGATTTCTACGTGGATGATGTGATCACAGGATCAGATAGTCTGTCTACTGCTTGTGAAATGCAAACACAACTGATAGCGTCACGGGCTAAGGCAGGATTCACGCTCCGAAAGTGGTGTGCAAACGACCCACGACTACTGAAAAGTATTCAACCAAAGGATATAGAACCACAGCTCACATTTGGCAGTGAAACTGAGGAGCAAATAAAAATTTTGGGACTCACTTGGTTACCAAACTCAGACTCATTTTGTGTCAAGACCATCAAGGTTGAAAGGAACGCAATCACAAAACGAACAGCATGTTCAGATATAGCACGGCTATTTGACCCACTTGGAATCATGTCTCCAGTAGTAGTTAAAATTAGATTGGGACGCATCTATACCGATGGAGATGCATACGCAATGGGTCAAGTTTCGTAATGACCTACAATCATTAAACGACATTAAATTTCCAAGACATGTACTGCCTGAAGAATTATCAAAATCCACGCAGATACACACGTTTGCTGATGCCTCCCAGAAGGCCTACGGAGCTGCAGTGTACGTCAGATCTCTAACCAAAAATAATCAGATCGTAGTACGACTGCTTTGTGCCAAGTCGAAGGTGGCACGTTACTTTACCTCGACTTGAACTATGTGCAGCTAAACTAGCAGCTGAGCTCACCACTCGTGTCAAAAGAGATTTACATCTAAAAAACGAGCCGATGTATTACTGTACGGACTCGGAAATTGTCTTGGCATGGTTGAATTCATCATCTTCATCATTCCATACATTTGTGGCCAATCGAGTGGCGAGTATTCAGGAACTATCCAATCCTGAACACTGGCGTCATGTCGGCTCCAAGGAAAATCCTGCTGATATTTTGACCCGAGGATTAAACCCGGACAAGCTGAAATCTTGTAACTTGTGGTTTTATGGCCCTCTATTTTTATACGGCAGTGAATCATCATGGCCGCA
This sequence comes from Dioctria rufipes, assembly GCA_963924295.1. NCBI lineage: Eukaryota > Metazoa > Arthropoda > Insecta > Diptera > Asilidae > Dioctria > Dioctria rufipes. The sequence goes on from CAWUPM010001222.1 coordinate 65,026, forward strand.
ACCATATTCAAGGAATATTGAGTGTGATTTAGAAAAGAAACAAAGTGCACTGCCCATAACCACACAGCAGGATTCCACACACTTCATTCACAAGATAAATCACCATAATTCGTTCACAAAACTAACCCGCATCACAGCATATGTAACACGTTTCATAAGCCGATTGAAACAGAGAAGCAAAAAGATAAGCACCACTAACACACAATTACTCATGGCCGAAGAACTCAATGAAGCCCTTGTAGTGATTGTTAAGGTAATGCAGGCAGAGTGTTTTGACAGGGAGATTAATCAACTAAGGCGATTTAAACATCTAGACAAAAGCAGCTCATTGATTAGTATGGCACCTTTCTTAGATGAAAGAGACATCATACGTGTTGGAGGATGACTACAAGCTGCCGACGTATCCTATGAGGCGAAGCACCCAATACTACTGCCGTATACACATCAGTTCACTAAGCTTTTGATGACCAAAATTCACGTTGGTCCACAGACTCTCCTGGCAATTACGAGACAACAGTTTTGGCCAGTAAAGGGCAAAACGATGGCAAGATCCATCGTTCGCCACTGTCGAAACACTTATTGCGACAACGCAACGAATTTCATTGGCGCCAAAAATGAACTAGGAGAGCTGCACAGACTCTCCTGGCAATTACGAGACAACAGTTTTGGCCAGTAAAGGGCAAAACGATGGCAAGATCCATCGTTCGCCACTGTCGAAACACTTATTGCGACAACGCAACGAATTTCATTGGCGCCAAAAATGAACTAGGAGAGCTGAAGGAAACCATATATTCCGACAAGGCGAAGACAAAAATTGCTGCAGTATGTGAACCCAAGGGCACAGACTTTCATTTCATTCCTCCACGTGCCCCTCATTTTGGGGGTCTCTGGGAGGCTGCCGTTAAATCGGCTAAGCATCTACTCAAAAGGACAGTTGGAAATGCATCCTTGACTTACGAGGAGTTAGAAACCGTTGTTGTTGAAATCGAGGCAATTTTGAACTCGAGGCCAACAACGCCTCTCTCATCAGATCCCAATGATCTATCAGCACTAACTCCTGGACACTTCTTAATAGGGGAACCGCTTACCAGCACAATTGATCCAAAATCAGAACTAGTAAAAGCCAATCTTCCTACTAGATGGAAATTGGTCGCTCACCTGAAAAATGAATTTTGGAAGCGGTGGTCCAGAGAGTACCTGAATGAATTACAACAACGCACTAAATGGAAGACGTCAAGTCAAAATATCGAAACAGGAACGTTGGTCGTCATTAAGGAGGACAACCTGCCTCCACTTAAATGGCCACTAGGAAGAATAATTAGCGTCATCAAAGGTGACGACGGCTTCGCTCGGGTGGTTGATGTCCGAGTAGCAAACAATGTCCTGCGTGGACCTATACATAGGTTGGCACCGCTTCCCATATTAAATGAGGAAACACCTTTGGCGGATGAATCAACACTAAGGAAAACTAGTACCAGTACTACAATAGACTCAACCATTTCAAACTCGGCATCAACACGGCAATTCCAGTATAGTTTAACGGAATCAAATAAAATTCCAAGAAAGAAGGCACGATTGTCAGCAGGGTCCGTAATCAGCATGCTACTAGTGGTTTGTTTGTGCCTACCATTAAGTATAGGATCACCTGTTCATATAACGCCATTCAAGTCTCAGCCAGGGCTCCACTTTGAAAACCTTGGCACCGCGAGCGTGATTTCTAATGAATGGAACCTCATTGTCTATTATAATATGACACCCTATTGGAGAGAGTTCGAAGGTCTGCTGAATGGAAGTCGTGTGTTACATGACCTCTGCAATTCAATCACTAGAGAGAAATCATGTAGAACTATAGTGACACAACTGGAGCATCTAAAGGCAGAGCTGTCCAGCAATAACGAATTATTAAGGCCACAAATGGATGTCGAAACAAGCCGAACTAGGGGAGGAGCCGTGAATTTTGTCGGAAACACGCCAATGCATTGTTTGGAGTATTAGATGCTGATTACGCTGAGAAGATGTCTCAGACGATTGAGGATGTGAAGTCAAATGAAAATCACCTTCTTAATCTGATTAAAAACCAAACAACAATTATTGATTCGACTGTGAACATCATTAGGAAAAATCACGAACAGTATACCAGCCAGTATAAAGAAATAGAATCAGAGTTGGCCCAACTTGCCAACTTCAGTCAATTTACTGCAGAGGAACTTCAGCAAGAAAGACTAGCCCTCCTGTTTACATCGCTGTCCATACAGACAATTATCGTCAAATATACAGAGAGTTCAGTTCGCTATCATAGATACGCTTACTGACACTCATAACGGACGAGTTAGTCCCGAATTGATCTCACCCAAACAACTAACACAACAATTGTTCACAATCAGAAACCACTTATCACCGTCATTAAGACTCCCAGTGAGACCAGATGATGTTCGCAGCTTATACAACTTACTGAAGGCAGCAGCACGAGTCACAGCAAGACACATTATCTTTAAGCTCAGTCTGCCATTGCTTTCACCTGAGGATTTTGAACTGTTTCGGATAATACCGATACCAGTACTCAACAATGGTACCTTCATCAGAATTACGCCATCATCTAAGTTTTTGATCATCAACCTTCATCGGGATCAATACTTCCCTCTCACTGAACCAGAAGTACAATCGTGCATCTCCATCAATGAAGGTCATCATTTATGTAAACAAACTCATCCAATTTACAATCGAGGATCAAGTAAAAGCTCCTGTGAGGTAAATTTGATAAATGGATTAACACCAGCGTCATCATGCCGCATCGCTGACATCGGAGATGAACCCCAGTGGATCCAACTAAACAATCCAAACCAATGGATATTTGCGATCAAGGAAAGGGCATTGGTGAAGGTCGTTTGTGGTACCAACGTCACGACAGCAACAATGGAAGGATCGGGTATTATGAAGCTACAAGAGCATTGCATGATAAAACAGAACGAAGTTACGGTTCAGGGTCACAATATCTACCCAACTGTCAATAGGATGTCCTACACTCCAATAAGTAATATCACAGACATCGTGAAACCAGAGGAGTTGGAGGCTGCAATACACAAGGCATCACCATACAAGGCTCAGTTTCGAGAACTGGAGGAAGTCCAACAACGCCTCGATCAACAAATCACCAACAGCGAGCTACCCAATAGACTCCAGGCACATGATGTTCATCAGTATGACGTAGGATATATAGCGATGTTGTTAGCAGGCACTATCGCTGTATGTCTGACATGGAAGTGTAAAGCTAATAGCTGGAAGTGGTACCGAAACCCGGATGAATGCCCAAAACCAAAACCACATCCCAGACGGATCACTGCAGACCTTCCACAACCAATCCCTCATCCAAGGCGAAGTTCGGCCGGGGATTTTGAAATAACCATCGAGAACCAGCCATAGTTGGACTACCGTCCAACGCGGGGGAGGATGTTCGAGTTTGCAAGAAATAATTCTCATAAAAATTAAATAAATGCAGACACCCACGAATTCTGCTGGTATAAATTGAAACATGATATGGAGCTTGTGCATGGAGTGTACATACTATGCAGCTTGTGTATAGAATTTGCCTGATAAGCAGCGTGTGCATTGTACATAGAATTGTCGCGGTAAAAGTCGAAGGTACAGAGTAAGTAATTGGATATGTAGCTTGTGCATGGTCAAGCTTATCAATATGAAATTTTTTCGGTACTGTGAACGACAGCATAATTCGTGGGTGTGAGTAAAAGAGTAGGTACGTAGAATAGAATTGCAATGTACAAAATATTATTTAAGTCAGCAATTTTTATATATAAATTTAATTCGAATAAGAAATAAAGTGCCAGTTGATAGAGAGATTTTGTTTTTAATTGTACATCGACATCCAAGCTACCACGAAGCTCTGAATTGCCCCCTACCCAAGAACAAGCTCCAATATTCTTTAATCACTGAAGAGTCTTGGTACAAGCACCAACGACTCTCGCATCAAAGTCAAGGTCCAAGTACCATTGACTCAACCAACAAATAACAATTGCATCGAAAAAGGCAAAAGAGCCTTTAAACAGTGGCAAGATAACTCATTGCGCTTTGAAATTGGGTGATTGTTCCCCCTTTTTTGCCTGGCGGCATATGGATAAACCAAGTAAAATTTACATGAAGGAGATTTCTCGTCTAATAGACTGAAATTTATTGAAAATAATTTCAATAAATTTACAAAATGCATTTTAAGTGCAAAAAAAATTATTGGAAATTGTTGAAGTTGAGTTAGCTTGCCACCATATAATTCACACATACTTTTTATAAAAAGCATTTATATGGGTAATTGGTGTGACCTCCAATATTGAACTTCTATGGTAGGCGTTCAGAGATAACCATACCGATCAGACCTCTCTGATCGCTGGGTCGAAAAGTTCAATAAGTCCCTTGTATCATGCAGATAAAAGTTTGAAGTACAACCAAAGATTATTTCAAGATTCTTTACGGTATTGTTCTAAGGAATAGTTACATTTTTCAGGACAATATTCGGAAAACAGGAAGTATCCAATTCACTTTTGTAGATTACAATAGCATTAGATTTTGAGGCATTGAAGTTCAAGCATAGATGCCACAAGAACTAGATGTCGCATGACATACTAGAGCAGAGTAGTATATAACACCCTCCAACAATCCCAACGGCCTCAAAATATAAATATTATTATCATCATTTATCAATATTTATCAAAACCGTTGGAAGAACATTTATGAAAATTTTGAATAACAAAGGCACAGAATGGAGCCTTGTGAAATTCAACTCTATAAGGGTAGGAAGTTAGAAGCAGTATTAAAGCAAAACGCACTCTATTGATGCCTGTTAAGGTAAGAAGAAACCAAGGTGCAAGCAGAATTTGAAAAATTGAACTAAAAAACTAGATTTCTTAATAACAAGCTTTGGTCAACTATGTTTGTATTTGGAAAAGCCAAGGAGGACAATTATTGTAAATTTATATTTTTGGAATGGTTTCCTAATATTAGCTGTTATATTAGTTATTTACTACAGCTCCGCTTGGCTCTAAAGCCCAATTGAAAAAATCTATCTAAAAACAAAACTGGTGATTTGGGTGTGCAGCGGAGAAAAAGCAAGATGGAAATAGGACGATAATTCTAAGAAGCATGAGACTTCCTGGGGATGCGAATTGCCTTAGAATATTTTCAAATACAGGGGATCGTAGACCTTAAAGTTGTTGTTGTTGAAAAAGATATGTGAGAGTTGGGCGTATTATATAGGCAGAAGAAGTTTAGTAAATTATAATTTTGTGAGTAGGTAAATGTATCTAAACGCAAAATTAAAAGTTAATAATTTAGCGATATTTCCCGAAAATGGTAACAATTTTAATATCTTGCAACTATCTGGTTACAGTATTACTGTTTTTATGAAATGTATTGTAGTACCCACAAATAAAGTTACCAAATATTACGACAACTCTAATAATGTTACTTTAGTTGTAACATGGTCACAACTAGGTATGTGTGTAAAATATTTTAATGGAATTCCATATTATTCTTTGAAAATGTGAACAGAGTTGGTATATTTTAAGAAATTGTGTGATTCTCATCTATGGGCATATACCTTTAAACAAGTTTATTATATATATCTAATTTATCATAACTGCATGCTTAAATCATTCATCCATGAACCGTATTCAGAAACTAATAAGATAGTAAGGCGCACATCTTCTAAATAAATCTTCCTTCAGTTACTCGCATTACTTTGCATGTTCAAGAATATATCAATCCTTAGCTATAATACAACAGCCGATAACTATAGATCTTCTCTTCTGAAACTTGGACATTTCCCACTTTACGGGTGATCCGTAAAAAAGTGTTCCAACATGTGCCAATCGATTACTTACAGTGCTCCCAGATAGCCATATAATGTCATAAACAAAATAATGTCGAAAATTTGTCACAAAAAAGAGGAAATTATTGTGACAGCGAAATGTCACGTTAATATTGTGATTCCCATTATTTTTTATAGTTAAAAATATTACCATAAACTGTGAACAAAGTGTGGCAAAATTGTATGATGACTAAAATTTTACTAGAATTACGTGCCATTGGTTGTACGGAAAACTATTGAAAACGCTGTCCGTTGTGTTGTTAACCAACTATATAGGCAAATTGATATTTAATTCCTCTGATAATTCCAGTTTTAATTGTTTTTATTTTTCCGTTTTCAGATATCGCAAAATTATTCGCAATAAAGGATATTGCTGATCGCTAAATGAAATTGTAAATTTTCAGAAATAAATGAAAATTTTTCGAAAATTGGTGTATTTTTTACAAGTTGAATTTTAAATAAATACCTACATACATACTATTTCTTACAGTTTAACAAAAGGCCAACATTTAAATGACACAAATATAATTGAATTAAATTTCACAGAATTTATTAACATTACTGTGACAATTTTAAATATTCTTGCTGTGACAAATTATGTGACAATTGAAGTCAACGCTGACCATAGTTTCGAATCATATTTATTACATAATTTTGTCGACAAATAACAAAAATTTGTCGTTGTTTTGTCGCTTGTATGTCATATCTGTCTACCCGGGATGTGACCAACGTTTAAGATGAACAATTTTTTGTAAAATCTCTCCTTCACCCATTTTTTAAGGATTGAAATATTTACTCGTGTGAGTGGCTGTGTATGTGTTCCGAACAGAAACTATTTCCACAACCCGAAAAGAAACTATTTCCACAACCCGAGCAGACTTCAAACAAATTTTCAAAACTTTTGACGGACTAAAGATATTGACATGGTTCTTTTCTTATTTGGAAACAATGCACCATGCTTTAAGAGTTTTTAGAACATATCTTTCGGAAATTTTTAATTTTTTTATCAAATTTTTAAGTTTTAACATACATACCTGCCACATTTCCCAACGGACGGAGACATTTGAGGTACTGTTCAAAGGCTCATAATGCATACTTTTAATCAAAACCTTACTTATCGACCAACTGTGTTTCGAACAGAAATTATTACCTATTATATAAGCTCACGCGATAATATTTTGTCCGTTAAAAAAAGGGTGAAGGAGTGGTTTTACGAAAAAATTGCTCGTCGTGAATGCTGATTACAGCACTATAAGAAATTAATTGGCACATGATGAAACACTTCCTTATGGATCAGCCAGAATAGTTCTCCACCTGCGACTAATAGTAATATGGCCGATCTGGATTTTGGCGCTCTACCATCCGGGGTGATATCAAAATTTCTTTTTATAATCTTTTGAACTAGGTCCCACCTATAGTTGGAATATGGCGAGAGCTACAAAGAAAAAGTAGATTGCCCCATTGACATTGGTAACTGAACACATTCTTTGCCTACTGATGACATTTTCAATGCGGTGTGGTAAATTGCTTATAATTTACTTCATTGTACATTAAGTAGTAATATACCTAGATGAAATTAGATCACGTATGTCACCATATAGTAACCTATGATCATAGACAAGCCATATACAGATATCGACGGTAGTGTCAAGAAAGTGATGTATGGAAGAGCTCATAGCAAACCTCAATAACTCACTGATCTCGGCTAAATATATCGTGGATATGAACCAAAAATTTGTTTCCATATAGGCAAAAAATCATTTCTTTCTTAGAATTGAAATCTATCATATTTCTTCAGAATTCGTGTGCATTAATGGTGGCTGTCCAAACAAATTCTGTCTGCCGTCTTCCTTGATCAGTGATTGTCAGGGGAGTGGGTGGGTTGGCGTTGGAGATAAACATTAATGCAAGATTTACTTCCTTTAATAGTTCGATAAGCGTACAAAATTACAAACTAAGCGAAATTTATTGGCATGGGTACAAATCGCACATTTAAAAAAATCACTCCTAAGCGGCTATCACTAACGCAATAAAAAAATTAGATTTTGCATTTCTGGGTTTCCGTATTTAAGAAAATTGCAAATTTTAACAAAACATGGACTTAAAAGAAAGATATTGTTTCGCAAATTAGAAATGTAAGGAAAATGTGCGGCATAGGAGTAGGAAGATTAGTAGGAAGTTAATGCAAATCGACGATTAAATGTGAGTGCACAATGAAATTTCAACTTACTCCAATAAACACAGTTCGTGCAATGCGGTGGTTTCGGTTTCCCTCCTTCTTGATCAGTGTATGTAAATGAATTTTTTCGGACTGGCTGCAGTCATCAATAATGAATACGAATTCTGAAGAAATATGGTAGATTTCAATTATAAGGAATAAATCAGTTCTTTCCTAGGCCGGTCGCCCACTGGAGTGGTGTGTGAGCAATGTGGCAGTGGCGTGGTTTTGGCGTGCGATGTGGTAACAAAGTGGTGTGGCAGTAGAATGGTGGCGAATTGGTATTAATATTATTAAGCGCGCATCAAAATGGCAAGCAGCGTATCGATTAAGTAATTCAACATCAACAGTAATAACTAAGGAGAAGTGGCATCCACTGCCACTTACCACTCGAAAATTAAAATTGTCGGAGACTAGTGGCAATCAAGTGGTGCCACGCCACTTGTCAAATGCCACGCCATCGCCACTCTATTTCAATGTGCGCTATTCTATTTGTTTTTACGAGACTAAATTTTTTCACTTACCATTTAATCGCCACGCCACTGCCACATTGCTCACACAGTGGGAGCCCGGCCCTACATGGAAAACAATTTATAAAGCCTGAGACTAAAATCCGCGCTGATGTACCTAGATCTATGCTCATAAAAATGCTTAGCTAAGGGTGGCTTCCCACGGCGCGTGATCTCACGAGCCAAGCCAGCTCGTGCTCGCGTGGCGCGGCCCGTGAAATCACACGCCGTGGGCGCTCGTCAGCTCGCGCCGCGCCTATACACTTCCTACGGCGTGTGTTGGCTCGAGTTGATTTTCGGGCGGTGCCGCCGAAATGAAGAGTATATATATCACGCGCCGCCTCGAGCCATCTCGCGCACCCTCGCGCCGCGCCTGTTGAAAATATTAAGAGAATAAGAGAACTTCCAGCGGAATTACACTTGAAACTCTATTTAGCATTTACTCATTTAAGCAGTTGCTAATTAACCATCAGACTAACCGGACGCGTTTTGTCATTAACCTGTTAATAAAGTTTGTTTTATTTTAAGCGCCGGGTTTTCATTAAAATACCTAGTCTAATTCCTGATCCTTAGTTATTTTTTGACATTGGTCCCGAAACCCGGGAGTGGAACACGTATCGAAGACTATAAAAACGAAATAGAAAACGGCGGTAGTAAACACGTGTTGACATTAAGCGTAAAAGATGGATATAGCGGCGCGAGCATGTTATCGCGGGCAAATTACGAAAATTTGCAAAAGTGCGACCGATTATCTAAATTCAGCCGAATCGCAGATTAACGATCAAAATGTTTCTAATTCTGATATGATCGAGGAAGAGCTCGTGGTTTATGTGGACCGTTTAAAGGCTGCGCGCGACAGCCTCAATAAAGCTAACGGTGAAGTTCGGAATTTGATAAGGGCGGAGGATCATGCTAAAGAATGCGAATCCATCGCGGATTACGACGATAAAGCCGTGAATGCATTATCTCGTCTAACTCAGCGTTTAACGAAATTGCGAGTGAAGCAAAATCCTCAAAATATCCAAACGGATAGCTCACCTGCAACGAATAGTCCCAGAAACGATAATGGAATAAAATTACCAAAACTAAACCTTCGTCGATTTTCAGGGGATTTTAAGTAATGGCTGCCATTTTGGGAGCAGTTTAGGACGTCAGTTCATGAAAATCGGAATATCAACGGCGCAGAGAAGTTTTATTATCTACAATCACTCCTCTCTGGTCGAGCTGCAGATGCTGTAGCTGGCTTTACTCCATCGGAATCGTGTTATGAAGCAGAAATATTGCTTTTGAAGCAAGAGTTTGGGAATAACGAAAAGGTTGTGGAAAAAACGATGAACCATCTCATGTCTCTTACTCCTATTATTTCCCGTCATGATGTTGCTGGACTAAGGCGTCTCTATAATTCTGTTGTGGCGAGTACGAGATCTCTTACTACTATAGGGATCCCAACTACTCATTACTCAATTATGTTAAAGACTATACTACTTAAGTGTATGCCGACTGAGCTTAGGACAGACTTTCATCGCACAACTACTGATTTACCGGATGAAAGTGTGAAGGCGTCAGCAGGTACAGATGTCGAATCTGTCTCTAATCATAGCGAGTGCTCTCTTAGTTTCAATGGAGATAAGCAAGTGCAAGATATTTTAAAGTTTCTAAAGAGAGAAGTGGAGTCTCTTGAAAAATCAGAAGAGTCTCGACGCACTCAAAAGCAAATGTGTCCCAAAAGTATTAAAACAGCTGCCGGTCTATGTGTACCTAGTGAAGTGAAATATTGTTGTTTTTGTGACTCAAACTCTCATAATTCGGAAAACTGTACATCCAAATTGTCCATTTCTGAAAAGAAAAACAAGTTAAAAAGAGATGGTCGTTGTTTTAAATGCACGAAACGCGGTCACAGTGCTAAAGTTTGTCGTAACAGAATGATTCGACGTAGTAAATGCAATGGCAGTCATGCATCGTCAATGTGTGATCCCAATTACAGCCGCAGGTCGACCGTTATCGAAAATTCACAAAAAACCGAGATCAATCGAGAAAATAACTCATCGTCAGCAGAAGTTAAAAAAACAACAAATCTGTGTTCTACTTGTTTACCACGGCAATCGGGTGATGCGTACCTGCAAACAGCCAGTGCTTCTCCCGTAGCTGACAATGCGAAGAGAAAATTGTTAGTGAGAGTTATTTTCGATGGATGCCGTCAAAGAACATATATCAGGCAGCACATCTCTAGAGAATTGAACCTTGAGGTTGTAGATACGGTCATGATAAGTATCATTCCCTTTGGTACTACAGAGCAGCCACCACAACAGCTGTGCAAACGTGTGAAGGTCAAGGTTATGAGTCAATATGATAATCAGTTCGCACATGTTTTGGCTGTATAGGTTCCAGATATTTGCCTAGATATTCTTCCGGTTCCAAATAATGAGTGCGCGGAATTTAGTGGACTTTTACTCGCGGATTTGAGAAAGTTTGGTGCGCCAGAAGAAGGAATATCCCTGTTAGTAGGCGCGGATTTTTATTGGAACTTAGTGCAAGCAGATATAATCCGGATATCGACAAGACTGTCTGCAATCAAAATAATTTTGGGTTGGACTTTACATGGGCCCGTTAGTGAAGACTGCGAAAAACTGAGTCTGACCACAACCGCAATGGTGCTCCAGGTAAGTTCAATATATGATATTTCACGTTTTTGGGATTTAGATAGCATCGGTATTGTTAACGAGAGTGCTGAAAACTCAAATCCTATTGACCTTGACAAACACATACAGAAAACGGGGAATCGTTATGAGGCATCATTACTATGGCGTTCTAACCACCCAAATCTTAACGATAATCGAAATGATGCTCTTAAACGTCTCAACAAATTGATCAAGAAACTTAAGATAGAGCATAATAAGTTTATTAAATATGATATGGCTTTACGAGAGATGATATCTACTGGAGTAGCTGAGAAGGCTTCGTCCGAAGTGCGCAATTCTAAATCCAAATACTATATGCCACACCATCCCGTTTATAAGGAAGGGAATGTTAAATCGCCAATGAGAATTGTTTTCGATGCTTCAGCACACTCAGAGGGGAGTTTTTCGTTAAATGATAATTTATTTACAGGGCCTAATCTGCTTCCTGATATATTGTCTGTTCTGCTAAACTTTAGAATGGGAAAAATCGCTTTAGTAGCAGACATAGAGAAGGAGTTTCTCCAAATATCCTTAGCAGAGCGAGATCGGGACTCCCATCGTTTATTTTTTGGTTTGGACAACCGGTAACAAACATCGATTCACTTCCAATGTATGAAGAATTTCGTATGACCCGTGTTACATTTGGGGTGACCCGTAGCCCTTATTTACTTACAGCCACAATACAAAAGCATTTAAAGGACGAAGCCGTTCCTTTTCCGGAAACGTGTGACCTTCTACGCAGGTCTTTCTATATGGACGACCTAGTTTTGAGTGTAAATGAGGAACAGGTAGCTTGCAAAGTTTATATAAGCCTGCAGTATTTTACAAAGAGCACATATGACATTAAGAAAATGGAACTTAAACGTTGTGGATCTTCGACACAGATTTCAAAGGAGGGGCGAGATGGGTGCTACAAAGAAGGTATTGGGGTTGAGTTGGTGTTATGTTACTGATGAAATCTATGTTGACTTAAGCCACGTTGTCGGATCAACACCTAATATAAAGAATGTTACAAAAAGAGTTGTTCTACAGTTTATTGCAAGAATCTATGATCCATTCGATATGATCGGACCATTTCTGGTTGGACTGAAAATACTCTTTCAACAAATTTGGAAGGAAAACATCGACTGGGATGAACCGCTCGTCAGCACACTTATGAAGTCTTGGAATTCCTACATGACTGATTTAGAGGTTTTATGCGAAATAACCTTACCCCGATGTGTATTTCCTTCTCATAATAGTGTAAATCGACAATTACATATTTTCACAGATGCCAGTTTGAGCGCTTATGGAGTGGTTGCATACATACGGGATGTGGATGAAACCGGAAATGTTTGTGTAAGTTACCTCATCTCTAAAAATAGAGTTGCACCATTAAAATCTACAGGAGAAACCGAGTTAACACTGCCCATGCTTGAGCTTGCAGCCGCCTTAATTGCTGCTGGTCTTTTTAAATATTTGCAAGAGCAGCTGGAGGTGTCCTTCGATTATGTTAAGTTGTGGTCAGACTCAAAGATAGCTCTCCATTGGATTAACGGTGATATAAGGAAATGGAAGCCTTATGTCGTACACAGAGTGAACGAGATTCGACAAATTACGAAAACTTCAGACTGGAAACATTGTCCTGGTGATAAGAATCCTGCAGATCTTCTAACGCGTGTGATTAACTCAACTAAATTGGTTGGGTCTGCATGGTACACGACATCACGCTTCTGAGTTGTCTTATGGTTCCGGACGTGGTCGAGAGGATTAAATCGCTTGATGTACCCATCGAAATTGAGAAATTCAGTGATTACAGAAGGCGTTTGCGAGTCACTGCATTTGTTCAACGATTTATCACTGCACGCAATGAAATTCCCCGTAGTAAGACCATTAGGGCAAGCGAATTCCAACGAGCAGAGCTGTTTTGGATTAAGGTAATTCCGCCCCAATTTTTCCAAGACGAAATCGCCGCACTTGAGATCGGAAAATCAGTTTCCACTTCTTCGAGTATTATTGGTTGAATCCCATCTGGGATAAAGATGACGTACTGCGTGTAAAGTCTAGACTTCAAGAAGCGGACTTGGGCTTTAATACAGAATATCCCGTAATTTTACCTAAAGAAGCTCATTTGTCAAAGCTTCTCGTTTTAGATTACCATGAACGCGCACTACATGGTGGAGTCAATGCCACTTTAGTTCTTCTCAGGGAGAAGTTCTGGATTTTAAAAGGGCGACAGTTAATAAAATCAACGCTAGGACGATGTGGAGTTTGTAAGCGACTTAAAGGAAAGGCTGCTACCCAACCATTTGCGCCTTTACAGACTAACCATTTGCGCCTTTACAGACTAACTGCATCGAGGCACTTTGAAACTACGGGTATTGACTTTGCTGGCCCGCTTTATGCTAAGATATCAGAGAATGACGAAAAAACAGAAAAGGTTTATATTTTACTTTTGACATGTGCAGCAGTTCGTGCTATCCATTTGGAACTTGTGCCGAGTCTGACTAGTGAATCCTGCATATTGGCAATAAGACGCTTTATATCCCGAAGAGGTATTCCTAAAACCTTCATCTCTGACAATTCGAAAACCTTCAAGCAAGCTTCTCGTGATCTGAAAGAACTAGGCAGCATAATACATTCAGAAGAACTGCAATGCTACTCTGCCGGTCAACGCATCGAATGGCGTGTCATAGTGGAGCGAGCCGCATAGTGGGGTGCATTTTGGGAGCGTTTAGTTAAAGGGGTGAAGGACGTTCTAAGAGCGACAGTAGGACGAGCCATACTTACTATGGAGCAACTGAACGCCCCCTCACATATATCAGCGACGATCCCGAAGATCTTATGCCTTTGACCCCGGCACACTTCCTGCTTGGAACTCTATCAGCACTACAGCAAGTAAACTTATTGGACGCAACGGCAAATGATTTGCGGTCAGCCTGGAAGACACGTCTTCATTCTACCCTTCACTTTTTTAAACGCTGGCGAACGGAGTATGTACAAAATCTTAGATCTGCGCACAATTCTGGAAAGCAATTCTCAACAAACATCAAGGAAGGTGATGTGGTCCTTGTCTATGATTCAGCAATGCCACGTGTGCTTTGAAAATTGGCTAAGATCGAGAAAACCTTTCCTGGCAGAGATGGAAAAGTTCGAGCCTGTGAAGTCCGCTTTTCAAATGGATCCAAACTTCGTAGGCCTATACAGCTCCTCTATCCCTTAGAGATCTAAGATGAATCTTCGTAGGCGCCGGCCGGAGGATGTTGAAAATATTAAGAGAATAAGAGAACTTCCAGCGGAATTACACTTGAAACTCTATTTAGCATTTACTCATTTAAGCAGTTGCTAATTAACCATCAGACTAACCGGACGCGTTTTGTCATTAACCTGTTAATAAAGTTTGTTTTATTTTAAGCGCCGGGTTTTCATTAAAATACCTAGTCTAATTCCTCCTCCTTAGTTATTTTTTTACAGCGCCTTTGAAGTTACCGACTCGAAATGGATTGGGCGCACCAGCACAGGCGAGCTCGCGCCACCACGAGCCGGACCCTTCCCACGGCGCGTTGGCTTGTGCTCGCGCGGCGCGGCGTGTGAAACCACGCGTCGTGGGAAGCCAGCTTAACAAGCCCAATCAACCAAATCAATCCAACTTCCACGAAGGCGAGAGTGCCCAGACATAATTTGTTCAAATCATATTCAACCAACAATAATGCACACGAATTCTGAAGAAATATGGTCGATTTAAATTCTTAGAAAGAAACAAATTTTTTCCTTTATTGAAAATTTTTTTGGCTCGTACCATTGATATATTTAGCCGAGATGAGTGAGTTATTGTGGTTTGCTATGAGCCCTTCCATACATCACATTCCTAGTACTACCGTCGATACCTGGGTATTTCTTGTCTGTGCTATGATCGTACTAAGTAGTCAGTGTTGCCAGCTAGTAACTTCTGAATGCAGAAGCTATTGCATTTATTGTTTGTACCGAAGAGTGGAGGCTGCCACAAGGCAGATCTCCCTAGGAGAAGCTTTAAGCGCAGGTCTCCTCTTGTAGGTATTTACCTACTAGGTACTACCTACTAGGTACTACCTACTTGGGTGTAACTGTGACTGGCAGCATAGATGGCAGAAGAACTAGATGTTGCATGTGTACAAAATTTATATGGCTGGGTGGTCCATTCCGGAATGGACCACAACATTTGAAATGATGTAGACATCGAGTGATTCATATTTTTTCGTATCTGAAGTATTGAGGAAGTCGATCATATGTATACAAAATTGCTATTAGTTATAAAAACATTTGCTCTCGGCACGCTATCAAACATGTTATGGTCCATTCCAGAATGCATTACCCATTTCATAATATGTATACTATGCTCTAGTAAGCCATGCGACATCTAGGTCTCGTGCCATGTATGCTAGCAGACACCATTTTTATACTTTCGATTTTATTAGTTCCACTGTAGTATTTTGAGTGCCGTGCTCTGGGAGGAGAGCACTCAACCTTGATAATGTTAGTCGAAATGTTATGTCATAAATACCACTCAATGCTCCAAAGGAGAGAACGGTTGCCAATTCAAGAATAAAAACACTTATTTTGTATCTTCGATATTTTTTCGTTTTAACATCTGTATATATTTTTATTGAAACAATTGCAAGTATTAGTTTAACTTCTTAACACATTTCGTTTCTTTTTAATTTCAATTTCATTTCTGTTTCACTTTCATTTCTTTTTCATTTAAAATGTAATCCATTGATTTTCGGTTTGCACTTCCGATAATATAATAAGTATGTATACATTCATTTATATATGAATGTGCATATATTCATTTCCATTACACCTTCAATAATGTACTAATCTTTACTTTAGTTCCTTTCTCACTTTCAATAATATGCCCATTTTTATTTTAATTCCGAATATTTCTCCTGCTTATTACTTCGACGGGTTGAAAAATCGAACTCCCCGAGGTTTGCTTTCTCACGATGTTAAAAATCGTACGTGAGAAAATATTCAAAAGTGTTGATGCAAGCCATATGCATGTATGCAAAACTGTAATACGATATGCGCTTGTGCGCCCGTTTTGAAATATTAATTTTAAGAGGGCGCGATTAATTGTGATAATTGTATGTATGTACATACAATTAGATTGAAAAAATAGGTACTGTACGTATGTAGAGTGTACATGCGGAAAAAAAGTAAAAAGACACTGTATGTAAGTAAGTGTGCATATCGTGTGAGTGGAATATGTGTGTTTATGCTAAATTGCATTTTGTTATACTATGGGAATGCATTTTTAAGTGCATATTAAATTTTGGTTGATATTTTTAAAATGAAATAATTTTCGTTTTCATTTTCAGGGTCATTCATGAGGAACATCAATATATTGTATATGGTTGTGATGCGGGGCAAAGGTACCTGAGTCACAACACCACAAATGCAATTTTTCATATTACAATCTAATAATCACCATCTGTAATACCAGAAAAGTCCGAATTTACTACAAAAGCATAATGCAAACGACAAAAAAACGACATTTAAATATAAGGATCAATCACGC
Source organism: Dioctria rufipes (assembly GCA_963924295.1). Classification (NCBI taxonomy): domain Eukaryota; kingdom Metazoa; phylum Arthropoda; class Insecta; order Diptera; family Asilidae; genus Dioctria; species Dioctria rufipes. The sequence goes on from CAWUPM010001222.1 coordinate 81,839, forward strand.
TCAGTATAAAACTAATACATTAACTTAATATTTGAGAGCCTGATACTATTTTGGTAGAAACTTTATCGTTACAGTAATATTTAAACCATTCAAATTATTTGTATCAATAGAAATACTTAGAAATATGTCATACGAATAGAAGAATCAAACGACTGAAAATTTGTAACTGTCCGGCACATTTACGAAGTATGTAGTTTTGTCTCGTGCGACAATGGCAAATAGGTATACGAGTATACGTTCTTGGGTAAGACTGTATGGCTGAGGACTGTTAGTGCATGGGCACTAGAGGATAGTATAGTACAATTGGTTGGTTAAAAAGATACCGTTGTCTTTTTAAATAAATATTTAGATTGTTTCATAAAATTAACATTTGTTTTTCTAATTAAAAGTCTGTTGATTTTTATATGAGCAGGGGGGCCTCATTTTTGGCTCAAATGCAAATGGGATATCATAATTTTCTGTCTAACAGAGTATGAAGACTCCCAAGATACTTACAAAAAATTACGATTTCCAGTTTGAATTCGAATCAATTCGATTGATCGAATTCACGAATAAGGTCTAACCTGTGTATAGTATATACTGCATTTGTATAGAATAGTATTCCATCAGTATAAAGGTTTATTTACGAAAGAAGATTTATTTATTTTATCAAATACAGTTTTAAAAATATTTTATACGAGAGGTTGATTGAAATCTATATAAAATTTATATAAAGCAATTTTATATCCAGTTGTATTATATTAATAAACGTTCTTATAAAATTTTATAAATTGGGGAAGTATACAAATTATACAAACTTTTTATGGACCTATATGTATATTATTTGTTTATAATATTTCCACCAAAATTTTTAACCGAGTACAGAAAGATATAATGCTAGTAAAATACTAATTGTAATATAAACATATGTGCTTAAATTTGCGTGACATGATCCAACTTGCTTGACACTCTCTAAGCATGTCGTACAACATATAAAAAAATTACGTAATGACTTAAGTGTGACATGCATTTGGGTGAATTCGTGTTCTGCTTCGAATGCACATTTATTGTGATTGGTATATTGGAAGTATTGTTTTGGATCAACTGATTGAAATTATATTTTTGCCAATCGTGAATTCTTGCATTTAAATTAATTTGCAAACCATTTTTGGTTTTGCACAGTTACATCACAGCGGATTCTTAAATCGTTCAACTCACTCCTCAATATAGTGATTTCTTCTTTCGGGGTAAAATATTAAACACCAAATTTAGTGGTAGTATATGGAACAACATAGTCTTTAATATCATTTTCAGATTCCACAATAGGAAAATTTTCAAATTCTATCTCTATCAGGTTACCCACCTGGGAACATGGAAGCGGAAAATACCGATTTTTTTTTATTTGGTCGTTGTCTTATTCGATAATGTTAAATACATAGCTACATAGAAATGTGCTGAACTTTAAATCATCATTTTTTGCATTTACATTTCTTTTAATTTGAAAAAGACATTTGGCTCTGATCCATTCCGGATGTGACAATTCAACGAGATCCAAAAACTTTTCTTCTGTAACAGATGGGATGCTAACCTACAGATAATCACTTTAAATTTTCCGGCTGAGGAGCAGCTTATGAGGCTTTTTATTCACAGTCAGTATAAATTAGTTTTATGTACTGACTAATATCACCATGAAGATGCTCGTGTTCGTTACTTATGACAAAAGCACTACAGGGGTAGTGAATTAGGGAAATAGGGAACTCGAACCAGACGTAATGATTAATAATACGTTATTTCTGATATTAAGCATTTATCTAGTTACGATACCTAAAAATAGGGTTGAAAGATTACTTTTATGTATCTCGCAGTCTACAATCACCCAACTAAGGAAAATTGATTTCTTCTTCGTTTTAAATCATAAATTACGTTAAAACCCGAATAGAACTCATACATTTAGAGCACACATATACAGCTGTACTAAATAAATAACTCAAGCAAACGAGTAGGATTTAAACATGCCAGCGATAATAATTTTTCATAAGAATGGCCTATGTAATTATTCACCCACATGCTAACAACAACAGGATCCCAACGAAAACACACACCTTGCTGAAATCTGCACGAACTGACTTTGAACGAAGTTTGCCATTCAGTCCATTTAGATTGAGGGTGACATTTAAATTAGGTTTCATCGGTTAGACAAGCGAGCTCACACGTAACGGTCGTGCGATTAATACTGAACTCGTAGAAGCTGAGGTCTTTCTTTGAAGTAACAAAGATTGTAATTTGTTGTTCATTTGACTTTCGGCAGGATCTTGCGCATGCCAATGAATTTATCAAAATTCAAATGAATTTCCCTTTTAGAGTTCATCAGAATTCATTTTATTTTATTTCCCCTTATATTAGAAATTTTGTAACACAACAATACTTAACAAAATGTTTAATGTACGTAAATTGCATATGTATAGGTGTAGATTTGGCACATGTGTGTCAATATTAGAACGACTGAAACAATTTCTGGGTGGGTGGGCCATGGGTATAATCAGATAACCCGGTTTATTTTACCGGTATATGATCTATACACATATGATGTGTAGACAATGGTTGCATATTGAGAGGTTTATGGTAAGTACCTACTATATGAAATTTATTTTTGTATCTGTCTTTTGCTACTGTACATAAATAGGCTTTAAAGAAAACTGTGAGTTCGAATCTATGGATGAGCAAATATTAATAATTTTCAATATGCTTTAATCGGAACACCTGTGAAAAGTCTGTGAAATTCTCTTTGGATTTACGCAAACTTTCTTACAGGTATTGGCGTGGATTGTTAAGATTTAACCCATTTCATACTAAATTATTATTATTCTTTTTTTTTCAAAAATTTACTTGATCTGTAGTTATTATAAATTTTTAAGTATAACATTAAAAACTTCAATTTATTTTATTTTTTTATTTGCTACTAGTAGAGGAATTGTGTGTTGCGATAACGCTATACTGGGAATTGAAGAGCAAAACTACATTTAATTAAATAACAAAGTTGTTACAACGAGGCAAGTAATAAAAGAAGATTTTTTTATAAAAAATATAATATAAAGTTATATAAGACCTAAATTCTTATTTCACCTGGGCATGAAAACCTCAATATATTTATCATATAGTACAGGAACTTCAAGGTTTTATTGTTTGGCTTGAGATAATTTTGCAACGAAGTTTGGTATATTCCGTTAAAAGGCTGAACTAAAATAAACGTATACGAAAGGTACATTTACTTACGTAAAACGAACGCGCAATTTAATTTAACAGGCGTACAAAAATTAACATTAACTCGTGTGAGGGGAAATGTCGCTAGGTTTAAATATCCAATTTTCCGTAAGTATAGTGCGCTAAGAATCACACATTCCGTAAGAAAGCGATGTGTCAAACAATTAAATTATTACGAAATGATTAAAAGTGGAATGTAAAAATTAAAATGGAAAAAAAGTGGTACTGAGAATTAATAGAAAGCACAAATCTTCAATTAAATCAACTTCCATTTGTTAATTTTTTCACTTTTACTACTTTTGAAAATTTAACACATAAAATGTCATTAGGGCACTGCTAATTAATACAAGGCACAAATCGTCAATTACTTACATCAACTTCCATTTGTAAATTTTTTCACTTTTACCACTTTCTAAAATTGAAAGTATTAAATATCATTACGGAATGCGATATATATTTAGACTAAGAATATCAATTTGCCATAAGTAAACCTCATTTACTTCTATTGTAGTTCAGCCAAATATTTTATATGGGCCAATAGGATGAAATCTATTTTTCCTGGAAAGTCCCCCAGCTCTAAGTGGCGGAGTTCCATACTTTTTAAATAGCTCCTCAATAAAACATCACCGAAACTCTAAAGAATCCCACATACAGCCATATTATGGCTAATATAATAGCATAGACTACTGCTACATCAAGAACCCACATAACAGTAGGAAAGTACCATTTCTTACCTCTTATTCCTATGTGATAATTCGAGTCATTGTTATCAAGCCGATCCACTGTCTCCACCCATATATTTATTATATGTTTTGTTCATATGTGGCTTTAGAACACCTTTCTTAATGTGCTGAACTCCAACATCAATACCAAAATCGGTTTTTGGTAATAGTTGCAGTTGTTGAAGCTAGTAGGTAGCGCCGGCTTAGCCTGTTTTGATCATTTCAATCCTCTGTTACGTACTTTTGTGGACTGGATGAGGACGTATCCATTAATTTATCTTAGTTTATTTCTTGTCGAAGATCCTTAGTACGCATATGCTGTTATTTTCTAATTTCATTGAATCTATTCTTCCTAACCAAAATCAACACCATTTCCCATCTCTAATTTACCTACTTTTCCGACCCTACTGTTCTAAGTTCTTCACAAAAACCGAACTTGCCGAAAGCAGCATCACCCGAGGTGACCATGTTCGAACTGAAAAATCAACTCATTCTTCTTTTCCAAAAGAAAACTCAACTCAACTTTCTTTCTTACGTCCTCAAGAAGCTCTTTTGCGGGCCTCAAGTGCTTATAATGCACTTTTCTTCTGAGAGGATCAAAAATGTCACTCTACTTGGACATGTTCATACATGTCCAAACGAATTCCACTCAACCGCCTCTTGAAAAAGTAACTTGATACCGTGAGACACTGAAAAGCGAACGAAAGGCATCAACGGTCTTTCGCTCAGCCTAGAGAAAGCTTATTTTGCACATTGTAAGTGTAATTTTCAGCTTTTGATTTTTCCATTTTGCCTGGGAAAAATATTTGGATAGTGAGAATACATATAAGAAGAAATTGCTGACGCAATTTCTTCACACATTAGCTTCTAATAATTTCTTGGGAATTGGTATATATGTCGTAGACATTTGACGAAACTCAGCATTTCACGAAAAGTCTAGACACTAGATGGAAAGTAGGCAAATAATGTAACGGTTTTGACTTAGCCCCTTTTTACATTATGTGTCTGAAATTTTTAGTCATTTCATCAAATGCTAAAAGCGTTTACGCCGATACTGTAATACCACCCTATATAACCAAATACTAGTAGTTGGAGATGGGGGTGGAGGGAGAGGTCGCACCCAGGCCTGCGACACATACCCACACACCCACCCACACATAAACGCACCCACATACACACACATATACACACATACACACACATACATTCGCGGCGGAGGCGGAAAGACAGCCAACACTTGAATTCTAGCGCGATCGGTTATGTACCGTATGGTGAAGTTCTGTCGAGTATCTCGAGACGAGCTTCACTTCACACTAGCAGTGGAACAGAAACTGAATCTTGACTTTAATGGAGAACTTTCGCTGAATACGCCAAGCAGTTCACGGTCCACATATAGGTAAAGCTCCCACCTAAAAGCTTAGCTTTGTAGTAATGAAATTGTAAAGTGCTTCTCTCCCCAGTACGATGTTATCACCATGGTGACTTATATAAACAGCTGATCGTCGCAGTCAAATTGATCGCCGAGTTTGCTGTTGGTGCCTTACTGCGAGAAACTCGATTTTCCAGTAACCACAACAGGATTAAGACCGAGAAGTGTTCACATAAACGAGCGAGAAATCTGATTAGGTAGCGAGATATCCTATGCTAGTGTAGTAAAGTGATCTAACAAAAAAAAAAAAAAAACCAAAGCGTATGGTATCGTGTAGACTCTTCAGGAAACCAGGCTCGGGGATTTCTACTTGGCTGGCAGCCTGTGCTATCACTTCGGACAGCCTGCGGGGATCCTCCAGAAAGACTTCCTGACCTCTCCGGGTAATAGTTGAATACAACTTGCGAGGTGCAAGTTACTTGGCATGCGTACATGCACACGATTCGTCACGCGTTGTAATGTGGGCGACCGCAACACAATCAATTATTGATATTAGTGCAGGGAGAACGATTGCTCGATTATATATAGCTTATTTGGGCCATTTAAGAATTCTCTAATTTTAAATTGTTATTAATAATAAGCCTAACCCTAAATAAACAGTATAAATAAATGAATAAATAAAGAACGAACTAGTTTAATAAAGTAAACAAAACAATATAAATAAACGATTAACAACTAAACTCCCCCCGAATATTTAAATAAACGCCAACGCAACAGCGATGCTGCTCGCGCCAAGCCTCGGCTGTCGACCGGACCCTTAACCCATAACCAAGTGGAACACAGTATGGCACGACCGAAAAATTGACGTAAAATGGAACAAGAAGGAACGGGATTGAGTTTTCTTTTTTCCGACAGTGGACCTGGACGGGGGACTTTTGATTTGACCGGCAAGAAGAAGGGAAGCGGATAATTAATTACTAAAATCGGAAACATCCAGCAGATAATTATAGATTAAAGTGGAAGCACCCATCAAGGAAAACGTACGCGAGCAACGAAGATACAGCCAGCAGAATTTATGAGTTTACATACATGGACGGAAACAAGTATTTAAGAAAGTTTTAACAGATAACAACACGGTAAAAAAAATGGTTGAAAATTCCATTATAATGGTTGGGATTTTGTTGCCATCATTAATAGCGTAATATTCTATTACAAAATGTACGGTACATTATTATTGTGTAAAGCAGAATTATTTGTTATGTAATATTACATACGGCGAAGAATTTTCAATTTTTCTGTAAATGAATAGTATGTATTATTCCATAAAGTTCGGAATCGCAATACATAAAATTTATGTAAAAGAAAGTAATTTTAATTACTTGATATGTAAAAGTTTTTTATGTATATTTACATATGTAATGCTGTTCCATGAAATATGTAAAAGTCGTTTCATGTTTGTAATTTTAACTAATTGATATGTAAAAGTTTCTCATGTACATTCACATGCCAATATCTTGTTCCATAAGATACGCAAAATCACAAAAACGAGTAACTGCCATAAAATTATTGTCTTTCTAACAAAAAAAAAAAAAAAAAAAAAACAAAAAACATAGTAATTACAGTTACGTCTGTAATATCATTACGATATCTGCGATTGCTGAGATAAAGATGAAGTAGATTTTTTCTAGAAATTAACATTCTATACGAATCAGCAGAAGAAAATGTCAATTCTTACATATAAATGGTTCCAAGCACAACTATGTTAACTCAAGTTAGGTCTTCTTACGGGCTTTAATCGGGGTAGCAAATAAACAGCATTTTGTGTTGTTAAACACGTTTGCTTACTTCGTAAATCGGACTAAGTTCCCATTTGAAACAATTCGAACTTTTTGAGCCATAGCATAGACATGAAAATATCCACTAATATAAGTCAAGTTGGAGCCGTCAATATACAAATGAAGGAGTAATAGGTATTTTTTATCTATGGCGATATGAAACTATATTTAGTAAGAACACAACTACGGCTTTTAAAAAACAATATGAAATATATTTATTTATTTAAAAATTAACATTAAGCTTTTCTTCGACCAATTTAAAAAAAAAACATTTCGTACGATTATCATACATAAATTCAAGTAAATTAAGTGTAATTCTTTTAACAAAAATATACTTAGGTATATATTAGAATGCCTATTGTGCAACATTTAAATATATTTGACATCAAGAGGTAGGTACTCTGGCTTAGTAAATATTTAATTCTTTATTCATTTGATAAAATTATATTTATCTTAAAATAATTATTCGTATAAGGCGAACGAACTTACAAAATTATAAAAGTAAAAAATAAGAAATCTCACATAATATTGGCAACTAATGCAATTATCAGACTATTGAATACAATTATTATTTAAATTCTTTTAATTTACGGATCAATGTGTGAACTTTATTTAAAGAAGTTAAGTGACGTTTTGCACCCCTTACTTGTTCGTGGACAATTTCCAAAAGATGTTGCTGGAAGAACTCCATCGTCAAAGAACAGTTTTCATTATATTTTAAATTAAAGTTGTAGTGAGCTGCCATTACCTGCTGCAGGGCGTCCACAAACGTTTTAGAACTTGAGTTCAAAAGCTGTTGCTCAATAAATATGTAATATATTTTTTGGGAATTTTCATCAGAATCCATATCTGTAAAATATTACAAATAATTAGAAAATGTAATACCAGAATATTTTACAAATTATTCAAATATTTCTTTTCGATGTTTTCAACAGAACATTTAAAATGGCACCAAATGACAATGAGAGATACTTGTTTACTATATTAATTAAAAAATCCACAATAAAAACTCACTAATCACAGCAATCCAAGGCGTGTTGGTGGCAGGTATAATATCCGAAAGCAATGTCCCAACCTAAAAATTATATCAAACAGAGTTTAATTATTTTTACTTCTACAATGAGTTCAGTGGCTTTACCTGGTATTCTTTAAATATGTATTCATCAGCCTCGGAAAAATACAGTGATACATTTTTTACAAGTAGGATATCATCACTTAGAGTATTTTTCTGATGAAATAATTCGATAATTTTCTTTTTGTTCTGGCCCTTTCCAAAATCTATTATTCTGGTGCAATTTTTCATAAACCGTTGACTGAAGATTTGAATATCTTTATCCATTAGGTATTTAAAATGATAATATAGGAAACGCCTTTGGCATAAAAACGGCCACTCTTTCTTTATCTTCTCAATCGTTGGAAGATCGTGACTGTTAATAAATTTCCGTATTGCTGGAAAGCATGCCTCCATATAAGATCCGACTGTTTGCAAATCGGTCTCACTTAGACTTTTTTCAGATGACCGCATAAGCCAAAGTTTTTTCTCCAAAATACTATTATCATCTTCATTATTAGGGTGATTATCTGGTTGCCAATTTCTACAAGAGTCTTTCATCATCTTAGATGTCTTTCTCCTTTTTAACGGAATTTTCGGATCGAGTGCAGCTTTTTCATTACGATTAAGATAATTGTTGTGGTTTAACATTTTACTGATAAGATAAATGGAAACGGAGTTAATAAATTTTCCTTCTTCGTCTTTGTCAAGAAAAGTATCAGGATATTTATTGCAGATGTCTTGTGAGACTTTTCTAAAGACACTTGTGGGAATGTATGTAGCTTTGCAACGCAATGCATTTACAATGAAGTGAACAAAATCATTGATATGAATACCTAGAGCCATTTTTGTCTCCAAAATATTTCCAATATAGGTGGGGATGTTTTCCCACGGAATAACAAAAGAAGAAAATGTTTCCTTCAGTGAATGGCCACTGCTTGTACTTGCGATGGAAGTGTGTGAACTGAAAATATCCGGTGTTGTGGGTGCAGATTTATCTTCTTCAGGTTTTTTTCCAATTATATCAAAAACCCAGTCATCATCAACTTTTTCGGTAGTGTATGTAATGCCAGCGCAATTGGATGATGATAGCCATGCCTCACCTTCATTTAATAAAATAAGAGTATTTTTACTGCAAAATTCCAAAGCAATGTTATCTTCAATTGCAGTCCCGTCCGCCTCTAAAACTAATTGACTTCCAATTAAGCCACTTGCATTTGCTATAATGAGAATTTGCATGAAACGATGAACATAATAGTGGAAATTTGCATTTACCTGTCTGAATAACGCTCTCAACTGTAGCATAACATGTAAGAAATTTTTTAATGGTTCTAGTATTATTCCATACTTTAAAGCATTGACTCTCCATCTAATAAATTAAAGAAAGCATCTTCACAATTTTTTTTAATGGGTATGATTTAATTACCTTGCGTAGTAAAAGATGACGGCACAGATAAGTAATGCGTATTTTTGTTTTTGAACAGATTAACTGTGGTGTTAATTAGTATATTTTCCAATTTACATAAACTGTATTCTTTGAAAGTTACTGTACTTTGAAACAATCCTAATTTGTAATTGTACCACATTGGCATTACTTTCCCATAAAATAAAAAAGAGTTATAACTTTCTTCAATAAATATAGAGTTGATTTTCATAACAGTTACTTCATTTATACCAGGTAAAGCACTAACAATTATACACGAGTCAGCGGCATATGTTGTACCTTTGTCGACAATTTTGGTAGTAACAAACTTATATTTATCCGGTATAAATATATTGCACATATCTGGTGAAAGACTTAAAGGCGCTTTTTGGGGATTATCATTGTTAAACCTAGAATTATGGAGACTAGCTTGGTAATATTGATGGTTAAAGGAAAGCATTTTTTCTACATTTTTAAAGTTCTTTAAATGAGTGATGATATTTTTAAAATATTGGTGTTTACTTTCGAATCGAAGGGTCCATAGTCTAATCAATGGACCAAATTGCTTTATAAAATCGGGATAGTGGGATATGAAATGATGTTTAGGAATCATTGAGTTATGTGGGAAGCAGATTTTGCGCATTGCTATATATTCAGAAATAAGGCCTCTCAAATGATCTGTTTGATTAATAGAAATTTTCGATGCTGTAGCAAATCGGCAAATATTTATAAGAATGGTAAGCATTTCCCATTCCTTCGTAATAAGACATTTTTCCTGATCGAGAAGCAATATAGGTAAAATTGTTAAAAATATCCATAAATCATGTGCTTTTCCTACTATCTTAAACGATTTTGGATCAATGGAAATATTTATAGAGGATTTTAAAATCCTTTGAACTGATGTTAATTTCATTATGAATTCATTATATTTGAGTTCACCCCGTGAAATAAATTTTTGAAATACTAATTGAACGTCCATAGGAATTATTCCTTCAAAAAGGTCGTGTGCTATGCAAGGTGGAAGACCCGATGTTGCAACATGATAATATTTTAAGCCATTAAAAATTGAGTCAAATTTTGATCCACGAAAGTGCTTACTGTTTCCTTCATTTTTTAAATTTAAATCATTCTTATAGGAGTTTACTGAACGTTTTGTTTTAGGACTTAAGGAACCAGCATTCAGATCATCTCTAGTGTAGTAACAAAATCTGCAAAAGTACTGTGTACAACTGAAATTCTCAACATAACCTCCTACTTGATGTGCTCCAAGATTATCAGAAGTAATGGCAAATAGAGATCCATATATTGGAGGGAAATTGGAAATTTCTATTCCTTTTGTCTCCAGCAGTTCTAGATCAAGATACAATTTCTCAAAGACTTTATTTATACCAAAACATTTTACGAATTTTTCTTTGCACAATAAAACTAACTGAATATTTCCTAACTTCGATCTAAACTCTGGTGGAATATTTCCAATCATCATATAGACTCCTAATAATTTATACTTCGATCTTGCTGCACCCAATGGGTTGCATATTTCGAAAGCGTCCACATACAATATCAGTTCAATTTTACGCGATCCGATAGAAAAAAATGCATTACTTTTATAAGAAGTACCGTCAGTATAATCAGAGAATATAGATTCTCCAGCATCTTTATTAATGTAAAAATATTTAAGGAATTCAGCATCTTTAAACAAAGCAGTTATTGACTCTAAAATAGGAACATAGTAGTAGAAACACTCATTGTGAAAATTATCTCGACCTAAAAATATTTTAACTGGTTCAACGAAGTTAAACTTTTTACAAAAGAATTTATTTCTTTTGTATGAAGTTTTCAATTCATCAACATTATTTGCATTGCAAGAAGGCGTCGATAAATTATTAATAATTGATGAAATCTCAGCCATAAAAAAGTTGAGAACACAATCGGGGACGATATATTTCGATTTAAGAGTCAATAACAATTTCCCTAAAGGATTAGGGTTATGTTGATCTGCGAAACTTCCGTTAAGATCATTATCGGCAGTACTACAATCTAAGAAAGTACTAAGATTATATTGGCTTTGGGAGCTTATGTTATTAGGGTTATTTTCAGAAATAGTAAGGTCTAATAAAGAGGAACAATTTTTGATTGGAGACTTTATAATGTTATTCAAATTAGAATTATATATATCTGAGTGCATTCGAAAAACATGATTTCTGAATGTGTTTTTATTGCTAAAATATTTGAAACACGAGTTAATTGGACACTTAATTAACTTATTTTCAGTCATATGCCGCTGAACATGTGAAATTATAGCTCGTGGTAATTTTGACTTAAATTTACAATCAGGCACAGTGCAAGAAATATGCGTATTTTTTAAATTAATTTTTTTTCCAAGATAATGGTTGCGGTGAATATGAGATTTAAATGACGAATAATTATTAAAAGTAACACCACAGCTTTCATGAAAGCATTTAAATACAACATTACTATCAGAACGATGCTTGTACTGATGCCGATTGTAGGATTGTATGTCCTGATTTATAAAGAAGCACGAACTGCACCGAAACATTTATTTATCGTTTCTGCTTTACTAACCTTGCTTATCAAATGTCACAAAAAATAAAAAAATTTCACTAATGCCGCTTTTCTTTCCTCGTTCCAACTCAATCCACACACTAAATAAATGATAAATCAGCTAATTATCGCTTGACCATATGTTTTGAAGAAGTTTATCAAACAAAAGCATTGAAAAGTAGTAGTATTATTGAGGAATGTGCTATTCTACATGATTTGGCATACTGCTTTTCTTATCTTGTTTTTGAATACAGCAAATATATTTAAAAAGTAGTAGAAATAATGACACTTTTAATTTATTACTTAGAAGTTAATCGCACACATTTAAACATGTACAAATGCAAATTGTTCTGTTAAATCCAGAAAAAAATTAGTTTACAAAACTATTCGATCTCACAATGAGAAAAAAATTATCCCAGATTCGTCGCATAATGCGAGAAAACAAACTACAAGCCTGTAATGCACTGATTCCGAACGAGACAAGAAAACAAGAAATTGTTTTGAAATTGCGCTTGGATGTTTAGAACAATGAAGTTTTTATAAAAGTTTTAAATACCTTTCAATTAACACAATTAAATTTAAATTTGCACTTTACACATTGAAAAGGAAACTAATCGAAGCAACTCCCGATAAGACTGCGCCAGTGCGGTAGCGAAGCGCAGTATGCCAAGCCAAGGCAAAGCACCATACTCAAACACACTGGAATAATACTGCGTACTCTGGATCTATTGTATATATTATATGTAATTTTTATTGGACTGCGATGGCTTGTTTATGCGGGTATGGGTTATTGAGTTGAATACCAAATGCACAAATGCAGACCAGTTGAAAATTTCCCCAAAAATACGGGAAAAATACATTGTGGTTAAAAATTTTACAGAGGGGAATGTAAAATTACATAAATTACATGAAATAGTCCGTAATGGAAATTAAATATTACATAACTGTAGTGTAAGATTCAATAAAGATCTGGATTTTACAAATAAATATGTAAAATTTAATAGACAGTACATTTAATTGGCGAAATTACAAATTCGTCATTGAAAAAATATTAATTTTATGTAATTTTACATTATTTTACTGGAATTCTGAAATTTACTTAAATTTTGGAGAAAATTACACAACTTTCATGTACCTACATAGCGGTTATGTAAAATATTCCGTTATTATAGTAAAAATTTTACATAAAGTTTATGTACATTTTTTACCGTGAACCTTAATATTGAAATAAAATTAATAACCAATAATAATACCTAAATTGAATAAAGATCATTAGCAACAAAGATAAAATTTCCCCACAAAACAACCTACTAACCTCAATAGTTAAGATTTTCTATTTCCATACATATTTTTTAAATTTAAATTGCTAAAAGTGTAATAGAATAAATATTGAATAAATATTGAAATAGTACATCTAAATCTAAATTAAAAGAAAGTTGTTTTGCTCGTACGTTCTAGTTTTTATCTTTTCAATAAAAAAAAAAAATATTTCTTTAACCTTTATATACTTACAAGCCAAGACGACCCCTAGATTCCTGGTTTATAGTGTGTCTTCAAGTAATTGAGCCACTCTGTGATTGAATTTTTTCTAACAGCGACGAAAGTTGACAGGAAATCAAATAAATCCAAACTTGTTTTCATGAAACTTTCGACTTATAAAACGATATAGATAATACTTGGACCAGAAATCACAACCTTTGTTCTTTCAATCTGATTCTATGAACTTATAAACTTTTTCACGATTTTTATTTGTTTGTTTTCGCTATGTTCTAATAAGGAAAAAATAATTACAACATGAAACTTGTCCTCACAAACCAGATATCTTGCTTAGTTATAGAAATAAAAGTAGGGCCAGAAATTACGATTTTTGCTTCCCTACTTTGATTCATTTGCACTTTTTCGTGAATTTCTTCTCGTTTTCTCTGTACTCAAACTAAAAAAATAGAAGTAAATCAAAATTTGCTTTAATGCATCAAATTTCTTTAAATTAAACTTGTACCAGCAGTTACTTAACTTTGTTCCTGAAAAGTGGGAGTAACAAGGCCCGTTTGGCAACTTGTCCGTTCACTAGCGGGCTCCCTCCGATTTCGCAAATGTTGGTTAACTTCTCAATAATGTTGAAATGAAGAAGGTCGGTTATCGCTGATTTCTGATATATTTTCTTTATACCACAGACACTATTTTGCTTAATTTAGAAAAAAAACTTTAATTATAACAAATTACTTTTCTGGGGTTACTAAAAACCTTTTTGTGTTCGTATCTCGATCAGAGTAGACAAAAGACTCCCAGCCTCCTCTTCTCGAATCCAATTCGTTTTTCGGGTGCTTGCTCTCTGGGGCCGATGGGTGCTGATAGTTGTGGGGGTGCGGAATTCGCCCCATCAGTAGGCACAACGCCATCTCTTAGATTTTTCTGGTTCTCGTTACGACGCACTGCTTCGCTTTCATTGTCAGTGTACTAGTGTACACTTGAGCGTTCAGCAGACTTTTTTCTTCATCGCGGGGGAAATCTAGAGATTTCGTAACAATACGTATTAGGGTTCTTTATAGAATGTATTTTTATACGTATTACGATTTCATTTATATATGTAACACCTAGCACCGGATTCCTCATCAGTATCAGCGTTGAAATCTGCTAGAGTAATTATAATTTCATCCGGACTTCTTTCGGACTTGACTCAATAGCATCCAATATTTCCACCAATGATATATAAGGTAGTTCTTATTCCAAGTGATGCGTTAACGCAACTAACGCTGAAAGTTTCCGAATAATTTGTTTTCTGGATTATCCATAATAATTAAGATCCGAATCCTTAAATCCGGGTATCCGAGTAATACGAAGTATCCAGACCCGGAACCAGACTAACCATAAAAGTTTCAAAATTTTCTCCAGATCATACATATCAAATGCAAATATCATGAAGTTTATATTTTCTCAAAGAAGCATTGCAATCCGGATGAGCCTATTTTGCTTAGTCAGGATCCGTATAGTTCGGATGAGTTGCGGACAGTTTGGATCCAAATTCGTATAGCTAGGATCCGGATCCGGATATTTTGGATCCAGATTTCAGGAATCGAATATTTTTCAAATCCGTGTATCCAGATATCCCGATATTGTTATGTAATGACCAAGCATGTACTGATTTTCGACCGGCCAGATCCTAAATTTAATAATAAACTTATCATACTACTGAGAGGTTCTTTCGGGACAAGAATTTTATTTCACTTCCGAAAATGTTGGAGTAAGGACGTCCCCATGTACGGTAATTAAATTAAATAGTACACTAAGTATCCAAGATGCGTAAATCCCAAACTTTAATAAATTTGCAATATCATTCAATTAAAAATAAACCTACCACTAAAGCTCATAGTTCAAACTTTACAAATGTGGAAATTCGGGGAAAATTTTTAACAAGTAGAACGTGCCTGTCAATAGGACTGGGATTTTTCCTTCCGTACACTCGAGAAGAACAAGCGGACGAGAAGAAGTCTTACAAAAAAAATTATTGTCTTTTGATTCACAAAATAAAAAAAATATAATTTAAATTAAGCAACTTTGCTCACAGGAAAACCAAATAACCCGGATAAGGAAAGCTGTTGGGAGCGGAGCAGAACGGATTTACTTTTCTATCCGCCTTACCGGAAAATCAAGCACGAGGTCCGCAATATATACATTATCGTCGATACTCCGATAATTAAAGTAAAATATAAAAATTATAATATTAAAAACATATAAATACGTAGCGTGATCTGGCTAACCAACTAACATAAACAAAAAGGAAACAGAAACTTAAATTGGAAGTTAAATTAAATCTTACAAAACTGGTAGTCTATACTAACTAACCTAGCTTAATATTGTAAATCAGGACGGCCGTAGCCTATAAATATAACGAATAAGATAATATGTATAATTTGTAAAAGGTTTTTTTTCCACGCTAAATTATATAAATTAAAATGTACTTGCAGTCTTCTTTTTCAATCCACTTTTCACTGATCTCCAATCATATGAAGAAACCACATATGTAAGCGTAGAATACCCCTAGACTAAGTAGCTTACATTAATGGGGGCTCAACCGGGATTCGACTCTAATTAGAACATATTTTCTAAAATATACAAAATATTTTAGTTTTTTCAATTTCATTTTAAAAGTAGAGAGAATAAATTCTTGACTCGAAGTCTAGCCCCAATTTTCATTATCATATCATAAAATAAAGAAACACAGATTCATAACAAAGGTCGCAATAAAGGAAATTTCATAAATATAATTAATGCATGCAACAGAAAATTGTAATTTGGGGAATTGTACAATAAATACATTTGGCTTGAACGATCGTCATAAACAGAAAAGTTTTTATGGCGGAATTTCAATGCTTAGTGAACAGTGAGCCGATAGAGGCGACACGTAATTCCTTATAAAAGTTGAAAGAAAGTGCCGTCTATGACAAATTAATTTAATTGAGAGCTAGTCTCGTACGTGGGAGGGAGTGCCGGTTTGTAAAGGACAACTCAGTTTTTCAAATTCAAATATAAAATTTTTATTCAAAATGAATGCTTAAAACTATATCACAAATTCATTCAAAAAAAAGGGAAATTCAACAAAAATAACTAACCTATAAACTATTATAAAAATTCAATATTAAATAAATTCAAATAAAAGAAAACAAATTAAAAATTCAGTCTGAAATTCAATGATCGCGTACTCCGTTTCCTAATTCGTCGTATTCTAGAAAAAGGAAGAAGAAGAATTAATCATTTATGAGAAGAATAGGCTTATATAAATTTAAGAGTGCTATTTTTAGGTACACGGGCAGCAAATGCTACTATAAAAAAGAAGAAGATTGCAGATTATTCTCTGCGGAAGAATTAATCTTCTGCTTAGGTGTGGGCAGGAGATTGCAGATTTATTCTCTGCGGCAGAATTATTCGTCGGCTTAGGTGTGGGACGGAAAATTGAAAATAA
>CAWUPM010001223.1:0-92730 GCA_963924295.1 Dioctria rufipes
ATATGTAAACTCAGCCCATCTTCCAAATCCATTACCAGTAATCATACGGATTGACAATCGCACTCTTCTTCTATTCGAACATTGAAAAGTAGAAGGAGTTCAGTCCAGATACCCTAATAGGATTAGAGTAAACCAAAAAACCCTTCAAACAAGACGAAACAGAGACGAGACGAAGATGTAAACATGCTTGCATAGAAGAGTACGCGGAAAGAACGTTTTTTGGTATTGTAAATGCGTTACAGAAAGGAATCTTCAGTCCAAAGAGAAGTGACACTGAAAAACGTAGACGATCAATGTGGTGGTAGTTGATATTATATCTCGCAAACTGTAATCCAAAGTATTACGATTTCGGAATGAAAATTACGTTTAATTTATGAAACATTTTGCATCAGGACTCAATGGCCTTTGAAGCAAACAACAGAATTTTCTATTTACATCATTTAATAAAAATAGCATCACAAACCTTAATAAAATAAGAATAAAAAAACCTTTATTAAGGAATCTTAGCTCACACTACGTTAGTTTATTATGTACATCGAGTAGGGTATATTTAATTGCAATCATCGATAGACAACGAAATAACTTAGTCAACTAACAAAGTTCAATAATAATAATATAAGTATACCTATTCAAATTTGTTGACACTCCAAAGTTTTAATACAATAAAAATTAACGCGGCCTTTTGTTATTCACAAACAAATTAATAGGCACAACACAGCTGTCCGCTGTCAATAAATCCGGAAGTACGTTTTCACGGCATTTTCATGTCACTTTAGGTATACACTCTCAAATGCTTAGAGGGAGGTACGTTTTCAATACCTTTTTGTTACGATATGATTATAGTGTTCATGCACTATAGAGCCGTAGGTGTATTAGTAAAACGCGTCTCGTAAAGTTCATGTTTCTGTTTCACTTTAGGTGTATACTTTCAAATGTTTAGAAGGAATATTAAGAAATCTCATATAAAGAATAAAATTCATAAGACATTAGGAAGAGTTTATATAAATATTTATATTTAAAAAATTTCGTGTTATGACACCAGATTTATGGAGATCTTCCTCCAGATATAGGAAACCGCTGATGAAGCTCTGTGGCGAGAGCTGACAATATTTCGGAATAGCCAATTAGGTCTGCCTACACGGCAAAAAATATATAACAAGTAATTAAGTTAAGAATAGATAAGTAAAGGGAAATAGCCATAAATGATAGGCATAGATTCGCAACCTACAAACATAGAGTACAAATCATTCTAAGATTAGGTAGCCTATTATAGATAAAATACAGGTTTAAATATTCAAAAAGAAAAAAAAGACGATTATAGGTTCAGATTTACGAATAACCGAGATTGAATGGAACCGTCCATCAAAGCTCCACTTAAACACATCCATTACAGTTACCGGAAAGTAATGGGACCAATTATTCACTAAAATCACTATTTGAGAACTCACTAAGATACCATTGAATTATCACAAACCTCAACTAAAAGATAATACGTTAAGGATCTCACGTAATTATGAAAAATAGTTATTAACATACACAGCCATTACTCACTATGCAGATTGTTGATTCTATACTTGCACTTGACATCACGTAAGCTAACACACTGTATATCCTGGTATGAACACCCTGTCGGTTGTGCACGTATCCAAATAAATTGCAGGATTTGCTGCAATGACCTCGACAAAAGCCCACAACATGTCTTGATAATAGTTGATCGGCATCGACATACAAATTAATCTAATACACACACCACATAAACCATAGACCTAATATTTCACCAATTCAACTCAAGCCGTAATATGTAATATTTAACTTTTTATCACTATCCTCTGATCCTGGATTTCTTGGCTCAATATATAGGGATTGTCCACACCACAGCGTCATGTCGCCTCACCCTACTCGTGGCCACCTCAGTACCTTTTCGATCTTCCTATTGACTAAATAAAATTGGCAATGATGGAAAGTAGTGCTCCACCTGTATCGCTCATCATGTCGCAATCATATTCTTATAACATGATAGCGTAAATAATTCAAGGCACAAAAACACAACACCTGGTTATGGCTCCTAGAAAAAGGCGAGATGGTAGATATGATGCTGATAGGAGATGGCGGTTCGAAATGAGGTGGGCAGATGGCCCTACCAGAAAAGTAACTGCAATCGCAGAAGGTATAAATCTATCGTCTTAAAGACCTGGGAGGGTAAACACATCCACTTCTAGCCACCACCTCTCACGGGAAAAAGGATCTTTTAGGGGATGTGGGTGGAGAACGGTGGGGGGCGATGGCAGATGTAAAGATGATGTAATAGCATCCCTGGTAATATAACTCCGACAGACGGATGTAGGTTGGACCAAGGAATCTTGGACAAGAAATTATCACACCTCTTCCAATATTTAAATCAGACCACACCACGTAGACTGATTCTGCTAATCCATGATAATCAATCTAATCCGTTTTTGCTACAGGTCCAAAGTAAATATGACACTGAGAATCATTGAAAGAGGGCTCATTAATCTTACTGACATGCACCTGGAAGACGACATTCAAGCAATCCTATCATACGGTCCGAAATTTATCCCACCCATAAATACCGTGGATCCAACAGAGACTATATACACACTAAACGAAATAGGAGACTCCACTGGAAAACAATATCCTATGGACTACTCACATAAAATGAAATTAATATTTAAGACTACAAACAAATACGAAAAAATGGTGAGGAAATACAAACCCACAAAAATGGATGCACGAATCACCAAAGCTTTGGAATCTCAAGAACATCCTCAACACCAGATCTGATGTCAAAATCCTAGAAGCTGACAAAGGAAAAACCACTGTGACCATTTATCAAACAGAATATCTAAAATTACTCAACCGAATGATCCAAGAAGGTTTGAGTAATGGGATATACACACCCATCAATACCGACAATTTGGTAAGAATTCAAAGTGCAATGGAACGTTCATACCAAATTAAGATTAACCTTATATGAAGAGAAGGACTGTTTTTAGAAACAACAATAAAGGTAGAAAACTAAGCGAAGAAGACATAAGAATGCTCATTGACCTCAACAAATTCGAAAATGAGATCAGCATCATGTACCCTATCATAGAGATACACAAGGAAGAGCTCAAAATGCGACCAATTGTAGCTAAAACTAAAGCCATCAACACTACCCTAGGGCACTACATAAATAGAGCCCTAGATAGAATGAGGCAAGCAAACTGTCTCAAACATGATTTCAATGTAAAAGACAGGCTACACCCCATTAACGAAATCAAAGCGGTAGAGCACAAGGATGGATATATATGGATCACAATGGACGTCAAGGATATGTACAACAACATAAATCTGACAAAACTAAAAGAGATAATAAAGAACAAAATAGGCCCACAAATACAAGATACATACAACATCAAAAATATGATGAATATAATTGAATTTGATATAGGTCAGGCCAACTACTTTAAAGTAAACAATACAGTATATAGACAAACCAAAGGGGCACCAATGGGAGGTAAAACATCGGCCAAATATGCCAGTATCTACATAGACTACCACATCAACAAAATTCTAAATGGACTCAAAGGAATGGGAATGATCTTACTTAGAATATATGTAGATGATTTTTTACTATACGTTAAAGAAACAAGTATAGAAAACATTAAGAAAACTTTAGAAAATAACCTAGAAATGGAACTTACTGTACAAAAAGAAGTTGATAAGCAAATCAACTACTTAGATTTCACAATAATAACACAAGACAAACAATTCCAAACAAAATGGTACAGGAAACCTATATCCTCAAATAGATTGATAAATTTCTTCTCGAACCAACCAACTGGATACAAAACGAACGCAATAATTCAAAGAATCACATATGCCATAAAAGCCACTCATCAAGACTACTTAGATGTGGTAGTAAACATCATCATCGATGAACTTATCAACAATAACTACCCTAGAGCAGTCATATCAAACTGCTTTACTCAAGCAATGAACAAACAAGATATAGAGAACCGAAAAAAGGACAAGCTTATTAAGTACATTAAACAAAAATGGGAAGAAAACAAGAGTGAAATGGATTTGGGGGACGTGAAAACACATCAAACCACATCTCAACAACGAACCTAAAGCAAGACGCAATAAAAGTGATGTATCTGAACCATCTCACGGCCAAACATTATCAAGGACTTACGCAAGATTACGAACACAGTAAGAACTATTACATATAATGCTCAAGAACATAGATTAAGACAGAAATATCAGAAGAGGGGCTCAATACAACTGCCTAGTATACTTTTA
This sequence comes from Dioctria rufipes, assembly GCA_963924295.1. Taxonomy (NCBI): domain Eukaryota; kingdom Metazoa; phylum Arthropoda; class Insecta; order Diptera; family Asilidae; genus Dioctria; species Dioctria rufipes. The sequence goes on from CAWUPM010001223.1 coordinate 4,309, forward strand.
AACGACACTAGAGATTTAAACAGCCCAGAAAACTGGTACTTAATATTAAAATTATATTGCGCAGACTGCTGTACAATATATCTAGTGCACACTAATAGACTAGGCATACATCAGACGGTACAGAACTATATACAAAACAACAGCCCACTCAAAGCGCATAATATGTCCCAAAATCACACACTACATCCAACAATACAAATCATAACAAAGATTAGGAACAACAAAAAGGGAGATAAACTTATGATAGCATATGCCAATGCGAACATGAAACCAGGAATGCCCATATACATCCTAGGACATACATCCAAATTGGGCCACATGAAGTATTTATATTATTCCAGTGATTCAAATAGGTATATCACTCCCCTGAAAGAAACACGATAAATGTCCATAAACATGTACCATGAACAATGTATATCATAGCACATAGCAAAAAATCTTAAAAGAATCAATAAATAGGAGTTAATATAAAAAATTTAAAATTTAAATTGATATTCAGTGGCCAAAAAATGCCCGCCTAACACAAATAGCCTCACCAATCGAATCTTGTTATCCATACCCGCATAAAACGTCGACTAGTCACCCCACAATAGGCAGACAGGCATCAGTATAACTGGAAAATATACAGCCAAATCCATTAGCGACACCCAACCCAACTTCACACCTACAAGAATTGCTTGGAGAAGAAATTGCGAAGTGAAAAAGAGTCATCCCAAAATTGAGGCCGGTTACAAGGTAGACGGAAACCCCAACATCAATAATATTACGTAATTATATCATTGGAACGGGTTGAAGTATTAACTAAACACGAGGATTAAATGAAATACTGTAACAACGGAACAACATATTCCATATAACAAGCAACCGGTCACCATAAAAAGTTTGTTTAGAACAAATGACACATAGTATAAAGATTTATAAATAACATCAACTTCAACGGAATAGGTGTGATATTTTTTTAAAAAAAGATTAGAACAACCAAAAAAGACTAAGAATAAATAATAATCAGCCAAACCCCACATTGGATTCCAGTAGAACAACTAAGAGAACACGCAAACATCGGTAAGATCTATAATTAAAATTTATAAAAAATATATAAAAATTATATAAAAAATATATAAAGAATATATTATAAGCACGAATTCCATAAGCCAAGGCAACTTAAACCAAGAAACCAGACTAAGAAGAACCCAGGGAATTCCACAAGTATATAAAGAATTAAAGAAAAGAAACAACCTGAAGCAAAGTAAGAAATCCAAAAAGAAGAGTGGACAGATAAAATAAATAAAATATATTTATATGTAAAAAAAGGACATCATCAACTGGCCTGGACGTCCATTTTATATCTTATGAGATATAACAGTATTAAGTTAAAACAGTGGAATATAAAGATCCACACCATATAGCAAAGACACCCCACATGAAGTAGTGGTTAACGAAGCACAGAAATAACACGGTAAGAAAATATATATATAAATAACAAATCTAATGCAAAACAAATCTCCATAAATCAACACATAGTTTTTACCAGAAAATGAATTGAATATGAAGACGCAGTGAAATACATTAGAAAGAGAAGGAAAAAAGGATAGGGAAACGAATAAAACAGTAATAAAAAGAAGCCCTCATACGACCAGAAAATATTTAATGAAATCCAACCAAAAAGAAAAGCACCTACAAGGTAAACAGTACATATTAAATAAATATTCTTAGGTAATTAAAAACGAATAGAATATAAAACTAGAATCATAAGGATATTCGAATACTGAATTTGCGTCTGAATACTAAATTTTACGCCCGAATACTGAATCTTTACCCTAATAACAAAAAAAGATAACTTTTTAACTATAAACAAAGTTTTTATAGAAATTTAACATTAATATATACTTAAGAAGATAATCAATGCCCAAACCCATAGCATTGAGTTGGTGAAGTTTTAACGACTCGCATAATTCATTATGTCATAATCATTAAGAACAGTGTAAGCAGTATATATCACCAGGATCGTATAGCGTTGACACAATATAATTTGGAGTAACGCAGGCACGGCGCCACAAAGTATAGCACACCATCAAATTCGGTATCTGAAAGGAATAATAAATAAGGGATAATATCAATAAACAAAACCATACATCCATAATCTAGTTAATAAGCAATCTCTGAATATTATTAAAAAATAAATATAAAAAATGGAATACCACTCACAACTGATCACCACAGGGTACTTCCTAAATGGATCTTCCTCAATTTATGTGACTGGTTAACCATGAATATACCATCTTGGTAATTAATAATATCCTAAAGGAGGCTGAACCTTCATAACAAAAAATTTAGACAGTGATTAATCTACTATGGAAATAAATCTCAGAATAAACCTCCTACTGATATAAAGAGAATAGTAGATTATCTATCATCATCAACAAGTTTCAAAATAAATATAATAGTAAACAATGGTATTAACAACTTACGTAATATACCTATTCCTTTTTACTGCCTTCGAGTTCTTAATATTTCCCGGTTAACAAATGAATATATGATATGTAAACTCAGTCCATCTTCCAAATCCATTACCAGTAATCATACGGATTGACAATCGCACTCTTCTTCTATTTCGAACATTGAAAAGTAGAAGGAGTTCAGTCCAGATACCCTAATAGGATTAGAGTAAACCAAAAAACCCTTCAAACAAGACGAAACAGAGACGAGACGAAGATGTAAACATGCTTGCATAGAAGAGTACGCGGAAGAACGTTTTTTTGTATTGTAAATGCGTTACAGAAAGGAATCTTCAGTCCAAAGAGAAGTGACACTGAAAAACGTAGACTGTCAATGTGGTGGTAGTTGATATTATATCTCGCAAACTGTAATCCAAAGTATTACGATTTCGGAATGAAAATTACGTTTAATTTATGAAACATTTTGCATCAGGACTCAATGGCCTTTGAAGCAAACAACAGAATTTTCTATTTACATCATTTAATAAAAATAGCATCACAAACCTTAATAAAAATAAGAATAAAAAAACCTTTATTAAGGAATCTTAGCTCACACTACGTTAGTTATTATGTACATCGAGTAGGGTATATTTAATTGCAATCATCGATAGACAACGAAATAACTTAGTCAACTAACAAAAGTTCAATAATAATAATATAAGTATACCTATTCAAATTTGTTGACACTCCAAAGTTTTAATACAATAAAAATTAACGCGGCCTTTTGTTATTCACAAACAAATTAATAGGCACAACACAGCTGTCCGCTGTCAATAAATCCGGAAGTACGTTTTCACGGCATTTTCATGTCACTTTAGGTATACACTCTCAAATGCTTAGAGGGAGGTACGTTTTCAATACCTTTTTGTTACGATATGATTATAGTGTTCATGCACTATAGAGCCGTAGGTGTATTAGTAAAACGCGTCTCGTAAAGTTCATGTTTCTGTTTCACTTTAGGTGTATACTTTCAAATGTTTAGAAGGAATATTAAGAAATCTCATATAAAGAATAAAATTCATAAGACATTAGGAAGAGTTTATATAAATATTTATATTTAAAAAATTTCGTGTTATGACACCAGATTTATGGAGATCTTCCTCCAGATATAGGAAACCGCTGATGAAGCTCTGTGGCGAGAGCTGACAATATTTTGGAATAGCCAATTAGGTCTGCCTACACGGCAAAAAATATATAACAAGTAATTAAGTTAAGAATAGATAAGTAAAGGGAAATAGCTATAAATGATAGGCATAGATTCGTAACCTACAAACATAGAGTACAAATCATTCTAAGATTAGGTAGCCTATTATAGATAAAATACAGGTTTAAATATTCAAAAAGAAAAAAAGACGATTATAGGTTCAGATTTACGAACAACCGAGATTGAATGGAACCGTCCATCAAAGCTCCACTTAAACACATCCATTACAGTTACCGGAAAGTAATGGGACCAATTATTCACTAAAATCACTATTTGAGAACTCACTAAGATACCATTGAATTATCACAAACCTCAACTAAAAGATAATACGTTAAGGATCTCACGTAATTATGAAAAATAGTTATTAACATACACAGCCATTACTCACTATGCAGATTGTTGATTCTATACTTGCACTTGACATCACGTAAGCTAACACTCTGTATATCCTGGTATGAACACCCTGTCGGTTGTGCACGTATCCAAATAAATTGCAGGATTTGCTGCAATGACCTCGACAAAAGCCCACAACATGTCTTGATAATAGTTGATCGGCATCGACATACAAATTAATCTAATACACACACCACATAAACCATAGACCTAATATTTCACCAATTCAACTCAAGCCGTAATATGTAATATTTAACTTTTATCACTATCCTCTGATCCTGGATTTCTTGGCTCAATATATAGGGATTGTCCACACCACAGCGTCATGTCGCCTCACCCTACTCGTGGCCACCTCAGTACCTTTTCGATCTTCCTATTGACTAAATAAAATTGGCAATGATGGAAAGTAGTGCTCCACCTGTATCGCTATCATGTTATAATTCATAATTCAAGGCACAAAAACACAACACCTGGTTATGGCTCCTAGAAAAAGGCGAGATGGTAGATATGATGCTGATAGGAGATGGCGGTTCGAAATGAGGTGGGCAGATGGCCCTACCAGAAAAGTAACTGCAATCGCAGAAGGTATAAATCTATCGTCTAAAAGACCTGGGAGGGTAAACACATCCACTTCTAGCCACCACCTCTCACGGGAAAAAAGGATCCTTTAGGGGAAGTGGGTGGAGAACGGTGGGGGGCGATGGCAGATGTAAAGATGATGTAATAGCATCCCTGGTAATATAACTCCGACAGACGGATGTAGGTTGGACCAAGGAATCTTGGACAAGAAATTATCACACCTCTTCCAATATTTAAATCAGACCACACCACGTAGACTGATTCTGCTAATCCATGATAATCAATCTAATCCGTTTTTGCTACAGGTCCAAAGTAAATATGACACTGATAATCATTGAAAGAGGGCTCATTAATCTTACTGACATGTACCTGGAAGACGACATTCAAGCAATCCTATCATACGGTCCGAAATTTATCCCACCCATAAATACCGTGGATCCAACAGAGACTATATACACACTAAACGAAATAGGAGACTCCACTGGAAAACAATATCCTATGGACTACTCACATAAAATGAAATTAATATTTAAGACTACAAACAAATACGAAAAAATGGTGAGGAAATACAAACCCACAAAAATGGATGCACGAATCACCAAAGCTTTGGAATCTCAAGAACATCCTCAACACCAGACCTGATGTCAAAATCCTAGAAGCTGACAAAGGAAAAACCACTGTGACCATTTATCAAACAGAATATCTAAAATTACTCAACCGAATGATCCAAGAAGGTTTGAGTAATGGGATATACACACCCATCAATACCGACAATTTGGTAAGAATTCAAAGTGCAATGGAACGTTCATACCAAATTAAGATTAACCTTATATGAAGAGAAGGACTGTTTTTAGAAACAAACAATAAAGGTAGAAAACTAAGCGAAGAAGACATAAGAATGCTCATTGACCTCAACAAATTCGAAAATGAGATCAGCATCATGTACCCTATCATAGAGATACACAAGGAAGAGCTCAAAATGCGACCAATTGTAGCTAAAACTGAAGCCATCAACACTACCCTAGGGCACTACATAAATAGAGCCCTAGATAGAATGAGGCAAGCAAACTGTCTCAAACATGATTTCAATGTAAAAGACAGGCTACACCCCATTAACGAAATCAAAGCGGTAGAGCACAAGGATGGATATATATGGATCACAATGGACGTCAAGGATATGTACAACAACATAAATCTGACAAAACTAAAAGAGATAATAAAGAACAAAATAGGCCCACAAATACAAGATACATACAACATCAAAAATATGATGAATATAATTGAATTTGATATAGGTCAGGCCAACTACTTTAAAGTAAACAATACAGTATATAGACAAACCAAAGGGGCACCAATGGGAGGTAAAACATCGGCCAAATATGCCAGTATCTACATAGACTACCACATCAACAAAATTCTAAATGGACTCAAAGGAATGGGAATGATCTTACTTAGAATATATGTAGATGATTTTTTACTATACGTTAAAGAAACAAGTATAGAAAACATTAAGAAAACTTTAGAAAATAACCTAGAAATGGAACTTACTGTACAAAAAGAAGTTGATAAGCAAATCAACTACTTAGATTTCACAATAATAACACAAGACAAACAATTCCAAACAAAATGGTACAGGAAACCTATATCCTCAAATAGATTGATAAATTTCTTCTCGAACCAACCAACTGGATACAAAACGAACGCAATAATTCAAAGAATCACATATGCCATAAAAGCCACTCATCAAGACTACTTAGATGTGGTAGTAAACATCATCATCGATGAACTTATCAACAATAACTACCCTAGAGCAGTCATATCAAACTGCTTTACTCAAGCAATGAACAAACAAGATATAGAGAACCGAAAAAAGGACAAGCTTATTAAGTACATTAAACAAAAATGGGAAGAAAACAAGAGTGAAATGGATTTGGGGGACGTGAAAACACATCAAACCACATCTCAACAACGAACCTAAAGCAAGACGCAATAAAAGTGGTGTATCTGAACCAACTCACGGCCAAACATATCAAGGACTTACGCAAGATTACGAACACAGTAAGAACTATTACATATAATGCTCAAGAACATAGATTAAGACAGAAATATCAGAAGAGGGGCTCAATATAACTGCCTAGTATACTTTTAAACGACACTAGAGATTTAAACAGCCCAGAAAACTGGTACTTAATATTAAAATTATATTGCGCAGACTGCTGTACAATATATCTAGTGCACACTAATAGACTAGGCATACATCAGACGGTACAGAACTATATACAAAACAACAGCCCACTCAAAGCGCATAATATGTCCCAAAATCACACACTACATCCAACAATACAAATCATAACAAAGATTAGGAACAACAAAAAGGGAGATAAACTTATGATAGCATATGCCAATGCGAACATGAAACCAGGAATGCCCATATACATCCTAGGACATACATCCAAATTGGGCCACATGAAGTATTTATATTATTCCAGTGATTCAAATAGGTATATCACTCCCCTGAAAGAAACACGATAAATGTCCATAAACATGTACCATGAACAATGTATATCATAGCACATAGCAAAAAATCTTAAAAGAATCAATAAATAGGAGTTAATATAAAAAATTTAAAATTTAAATTGATATTCAGTGGCCAAAAAATGCCCGCCTAACACAAATAGCCTCACCAATCGAATCTTGTTATCCATACCCGCATAAAACGTCGACTAGTCACCCCACAATAGGCAGACAGGCATCAGTATAACTGGAAAATATACAGCCAAATCCATTAGCGACACCCAACCCAACTTCACACCTACAAGAATTGCTTGGGAGAAGAAATTGCGAAGTGAAAAAGAGTCATCCCAAAATTGAGGCCGGTTACAAGGTAGACGGAAACCCCAACATCAATAATATTACGTAATTATATCATTGGAACGGGTTGAAGTATTAACTAAACACGAGGATTAAATGAAATACTGTAACAACGGAACAACATATTCCATATAACAAGCAACCGGTCACCATAAAAGTTTGTTTAGAACAAATGACACATAGTATAAAGATTTATAAATAACATCAACTTCAACGGAATAGGTGTGATATTTTTTTAAAAAAAGATTAGAACAACCAAAAAAGACTAAGAATAAATAATAATCAGCCAAACCCCACATTGGATTCCAGTAGAACAACTAAGAGAACACGCAAACATCGGTAAGATCTATAATTAAAATTTATAAAAAATATATAAAAATTATATAAAAAATATATAAAGAATATATTATAAGCACGAATTCCATAAGCCAAGGCTACTTAAACCAAGAAACCAGACTAAGAAGAACCCAGGGAATTCCACAAGTATATAAAGAATTAAAGAAAAGAAACAACCTGAAGCAAAGTAAGAAATCCAAAAAGAAGAGTGGACAGATAAAATAAATAAAATATATTTATATGTAAAAAAAAGGACATCATCAACTGGCCTGGACGTCCATTTTATATCTTATGAGATATAACAGTATTAAGTTAAAACAGTGGAATATAAAGATCCACACCATATAGCAAAGACACCCCACATGAAGTAGTGGTTAACGAAGCACAGAAATAACACGGTAAGAAAATATATATATAAATAACAAATCTAATGCAAAACAAATCTCCATAAATCAACACATAGTTTTACCAGAAAATGAATTGAATATGAAGACGCAGTGAAATACATTAGAAAGAGAAGGAAAAAGGATAGGGAAACGAATAAAACAGTAATAAAAAGAAGCCCTCATACGACCAGAAAATATTTAATGAAATCCAACCAAAAAGAAAAGCACCTACAAGGTAAACAGTACATATTAAATAAATATCTTTAGGTAATTAAAAACGAATAGAATATAAAACTAGAGTCATAAGGATATTCGAATACTGAATTTGCGTCTGAATACTAAGTTTTACGCCCGAATACTGAATCTTTACCCTAATAACAAAAAAAGATAACTTTTTAACTATAAACAAAGTTTTTATAGAAATTTAACATTAATATATACTTAAGAAGATAATCAATGCCCAAACCCATAGCATTGAGTTGGTGAAGTTTTAACGACTCGCATAATTCATTATGTCATAATCATTAAGAACAGTGTAAGCAGCATATATCACCAGGATCGTATAGCGTTGACACAATATAATTTGGAGTAACGCAGGCACGGCGCCACAAAGTATAGCACACCATCAAATTCGGTATCTGAAAGGAATAATAAATAAGGGATAATATCAATAAACAAAACCATACATCCATAACCTAGTTAATAAGCAATCTCTGAATATTATTAAAAAATAAATATAAAAAATGGAATACCACTCACAATTGATCACCACAGGGTACTTCCTAAATGGATGTTCCTCAATTTATGTGACTGGTTAACCATGAATATACCATCTTGGTAATTAATAATATCCTAAAGGAGGCTGAACCTTCATAACAAAAAATTTAGACAGTGATTAATCTACTATGGAAATAAATCTCAGAATAAACCTCCTACTGATATAAAAATAGTAGATTATCTATCATCATCAACAAGTTTCAAAATAAATATAATAGTAAACAATGGTATTAACAACTTACGTAATATACCTATTCCTTTTTACTGCCTTCGAGTTCTTAATATTTCCCGGTTAACAAATGAATATATGATATGTAAACTCAGCCCATCTTCCAAATCCATTACCAGTAATCATACGGATTGACAATCGCACTCTTCTTCTATTTCGAACATTGAAAAGTAGAAGGAGTTCAGTCCAGATACCCTAATAGGATTAGAGTAAACCAAAAAACCCTTCAAACAAGACGAAACAGAGACGAGACGAAGATGTAAACATGCTTGCATAGAAGAGTACGCGGAAGAACGTTTTTTGGTATTGTAAATGCGTTACAGAAAGGAATCTTCAGTCCAAAGAGAAGTGACACTGAAAAACGTAGACTGTCAATGTGGTGGTAGTTGATATTATATCTCGCAAACTGTAATCCAAAGTATTACGATTTCGGAATGAAAATTACGTTTAATTTATGAAACATTTTGCATCAGGACTCAATGGCCTTTGAAGCAAACAACAGAATTTTCTATTTACATCATTTAATAAAAATAGCATCACAAACCTTAATAAAAATAAGAATAAAAAAACCTTTATTAAGGAATCTTAGCTCACACTACGTTAGTTATTATGTACATCGAGTAGCGTATATTTAATTGCAATCATCGATAGACAACGAAATAACTTAGTCAACTAACAAAAGTTCAATAATAATAATATAAGTATACCTATTCAAATTTGTTGACACTCCAAAGTTTTAATACAATAAAAATTAATGCGGCCTTTTGTTATTCACAAACAAATTAATAGGCACAACACAGCTGTCCGCTGTCAATAAATCCGGAAGTACGTTTTCACGGCATTTTCATGTCACTTTAGGTATACACTCTCAAATGCTTAGATGGAGGTACGTTTTCAATACCTTTTTGTTACGATATGATTATAGTGTTCATGCACTATAGAGCCGTAGGTGTATTAGTAAAACGCGTCTCGTAAAGTTCATGTTTCTGTTTCACTTTAGGTGTATACTTTCAAATGTTTAGAAGGAATATTAAGAAATCTCATATAAAGAATAAAATTCATAAGACATTAGGAAGAGTTTATATAAATATTTATATTTAAAAAATTTCGTGTTATGACACCAGATTTATGGAGATCTTCCTCCAGATATAGGAAACCGCTGATGAAGCTCTGTGGCGAGAGCTGACAATATTTCGGAATAGCCAATTAGGTCTGCCTACACGGCAAAAAATATATAACAAGTAATTAAGTTAAGAATAAATAAGTAAAGGGAAATAGCCATAAATGATAGGCATAGATTCGCAACCTACAAACATAGAGTACAAATCATTCTAAGATTAGGTAGCCTATTATAGATAAAATACAGGTTTAAATATTCAAAAAGAAAAAAAAGACGATTATAGGTTCAGATTTACGAATAACCGAGATTGAATGGAACCGTCCATCAAAGCTCCACTTAAACACATCCATTACAGTTACCGGAAAGTAATGGGACCAATTATTCACTAAAATCACTATTTGAGAACTCACTAAGATACCATTGAATTATCACAAACCTCAACTAAAAGATAATACGTTAAGGATCTCACGTAATTATGAAAAATAGTTATTAACATACACAGCCATTACTCACTATGCAGATTGTTGATTCTATACTTGCACTTGACATCACGTAAGCTAACACACTGTATATCCTGGTATGAACACCCTGTCGGTTGTGCACGTATCCAAATAAATTGCAGGATTTGCTGCAATGACCTCGACAAAAGCCCACAACATGTCTTGATAATAGTTGATCGGCATCGACATACAAATTAATCTAATACACACACCACATAAACCATAGACCTAATATTTCACCAATTCAACTCAAGCCGTAATATGTAATATTTAACTTTTATCACTATCCTCTGATCCTGGATTTCTTGGCTCAATATATAGGGATTGTCCACACCACAGCGTCATGTCGCCTCACCCTACTCGTGGCCACCTCAGTACCTTTTCGATCTTCCTATTGACTAAATAAAATTGGCAATGATGGAAAGTAGTGCTCCACCTGTATCGCTCATCATGTCGCAATCATATTCTTATAACATGATAGCGTAAATAATTCAAGGCACAAAAACACAACACCTGGTTATGGCTCCTAGAAAAAGGCGAGATGGTAGATATGATGCTGATAGGAGATGGCGGTTCGAAATGAGGTGGGCAGATGGCCCTACCAGAAAAGTAACTGCAATCGCAGAAGGTATAAATCTATCGTCTTAAAGACCTGGGAGGGTAAACACATCCACTTCTAGCCACCACCTCTCACGGGAAAAAAGGATCTTTTAGGGGATGTGGGTGGAGAACGGTGGGGGGCGATGGCAGATGTAAAGATGATGTAATAGCATCCCTGGTAATATAACTCCGACAGACGGATGTAGGTTGGACCAAGGAATCTTGGACAAGAAATTATCACACCTCTTCCAATATTTAAATCAGACCACACCACGTAGACTGATTCTGCTAATCCATGATAATCAATCTAATCCGTTTTTGCTACAGGTCCAAAGTAAATATGACACTGAGAATCATTGAAAGACGGCTCATTAATCTTACTGACATGCACCTGGAAGACGACATTCAAGCAATCCTATCATACGGTCCGAAATTTATCCCACCCATAAATACCGTGGATCCAACAGAGACTATATACACACTAAACGAAATAGGAGACTCCACTGGAAAACAATATCCTATGGACTACTCACATAAAATGAAATTAATATTTAAGACTACAAACAAATACGAAAAAATGGTGAGGAAATACAAACCCACAAAAATGGATGCACGAATCACCAAAGCTTTGGAATCTCAAGAACATCCTCAACACCAGATCTGATGTAAAATCCTAGAAGCTGACAAAGGAAAAACCACTGTGACCATTTATCAAACAGAATATCTAAAATTACTCAACCGAATGATCCAAGAAGGTTTGAGTAATGGGATATACACACCCATCAATACCGACAATTTGGTAAGAATTCAAAGTGCAATGGAACGTTCATACCAAATTAAGATTAACCTTATATGAAGAGAAGGACTGTTTTTAGAAACAAACAATAAAGGTAGAAAACTAAGCGAAGAAGACATAAGAATGCTCATTGACCTCAACAAATTCGAAAATGAGATCAGCATCATGTACCCTATCATAGAGATACACAAGGAAGAGCTCAAAATGCGACCAATTGTAGCTAAAACTAAAGCCATCAACACTACCCTAGGGCACTACATAAATAGAGCCCTAGATAGAATGAGGCAAGCAAACTGTCTCAAACATGATTTCAATGTAAAAGACAGGCTACACCCCATTAACGAAATCAAAGCGGTAGAGCACAAGGATGGATATATATGGATCACAATGGACGTCAAGGATATGTACAACAACATAAATCTGACAAAACTAAAAGAGATAATAAAGAACAAAATAGGCCCACAAATACAAGATACATACAACATCAAAAATATGATGAATATAATTGAATTTGATATAGGTCAGGCCAACTACTTTAAAGTAAACAATACAGTATATAGACAAACCAAAGGGGCACCAATGGGAGGTAAAACATCGGCCAAATATGCCAGTATCTACATAGACTACCACATCAACAAAATTCTAAATGGACTCAAAGGAATGGGAATGATCTTACTTAGAATATATGTAGATGATTTTTTACTATACGTTAAAGAAACAAGTATAGAAAACATTAAGAAAACTTTAGAAAATAACCTAGAAATGGAACTTACTGTACAAAAAGAAGTTGATAAGCAAATCAACTACTTAGATTTCACAATAATAACACAAGACAAACAATTCCAAACAAAATGGTACAGGAAACCTATATCCTCAAATAGATTGATAAATTTCTTCTCGAACCAACCAACTGGATACAAAACGAACGCAATAATTCAAAGAATCACATATGCCATAAAAGCCACTCATCAAGACTACTTAGATGTGGTAGTAAACATCATCATCGATGAACTTATCAACAATAACTACCCTAGAGCAGTCATATCAAACTGCTTTACTCAAGCAATGAACAAACAAGATATAGAGAACCGAAAAAAGGACAAGCTTATTAAGTACATTAAACAAAAATGGGAAGAAAACAAGAGTGAAATGGATTTGGGGGACGTGAAAACACATCGAACCACATCTCAACAACGAACCTAAAGCAAGACGCAATAAAAGTGGTGTATCTGAACCAACTCACGGCCAAACATATCAAGGACTTACGCAAGATTACGAACACAGTAAGAACTATTACATATAATGCTCAAGAACATAGATTAAGACAGAAATATCAGAAGAGGGGCTCAATACAACTGCCTAGTATACTTTTAAACGACACTAGAGATTTAAACAGCCCAGAAAACTGGTACTTAATATTAAAATTATATTGCGCAGACTGCTGTACAATATATCTAGTGCACACTAATAGACTAGGCATACATCAGACGGTACAGAACTATATACAAAACAACAGCCCACTCAAAGCGCATAATATGTCCCAAAATCACACACTACATCCAACAATACAAATCATAACAAAGATTAGGAACAACAAAAAGGGAGATAAACTTATGATAGCATATGCCAATGCGAACATGAAACCAGGAATGCCCATATACATCCTAGGACATACATCCAAATTGGGCCACATGAAGTATTTATATTATTCCAGTGATTCAAATAGGTATATCACTCCCCTGAAAGAAACACGATAAATGTCCATAAACATGTACCATGAACAATGTATATTGTTACAGGACTCGGGTGTACTACAGCAATGTTGAGCTATTTCTCATCTACCTCGTGGTCCGTTACTTGAATTTTGGGCGACCGTTAGATTATTTGCCTGGCCGAGCGGGTACCCTGGCAGCAATGGTCGATCCAAGTCGTGGATATAAGCCTTAGTGGCCTGATCCCAAATAGCACAAATCGAATTACCTGTTGTTCCTTGCCTCTGGGCGGCTGAGGTGGGACCCTGCAACGGGCTCCCAGTAGAAATAACTAATACGCTTCCTCCGATCTCGCTGAAATTATTTGGAGAGACGCCGTACGACACTACAAGAACTTCTTTCCGCTTCGTGGGAGGCGACGCTCCTTTTTCGTTTTTCGTTATGGCGGCAAAGAAAATCACACCAGACTTCAACTTTTCCCTCAGCTCAGCTCGGAGTATTCCTCGTCTAATTATAGTTCGACAGAGAACGATAAAAGGTGGCACATCAAATAAAACTCGGCCTTCTTCTAGTTTAATTGAACTTTTTCTTTTTATTTTGATTCTCGTTTTGGTTTTTCTACAAAAAAATTAACTTCGACTTCTTACAAAATTCACAGAAATTACTTCTTTCTTCTTCTAGAACTTAGGCAGAACAGGACAGTTTAGAGCTACAAATGTACCAAATTCATTCATTTTTCTTGTGCCTACGTGCCCTAATCTACTACGTTTTACATTTTTCCTATCTTATTTGGCGACATCTGTTTTTTCACAATTACATCTACTAAATTATTGTCTATTAATTCTTATAGCTAATATAAAATTCCTCCCTATCTTTAGTTCAGTCAGCTGTTACAATTGGTGTTAATTATTTTTTTGCTCTTCAATACAAATTTCGAAACCACTTTTATACAGATTTACTACATTACTCTTCATTACATTTCTATCCAATAAACAACTTTCATTGTTTATTTCATGTACCTTTACTTCTGAGGTTAGAAATGTCCGTTCGTTCTCCCTTTTTAGGATTATTTCACTTTGACCTATTCGTCTTCCGCTTTCGGGTTGGAAATGTCAGTTTATTCTGTAATTCAATAGCCTGGAGACTACACGAGTCAGTAGAACTGACACCCACACAGTCTCGTGTATCCTTGCTGACCAGCCTTTTCTACTGTCTAGTCAGTACCCAAACGCAAAACGTTTGTAGTAAGTAAAATTGGAATACAAGATCAGGGCTGTCCGTCAGCTCTACTGGCTCGTGCAATCGCCAGGTAAGTGTCCATTTATTAATTGGGTTTTTATCTCTATGTTTGTTAGACTTTTATTTACTTTTATATTATTTTGAAGGTCGGCTTATTTCCTGGTTTGTTTTCTTTAATTTCCTATATTTGTCAGATCGGTTTACTCAAGGCATATGGGAGACCAGGCATTCCCTTTATAATGTTGACACATTGCAAATAATTGCCTGTGACGTAGCTCTGTGACTACTGTATAAACATTTGCGTTCTCTGCACGGTGCTTTCTTATACATCTGCACGTCACTGATGGCGGAGTGCGATTCGTAATGGGAATATCTTGTATCCCACATACCCCGAGTTTATTTGTACAATCGATAGATGGCTAAGGTTCTTTTTATAGGTTGGTACCGATGGACTTGGGTCGAGTCTTTACTTTGGTTAGGGGGCTCCACTATTGCTCGATAGATATCTGTTGCCGAAATGGAACAGCTGACCGACTGAGTAGTGTCATATATGTGCATGGTATGAAAACGTCAAATTTGTGTCAATTCAAAAAATTGACTGTGTTTTGTTTATCTTTAACTGAGATACAACAACGAAAATGGATTATGATACCTACGGACATGCATACAAAGCCAGAAGGAAAGAATGGAATGATGTGAAAGAATTTGTTCTCCAACAAATCGAGGGCATCGGCTTATTGATGTCGGTTTGCCGCGAAATAACATTGCTGCGGGAACTGAAACATTCACATGTTATCAACCGCATTCGAGTTTTCTTATCCCACACGGGTGGAAAATTATTCCTCCTTTTCAACTATGCAGAGCATGATCCGTGGCACATCATCACATTCCATAGAGCAGCAAAAGCTGCTAAGCAAACAGTTGTACCAAAAGGAATGGTAGAAAGTCTCCTGTATCAAATTTTAGATGGAATTTGTTATTTATGCACAGATTGGGTTCTGCACCGTGATTTGAAACCTGCAAATATTCTTTTAATAGCGATGGCATTTGCAACACTTTTTAACGGAAATTGTTCTTTAGCTAAACTTATGGAAAGGCAGAATATTAAGCCAGACAGTAAGGCATTCCATTTGTTACAGAAGTTACTTGTAACAGATCCAAATAAACGAATTACGTCTGAACATGCACTGCAAGATCAATATTGCACAGAAGAGCCATTTATGCCTTCCGAAATCACGGTTTCCTCAAATTTAATGGAAATATCCTTTCGAGGTGAACTCCAACTTGAACATGAAACTATACAAGTTCCTGGCGATAATATTTCAGATGCTTTAGATGATTTTATTATAGAACATTTGCATGACATGTCGTTGGACTCAACAGGATAAATTTCTAATTTTAATGTGTGCCGGTCACTTACAAAAGAGTGAATTGTCATATAAGGATTGGACACTTCGTGGAACCGATTCATCACGACGTAGTGTTTTAAAGGATTCAACATTTGTTTTAATACTCTCACCTGGTAGTGGAGATATCACATCTGAATCAATGTAAGATTTATTTTTTTACAAATGAACCATGTATACTTTCCGAAGCCAAGAGGCAATACAGGAACTAATTCTACTGCGATGGTTTCGACGAAACAGGTAAGTCGTTTTGTAACAATATCATAGCACATAGCAAAAAATCTTAAAAGAATCAATAAATAGGAGTTAATATAAAAAATTTAAAATTTAAATTGATATTCAGTGGCCAAAAAATGCCCGCCTAACACAAATAGCCTCACCAATCGAATCTTGTTATCCATACCCGCATAAAACGTCGACTAGTCACCCCACAATAGGCAGACAGGCATCAGTATAATTGGAAAATATACAGCCAAATCCATTAGCGACACCCAACCCAACTTCACACCTACAAGAATTGCTTGGGAGAAGAAATTGCGAAGTGAAAAAGAGTCATCCCAAAATTGAGGCCGGTTACAAGGTAGACGGAAACCCCAACATCAATAATATTACGTAATTATATCATTGGAACGGGTTGAAGTATTAACTAAACACGAGGATTAAATGAAATACTGTAACAACGGAACAACATATTCCATATAACAAGCAACCGGTCACCATAAAAGTTTATTTAGAACAAATGACACATAGTATAAAGATTTATAAATAACATCAACTTCAACGGAATAGGTGTGATATTTTTTTAAAAAAAGATTAGAACAACCAAAAAAGACTAAGAATAAATAATAATCAGCCAAACCCCACATTGGATTCCAGTAGAACAACTAAGAGAACACGCAAACATCGGTAAGATCTATAATTAAAATTAATAAAAAATATATAAAAATTATATAAAAAATATATAAAGAATATATTATAAGCACGAATTCCATAAGCCAAGGCTACTTAAACCAAGAAACCAGACTAAGAAGAACCCAGGGAATTCCACAAGTATATAAAGAATTAAAGAAAAGAAACAACCTGAAGCAAAGTAAGAAATCCAAAAAGAAGAGTGGACAGATAAAATAAATAAAATATATTTATATGTAAAAAAAAGGACATCATCAACTGGCCTGGACGTCCATTTTATATCTTATGAGATATAACAGTATTAAGTTAAAACAGTGGAATATAAAGATCCACACCATATAGCAAAGACACCCCACATGAAGTAGTGGTTAACGAAGCACAGAAATAACACGGTAAGAAAATATATATATAAATAACAAA
Source organism: Dioctria rufipes (assembly GCA_963924295.1). Lineage (NCBI taxonomy): Eukaryota > Metazoa > Arthropoda > Insecta > Diptera > Asilidae > Dioctria > Dioctria rufipes. The sequence goes on from CAWUPM010001223.1 coordinate 22,281, forward strand.
TCTAATGCAAAACAAATCTCCATAAATCAACACATAGTTTTACCAGAAAATGAATTGAATATGAAGACGCAGTGAAATACATTAGAAAGAGAAGGAAAAAGGATAGGGAAACGAATAAAACAGTAATAAAAAGAAGCCCTCATACGACCAGAAAATATTTAATGAAATCCAACCAAAAAGAAAAGCACCTACAAGGTAAACAGTACATATTAAATAAATATCTTTAGGTAATTAAAAACGAATAGAATATAAAACTAGAATCATAAGGATATTCGAATACTGAATTTGCGTCTGAATACTAAATTTTACGCCCGAATACTGAATCTTTACCCTAATAACAAAAAAAGATAACTTTTTAACTATAAACAAAGTTTTTATAGAAATTTAACATTAATATATACTTAAGAAGATAATCAATGCCCAAACCCATAGCATTGAGTTGGTGAAGTTTTAACGACTCGCATAATGCATTATGTCATAATCATTAAGAACAGTGTAAGCAGTATATATCACCAGGATCGTATAGCGTTGACACAATATAATTTGGAGTAACGCAGGCACGGCGCCACAAAGTATAGCACACCATCAAATTCGGTATCTGAAAGGAATAATAAATAAGGGATAATATCAATAAACAAAACCATACATCCATAATCTAGTTAATAAGCAATCTCTGAATATTATTAAAAAATAAATATAAAAAATGGAATACCACTCACAACTGATCACCACAGGGTACTTCCTAAATGGATCTTCCTCAATTTATGTGACTGGTTAACCATGAATATACCATCTTGGTAATTAATAATATCCTAAAGGAGGCTGAACCTTCATAACAAAAAATTTAGACAGTGATTAATCTACTATGGAAATAAATCTCAGAATAAACCTCCTACTGATATAAAGAGAATAGTAGATTATCTATCATCATCAACAAGTTTCAAAATAAATATAATAGTAAACAATGGTATTAACAACTTACGTAATATACCTATTCCTTTTTACTGCCTTCGAGTTCTTAATATTTCCCGGTTAACAAATGAATATATGATATGTAAACTCAGCCCATCTTCCAAATCCATTACCAGTAATCATACGGATTGACAATCGCACTCTTCTTCTATTTCGAACATTGAAAAGTAGAAGGAGTTCAGTCCAGATACCCTAATAGGATTAGAGTAAACCAAAAAACCCTTCAAACAAGACGAAACAGAGACGAGACGAAGATGTAAACATGCTTGCATAGAAGAGTACGCGGAAGAACGTTTTTTGGTATTGTAAATGCGTTACAGAAAGGAATCTTCAGTCCAAAGAGAAGTGACACTGAAAAACGTAGACTGTCAATGTGGTGGTAGTTGATATTATATCTCGCAAACTGTAATCCAAAGTATTACGATTTCGGAATGAAAATTACGTTTAATTTATGAAACATTTTGCATCAGGACTCAATGGCCTTTGAAGCAAACAACAGAATTTTCTATTTACATCATTTAATAAAAATAGCATCACAAACCTTAATAAAAATAAGAATAAAAAAACCTTTATTAAGGAATCTTAGCTCACACTACGTTAGTTATTATGTACATCGAGTAGGGTATATTTAATTGCAATCATCGATAGACAACGAAATAACTTAGTCAACTAACAAAAGTTCAATAATAATAATATAAGTATACCTATTCAAATTTGTTGACACTCCAAAGTTTTAATACAATAAAAATTAACGCGGCCTTTTGTTATTCACAAACAAATTAATAGGCACAACACAGCTGTCCGCTGTCAATAAATCCGGAAGTACGTTTTCACGGCATTTTCATGTCACTTTAGGTATACACTCTCAAATGCTTAGAGGGAGGTACGTTTTCAATACCTTTTTGTTACGATATGATTATAGTGTTCATGCACTATAGAGCCGTAGGTGTATTAGTAAAACGCGTCTCGTAAAGTTCATGTTTCTGTTTCACTTTAGGTGTATACTTTCAAATGTTTAGAAGGAATATTAAGAAATCTCATATAAAGAATAAAATTCATAAGACATTAGGAAGAGTTTATATAAATATTTATATTTAAAAAATTTCGTGTTATGACACCAGATTTATGGAGATCTTCCTCCAGATATAGGAAACCGCTGATGAAGCTCTGTGGCGAGAGCTGACAATATTTCGGAATAGCCAATTAGGTCTGCCTACACGGCAAAAAATATATAACAAGTAATTAAGTTAAGAATAGATAAGTAAAGGGAAATAGCCATAAATGATAGGCATAGATTCGCAACCTACAAACATAGAGTACAAATCATTCTAAGATTAGGTAGCCTATTATAGATAAAATACAGGTTTAAATATTCAAAAAGAAAAAAAAGACGATTATAGGTTCAGATTTACGAATAACCGAGATTGAATGGAACCGTCCATCAAAGCTCCACTTAAACACATCCATTACAGTTACCGGAAAGTAATGGGACCAATTATTCACTAAAATCACTATTTGAGAACTCACTAAGATACCATTGAATTATCACAAACCTCAACTAAAAGATAATACGTTAAGGATCTCACGTAATTATGAAAAATAGTTATTAACATACACAGCCATTACTCACTATGCAGATTGTTGATTCTATACTTGCACTTGACATCACGTAAGCTAACACTCTGTATATCCTGGTATGAACACCCTGTCGGTTGTGCACGTATCCAAATAAATTGCAGGATTTGCTGCAATGACCTCGACAAAAGCCCACAACATGTCTTGATAATAGTTGATCGGCATCGACATACAAATTAATCTAATACACACACCACATAAACCATAGACCTAATATTTCACCAATTCAACTCAAGCCGTAATATGTAATATTTAACTTTTATCACTATCCTCTGATCCTGGATTTCTTGGCTCAATATATAGGGATTGTCCACACCACAGCGTCATGTCGCCTCACCCTACTCGTGGCCACCTCAGTACCTTTTCGATCTTCCTATTGACTAAATAAAATTGGCAATGATGGAAAGTAGTGCTCCACCTGTATCGCTATCATGTTATAATTCATAATTCAAGGCACAAAAACACAACACCTGGTTATGGCTCCTAGAAAAAGGCGAGATGGTAGATATGATGCTGATAGGAGATGGCGGTTCGAAATGAGGTGGGCAGATGGCCCTACCAGAAAAGTAACTGCAATCGCAGAAGGTATAAATCTATCGTCTTAAAGACCTGGGAGGGTAAACACATCCACTTCTAGCCACCACCTCTCACGGGAAAAAAGGATCTTTTAGGGGAAGTGGGTGGAGAACGGTGGGGGGCGATGGCAGATGTAAAGATGATGTAATAGCATCCCTGGTAATATAACTCCGACAGACGGATGTAGGTTGGACCAAGGAATCTTGGACAAGAAATTATCACACCTCTTCCAATATTTAAATCAGACCACACCACGTAGACTGATTCTGCTAATCCATGATAATCAATCTAATCCGTTTTTGCTACAGGTCCAAAGTAAATATGACACTGAGAATCATTGAAAGAGGGCTCATTAATCTTACTGACATGTACCTGGAAGACGACATTCAAGCAATCTTATCATACGGTCCGAAATTTATCCCACCCATAAATACCGTGGATCCAACAGAGACTATATACACACTAAACGAAATAGGAGACTCCACTGGAAAACAATATCCTATGGACTACTCACATAAAATGAAATTAATATTTAAGACTACAAACAAATACGAAAAAATGGTGAGGAAATACAAACCCACAAAAATGGATGCACGAATCACCAAAGCTTTGGAATCTCAAGAACATCCTCAACACCAGACCTGATGTCAAAATCCTAGAAGCTGACAAAGGAAAAACCACTGTGACCATTTATCAAACAGAATATCTAAAATTACTCAACCGAATGATCCAAGAAGGTTTGAGTAATGGGATATACACACCCATCAATACCGACAATTTGGTAAGAATTCAAAGTGCAATGGAACGTTCATACCAAATTAAGATTAACCTTATATGAAGAGAAGGACTGTTTTTAGAAACAAACAATAAAGGTAGAAAACTAAGCGAAGAAGACATAAGAATGCTCATTGACCTCAACAAATTCGAAAATGAGATCAGCATCATGTACCCTATCATAGAGATACACAAGGAAGAGCTCAAAATGCGACCAATTGTAGCTAAAACTAAAGCCATCAACACTACCCTAGGGCACTACATAAATAGAGCCCTAGATAGAATGAGGCAAGCAAACTGTCTCAAACATGATTTCAATGTAAAAGACAGGCTACACCCCATTAACGAAATCAAAGCGGTAGAGCACAAGGATGGATATATATGGATCACAATGGACGTCAAGGATATGTACAACAACATAAATCTGACAAAACTAAAAGAGATAATAAAGAACAAAATAGGCCCACAAATACAAGATACATACAACATCAAAAATATGATGAATATAATTGAATTTGATATAGGTCAGGCCAACTACTTTAAAGTAAACAATACAGTATATAGACAAACCAAAGGGGCACCAATGGGAGGTAAAACATCGGCCAAATATGCCAGTATCTACATAGACTACCACATCAACAAAATTCTAAATGGACTCAAAGGAATGGGAATGATCTTACTTAGAATATATGTAGATGATTTTTTACTATACGTTAAAGAAACAAGTATAGAAAACATTAAGAAAACTTTAGAAAATAACCTAGAAATGGAACTTACTGTACAAAAAGAAGTTGATAAGCAAATCAACTACTTAGATTTCACAATAATAACACAAGACAAACAATTCCAAACAAAATGGTACAGGAAACCTATATCCTCAAATAGATTGATAAATTTCTTCTCGAACCAACCAACTGGATACAAAACGAACGCAATAATTCAAAGAATCACATATGCCATAAAAGCCACTCATCAAGACTACTTAGATGTGGTATTAAACATCATCATCGATGAACTTATCAACAATAACTACCCTAGAGCAGTCATATCAAACTGCTTTACTCAAGCAATGAACAAACAAGATATAGAGAACCGAAAAAAGGACAAGCTTATTAAGTACATTAAACAAAAATGGGAAGAAAACAAGAGTGAAATGGATTTGGGGGACGTGAAAACACATCAAACCACATCTAAACAACGAACCTAAAGCAAGACGCAATAAAAGTGGTGTATCTGAACCAACTCACGGCCAAACATATCAAGGACTTACGCAAGATTACGAACACAGTAAGAACTATTCCATATAATGCTCAAGAACATAGATTAAGACAGAAATATCAGAAGAGGGGCTCAATACAACTGCCTAGTATACTTTTAAACGACACTAGAGATTTAAACAGCCCAGAAAACTGGTACTTAATATTAAAATTATATTGCGCAGACTGCTGTACAATATATCTAGTGCACACTAATAGACTAGGCATACATCAGACGGTACAGAACTATATACAAAACAACAGCCCACTCAAAGCGCATAATATGTCCCAAAATCACACACTACATCCAACAATACAAATCATAACAAAGATTAGGAACAACAAAAAGGGAGATAAACTTATGATAGCATATGCCAATGCGAACATGAAACCAGGAATGCCCATATACATCCTAGGACATACATCCAAATTGGGCCACATGAAGTATTTATATTATTCCAGTGATTCAAATAGGTATATCACTCCCCTGAAAGAAACACGATAAATGTCCATAAACATGTACCATGAACAATGTATATCATAGCACATAGCAAAAAATCTTAAAAGAATCAATAAATAGGAGTTAATATAAAAAATTTAAAATTTAAATTGATATTCAGTGGCCAAAAAATGCCCGCCTAACACAAATAGCCTCACCAATCGAATCTTGTTATCCATACCCGCATAAAACGTCGACTAGTCACCCCACAATAGGCAGACAGGCATCAGTATAACTGGAAAATATACAGCCAAATCCATTAGCGACACCCAACCCAACTTCACACCTACAAGAATTGCTTGGGAGAAGAAATTGCGAAGTGAAAAAGAGTCATCCCAAAATTGAGGCCGGTTACAAGGTAGACGGAAACCCCAACATCAATAATATTACGTAATTATATCATTGGAACGGGTTGAAGTATTAACTAAACACGAGGATTAAATGAAATACTGTAACAACGGAACAACATATTCCATATAACAAGCAACCGGTCACCATAAAAAATTGTTTAGAACAAATGACACATAGTATAAAGATTTATAAATAACATTAACTTCAACGGAATAGGTGTGATATTTTTTAAAAAAGATTAGAACAACCAAAAAAGACTAAGAATAAATAATAATCAGCCAAACCCCACATTGGATTCCAGTAGAACAACTAAGAGAACACGCAAACATCGGTAAGATCTATAATTAAAATTTATAAAAAATATATAAAAAATATATAAAAAATATATAAAGAATATATTATAAGCACGAATTCCATAAGCCAAGGCAACTTAAACCAAGAAACCAGACTAAGAAGAACCCAGGGAATTCCACAAGTATATAAAGAATTAAAGAAAAGAAACAACCTGAAGCAAAGTAAGAAATCCAAAAAGAAGAGTGGACAGATAAAATAAATAAAATATATTTATATATAAAAAAAAGGACATCATCAACTGGCCTGGACGTCCATTTTATATCTTATGAGATATAACAGTATTAAGTTAAAACAGTGGAATATGAAGATCCACACCATATAGCAAAGACACCCCACATGAAGTAGTGGTTAACGAAGCACAGAAATAACACGGTAAGAAAATATATATATAAATAACAAATCTAATGCAAAACAAATCTCCATAAATCAACACATAGTTTTACCAGAAAATGAATTGAATATGAAGACGCAGTGAAATACATTAGAAAGAGAAGGAAAAAGGATAGGGAAACGAATAAAACAGTAATAAAAAGAAGCCCTCATACGACCAGAAAATATTTAATGAAATCCAACCAAAAAGAAAAGCACCTACAAGGTAAACAGTACATATTAAATAAAACTAGAATCATAAGGATATTCGAATACTGAATTTGCGTCTGAATACTAAATTTTACGCCCGAATACTGAATCTTTACCCTAATAACAAAAAAAGATAACTTTTTAACTATAAACAAAGTTTTTATAGAAATTTAACATTAATATATACTTAAGAAGATAATCAATGCCCAAACCCATAGCATTGAGTTGGTGAAGTTTTAACGACTCGCATAATTCATTATGTCATAATCATTAAGAACACTGTAAGCAGCATATATCACCAGGATCGTATAGCGTTGACACAATATAATTTGGAGTAACGCAGGCACGGCGCCACAAAGTATAGCACACCATCAAATTCGGTATCTGAAAGGAATAATAAATAAGGGATAATATCAATAAACAAAACCATACATCCATAATCTAGTTAATAAGCAATCTCTGAATATTATTAAAAAATAAATATAAAAAATGGAATACCACTCACAATTGATCACCACAGGGTACTTCCTAAATGGATCTTCCTCAATTTATGTGACTGGTTAACCATGAATATACCATCTTGGTAATTAATAATATCCTAAAGGAGGCTGAACCTTCATAACAAAAAATTTAGACAGTGATTAATCTACTATGGAAATAAATCTCAGAATAAACCTCCTACTGATATAAAGAGAATAGTAGATTATCTATCATCATCAACAAGTTTCAAAATAAATATAATAGTAAACAATGGTATTAACAACTTACGTAATATACCTATTCCTTTTTACTGCCTTCGAGTTCTTAATATTTCCCGGTTAACAAATGAATATATGATATGTAAACTCAGCCCATCTTCCAAATCCATTACCAGTAATCATAGGGATTGACAATCGCACTCTTCTTCTATTTCGAACATTGAAAAGTAGAAGGAGTTCAGTCCAGATACCCTAATAGGATTAGAGTAAACCAAAAAACCCTTCAAACAAGACGAAACAGAGACGAGACGAAGATGTAAACATGCTTGCATAGAAGAGTACGCGGAAGAACGTTTTTTGGTATTGTAAATGCGTTACAGAAAGGAATCTTCAGTCCAAAGAGAAGTGACACTGAAAAACGTAGACTGTCAATGTGGTGGTAGTTGATATTATATCTCGCAAACTGTAATCCAAAGTATTACGATTTCGGAATGAAAATTACGTTTAATTTATGAAACATTTTGCATCAGGACTCAATGGCCTTTGAAGCAAACAACAGAATTTTCTATTTACATCATTTAATAAAAATAGCATCACAAACCTTAATAAAAATAAGAATATAAAAACCTTTATTAAGGAATCTTAGCTCACACTACGTTAGTTATTATGTACATCGAGTAGGGTATATTTAATTGCAATCATCGATAGACAACGAAATAACTTAGTCAACTAACAAAAGTTCAATAATAATAATATAAGTATACCTATTCAAATTTGTTGACACTCCAAAGTTTTAATACAATAAAAATTAACGCGGCCTTTTGTTACTCACAATCAAATTAATAGGCACAACACAGCTGTCCGCTGTCAATAAATCCGGAAGTACGTTTTCACGGCGTTTTCATGTCACTTTAGGTATACACTCTCAAATGCTTAGAGGGAGGTACGTTTTCAAACTTTTTTGTTACGATATGATTATAGTGTTCATGCACTATAGAGCCGTAGGTGTATTAGTAAAACGCGTCTCGTAAAGTTCATGTTTCTGTTTCACTTTAGGTGTATACTTTCAAATGTTTAGAAGGAATATTAAGAAATCTCATATAAAGAATAAAATTCATAAGACATTAGGAAGAGTTTATATAAATATTTATATTTAAAAAATTTCGTGTTATGACACCAGATTTATGGAGATCTTCCTCCAGATATAGGAAACCGCTGATGAAGCTCTGTGGCGAGAGCTGACAATATTTCGGAATAGCCAATTAGGTCTGCCTACACGGCAAAAAATATATAACAAGTAATTAAGTTAAGAATAGATAAGTAAAGGGAAATAGCCATAAATGATAGGCATAGATTCGCAACCTACAAACATAGAGTACAAATCATTCTAAGATTAGGTAGCCTATTATAGATAAAATACAGGTTTAAATATTCAAAAAGAAAAAAAAAGACTTCACTCCAAAGACAAAGTGATTATTCTCAATTCGAATTGGAAAGAAATGAGTGATTTCCTCTTCTGTCTTGGGTGTAGCGCGCTAGAATGTAACGACAAATATAAGGGACGTCTGCGTAAAAAATAATTATTTCTTCAAATTCGGCATTTAATAATAATGAAATCTGTTTATTTTGAATTTTGTTGTTTTTACTAGTTTTTACACTTTCCTCTAGTGGCAAAATCTTTGTAACAGGTCCGACTTTCGAGGACACCGTTGAATCAATTAACTTAGTTTGTGCTGCCTTCTCTAGTTCTTGAATGCGCAGTATTTTATATTTGGCTTCAGTTATTGGGTCGTAGAATTGTCCCTCTAGTATACCAGGAGTTTTTATATTCTTTGTAACTATTCGCTTTTGGTTCAATTCAGATTTTATAGAAACCATACCCGATATATGTGCGGTTCCTTGGAATTAGTATAACACCTTTAACTTGCACTTTACATTTGATTTCACATGATTAAGCTTCGATTGATCTGAAGAAGTGCTGTTTCCATTTTAAATGTGCGATAGGTTTTTCCTCTTATCTCGTATTCCTCTACATTCAGGTTCTTCTTCGGAGGTCGTAACACAGATACTGCTGGGTTTTCTTCGATTTTTGTTGGAGTACAATTTCCTGGAGTGGCCATTGCCTTATCTTCCTTCTCAGTTTTTTGTTCATTTTCCAATTGCTCTCTACGAGATCTTGAGCTTCTGCAGAATTAGTTATTTTCAAAATTTTGGTTTTGCTGCTGTTTGTTCAGTTTCAGTTGAATGAGTAAATTCATTACATCGATTAAAAAAAAACTAAACTAAAGCCGGAATTTGAAGACTTACTTTGGTTACATTAGTGTGACAAAAGACGATTAAATCTTTTTGCCCGTATGCACGGAGACCCCGATTACAGCCCAAATATTCTATAAGTTGCTCTGATTTTCTTTTTGATTTTTACCAAAGTATAATTGTTTTTCTAAGCTTTATATAAACTGTTCTTTTCTTGTTGAATTTGTATGATCGTTGAACAGTTCACAAATGAAAACAGGTCACTGAACATTAACTGTGATATACATTCCCTTTTTTGAACATAAAACGGTAATAGATTGCCACTATGGAGAAATCTCCCAATGCAGCAATGCTTGCAGCGGATCTGCCATTTTAATTTCAAGATTTCAAAAAAATTTTTTTTTTTTTTTTAAGCATTAATTTCTATCAATCTAATACTGAAGATTACATGAGGTTATGTTCACTTTTTGTCATATTTTTATTATTTCCGGTGGTTTAATCTTACATTGGCACCTCGTTGAAAATTTCGGATTATCTTTTAGAATTTCTTTTATATTTATGTTGTTGCGATATTTGTCTGATTTGAATTCGGGGTGTCGAGTGGAGTGTACCTAGTTGCGCTCGTGATATGGCGCTAAGCGATCTACATGAACCGTTCTTATTTTCCCACCGCGACATTTCTTTATCTTATATACCACTTCCGTAACTTGTTCAATTATTGTGTACGGACCGTCCCAGTCCTTCTGGAGTTTCGGGCACCGACCGGTGACGCGACGCGGGAAATACAACCACACGTTCATTCCTATTTCGTAAACGCGATCTCGCGACCGCAGATCGTAATACGTTTTCATCCGCCTACTCGCGTTATTAAGCATCGTTCGATTATGCTGGTGAATTGTGTTCAGCCTCTCGACAAGCGTTTCTACATACAAGTAGTTTGGTTCAGCAGGTGATGGCGGACTACCCATAACCATTTCGAGTGGTAACCTTAATTCCCGTCCAAAGAGGAGACGAGCTGGGGTTTGTTTAGTGCTGTCGTGAATGCTGGTTCTGTATGCAAGCAGCAGTAATGGTATATATTGATCCCACTCTTGTTGGTTTTTGTCCAGAAATTTAGCGAGGTAATCCAGTATTGTGCGGTTAAACCGCTCGACTAGCCCATCAGACTGTGGGTGAAGAGCAGTAGTTCGTGTTTTTTCTATCCCAAATCGGCTGAGTGTCGCTGCAAATACAGCACTCTCAAAGTTCCTCCCTTGATCGGAATGCAGCTGCAGTGGAGCTCCAAATCTGCTAAAAACTGTTCTTACTAGAGCGTCGGCTACCACTTCTGCGGTTTGGTCGGGTATTGGTATAGCTTCTGGCCATTTCGTAAAATAATCTATACATACTACCAAGTAGCGATGGCCGTTTGTTGTTCTTGGTAATGGACCCAAGATATCCACGCCAACTCGCTCGAACGGGGCTCCTGAGTTGCATATTTGTAACCTTGCTCTCGTCCTTGGCAAAGGTCCTTTTCGCGCTTGACATTGAGTACATGTCATGCACCAATTTTTTACATCAGTGCTACATCCGGTCCAGTAGTATCTAAGGCGTAATTTTCCTAATGTCTTATCGAAACCGAAGTGTCCTCCAGCGGGTGAATCATGTACTTGCTGCAGCACTAGCTTCCTCAATGACTTAGGTACAATGATCTGTTTTACTGTGCCCCGTCCATTATCTAAAAGTCGATAGGCTATGTCGTTTTCCAGAAGGAGATTTGCCCACATCGACCAATAGGATTTGACTTCTGGACTGAGCTGTTTGATGTCATCTTTCTCGGGCCGTTTTCCAGCTTGCAGCCATTCTCGTACACATTTCAAGTCCGGATCACTTTGCTGGTATTCGGCTATGTTGTCCTGTACCGTGATTATGCGCATTGTTATTGACTCTTTGTCCTCCAGGCGTCGGCAGTAGTGACAGTTAAATTCTGCACATCTTCGTGATAAGGCATCGGCAGTGCTATGTTTGACTCCCGCGCGATGTACGATTTCGAAATTAAAAGCTTGCATCCGTTCTATCCAACGGGCTACTTGCCCTTCTGGCGATCGAAAATTCATTAGCCAGCGCAGTGACGCATGATCAGTTCTAATAGTGAAAGGCTTACCCAATAAATATGGTTGGAAGTGCGCACAAGCTTTTACAATTGCTACTAATTCTTTTCTCGTCACACAATAGTTTCTCTCGGGCTTACTAAAAGTTTTGCTGTAAAATTCTATTACATGTTCATTTCCGTCTTTAAGCTGCGACAACACCGCACCCCAGGCATGCTGACTTGCGTCAGTATCTAAGATAAATGGTAGATTTTCATCCGGCTGGACTAATATTGGTGCTGACGTAAGTCGATCTTTTAGAGTTTGAAATGCTTCTTCACATGAATTTGTCCAGCAAAACGTACGTGCCTTCTCAGTTAGCTCAGTAAGTGGTTTTGCAACAACTGAAAAATTTTTGACAAATCTTCGATAGTACGCGCACAATCCTAGGAAGGATTGGACATCTTTCTTGCTTCTTGGCACAGGCCAATTCCGAACAGCAGAGGTCTTCTCAGGGTCGGTTGATATTCCGTCAGCGCTTATTACATGCCCGAGAAACTTAACTTCTCGTTGACAAAGCTGACATTTGCTTGGAGACACTTTCAGGTTAGCCAAGCTGAGACGTTCAAGGACTAGGTGTAAATTTTGTATCATGCTCTCGAATGATGGACCATGGACGATGACATCATCCAGGTATACTAGGCATGATTGCGGCGATAAACCTTGAAGTACTACTTCCATCAACCTCTGGAATGTAGCTGGAGCATTTGTTAAGCCGAAAGGCATGACGTTAAACTCCCACAGCCCCCGACCCGTTGTAAATGCGGTCTTTTCTTTGTCTACCTCCTCTACTTCGACTTGCCAGTACCCGGATTGGAGATCGAGGGTGGAAAACCACTTGGATCCTGCTAAAGCGTCAAGTGTCAAGTCTATACGGGGAAGCGGATATGAATCCTTCTTTGTTACCTCATTTAGTCGACGATAGTCGACACAGAAACGTGTGGAGCCGTCTTTTTTCTTGACTAAAACCACGGGAGAAGTCCACGGGCTGCTGGACGGCTGAATAATTCCTTGGTTTTGCATCTCCTGAACTAACTGTTCAGCTTCTTCTCTTCTCGCTAGTGGCAGTCGGCGCGGGGGCTGCTTAATAGCTTTATTATCGCCTATGTCAATGCAGTGGCGTAAAATTGATGTTCGACCTAGGTCGTTCTTCGTCTGTGCGAAGTTGTCCCGATGCTCGAATAAAGTATGCCTTAATATCCGTTCCTGATGAAATTTGAGATTAGATGCTGCTCGTTCGAATAGTCCATGCAATTCTGTTGGCAGGGTGTCATTATCGGTATTAACCTGGTAGGCTGGTTCCAAGATTTGAGTATTTATGTCCGCGTTAATTAACAAGCTATTAGCCTTGATCTCGTATGGTTCCTGCCCTAGATTAGTTACTGGTACAGTAACTCTCCCGTTATCGGACTGACAAAGGCTCGGTAGCAGCCAAAGATCTGATGGCGTATTTGTTGGTGAAAGAAACACTGTTTTCTTGTTTCCCAGAAATGTGTTGCCAAAAGGGATGAAACATGTTGAACCGGCGGGAATGGTGTGGTCGTATACGCCTCTCACAATGATACGTGACTCCTCATCTCGCAGCGCCATATGCTCATTCCCTATCTTCAGACTGAGGTTTTCTAAGTCGATTGTGCATCTATGACCTGCCAAAAAATCCATCCCTAGGATACAGTCATCGAAAATCTCGGCCACATAGAATGTGTGAGTGGTACTGAAGCCCCTGATGGCTACTGTTAGACTTATCATCCCCTTTACTTGACTTGTTTTCCCGGTAACATTTCTGAGATAAGTGAAACATGGCTGAAGACATGGTCGACTGGGCATTTGCTTCCAGATCCGTTCGTGTACTACTGAATGTGTCGCCCCCGTATCTATGATCATACTACTTAAAATCCCCCCAATTCTCCCAGATATTTTAATTGTATCGGTGGCGGTACTTTGGCTTATTGTGATGTACGATGGAGTTGGCAAGGTTGAGGTTTGAGGTTTGGTTACGTTAATGGTGCCTTCCGATCGAATTAATGTTGTTGTGGCTTCAACTGTGGGTGTAGTATGAACAATGGCTTTATTGTAGATGGTGGAGTTTCGGTTAATTGTTGGAGCCTTGTTGCGAATAGGTGGAATGTTGGGGGTCGGTTTGGTGTTAATGGTTGGAGACGCGTTAGTGCTTGATGTGGTGTTAATATTTTTCTTTATGTTGGTTGTTGCTATGAGCTTAGCACTGGTTGTGGTACCGGCATTTGAAGTGACAATAATTTCCGGTGTAGATCTTGGTGGCAGCTTATGATTTGCAGTCGTGGTATTCTTTATAGTTGACGCGTTTTGATCGGCTAGTGTAGTGTTGGTGTTCTCTGCGTGGGTGTTGATGCAAGCTGTGTGTGGAGCATTTGATGACCACACTGGTCCCCGCTCCCTAGGATCAGCGCGTCCTTGTTTAAATATCCATATTTAGATTGGGAAGTCTCCGCGTTTTGAGACATTAATGGTGCCGTATTTTGCGTGGGAGGCGTTGCGCCTTGGTAGTTCGCTAGTTGATTCCGCTCCAGTTTCTTGACTTGGGACGCCTCTGCAGAATATTCCTCGTGTTTCATTTTATTATGTACAAGGATAACGTTTATTGCCTTAGGCGTTGGGTTCCCTTCCACTAAATCGAACTCGACCCTATCGCCGGTGCTCAAGCTTCTCTGGGAGTCTGAGAGTGTATACTGGACATGACTCATATGTAGAAAGGCATCTCCATAACTGCCATCGCAAGTAATAAACCCGAATCCACGTTGCGCATCGAACCATCTAATAGTTCCATGCATTCTATGCCGAATAATGCTCCGTGATGCTGTATGACGGGTATAATCTTCTTCAGAATTCGCTGGGGCTCTCTTTCCTGAATGAGCTAGCTGCGGCCCCCTCAGGCTAGCTCGTTGGCATTTCCCGAAATCGGGTTACTAGATGTGATTGAATTTCGTTGAACTGTTCCAGTGGGCCTTCCTCCCCAACTCCTCGGCTGATTTTTGTGCAACGTAGACGCGGTAGCTATTCGTATATTCCTCTTGGCTGCCCTTGTTGCTCTGTGGTTAGCCTCTATTCTTATGGCTGTCTGCAGAGCTTGTTGTAGCGTGGTTGGGTCCGAATCCCGAACTTTCTCCTGCACATCTATGTCCGCAATTCCGTCTAGGAATTGTTCAAGCGCAATGCGATCTTTGGCACCTTCTGGACAGTCACCAAATATCAGCTGTGTTAGCCTCTGCAAATCGTTGGCAAACTCAGCAAAATTCTCTCCATTCTTCTGGGTCCTAGTTCGTAGCTGAATATGGTTGACCGACTGCTGATGGTTGACACTAAACCGAGCTCTTAAGGCTTTACTTACGTCCTCGAATGAATCGCGCGTCTCTGGGCTTAACGTTTCATAATAAGTCAGTGCAGTGCCTCTTAAATAGGCCGCAAGACAAATAGCTTTCATTTCGCTGGTCCATCCATTTGCCTGTGACACAGCATTGAAGTGAACCTCATATCGGCTCCAAATAACTTTACCATCATACTCCGTAGGTGGTATGGCCAGCCTCTGTGAGGTACAATCTGCGACCACTGTAGGTTTTGTGAGTGGCAGTGGCACAGATTGTCGCCGATTCGAGTCGTCACTGTCTATTGGAGTAGTAAAGCGGACTCTCTTTGGATCTTTTGCGTGGTTCCCAAGCTTCTCTATTGCCCCGGGCCCAGACTCGGGTGTAAGTAAAGTTGAATTCGCGTCAGGTGGTTCCGGAACTGGCTCATCAGCTCTATCTCGATCGTTGGTAGTATCAAAAACTTTCTCCGCAAAAGTAGAAGCACCCATAATGGTCATATCACTAACCTGCTTTCTCAGTGCCGAAAAATCTTCTCGAAAACTAACATTCTCTTCGCGTATTTCCTTTAAACCATTTTTTAGATCTAATACGTCTTGAGCTTGTTTCCGAATTTCCACCGTCAACTCCTTTAAAGAGGCAGCATGAGCCTCTATGCTATCCAGAATTCGCTCTAACTTCTCATCTGCCATCGCCTCACAGTATTTTAATTTCAGATCGACGAGACACAATTAGGAGTATATTACAAGTTTATTATTTATACGTTCCTCTCTAAGAAAATCCACTCGTAATGTAAGACAACAGTTGTCCAGGATTATGGATAAATTTAACTGGAAAAGGACAAGCACTGATTTTATGTCGAAGGGTTTTTATCAATATCGGAAAGCTTAGTACGACGTTTCTTTAACAATCGAAGGTAATCAAAGTGTTCAGTTACATTCATCCACCTGATTGGGTCATCTACAAGGAATTCGTGTTGACCACAAAGAGTTATATTCGAACTGTAGCGGATGTTGGACCCAAATGGTTACTGAAAACTGCCCCACAGTATTATGAGTCGAACAATCCCCTCAATTTGAAGCCAGACGTTTTAAAAGAGAAAAAAAAAAAATGTTTCGAACTCGACCAGGATTAAGACACTATCAACAGGGTTTTCTGTTTTCTTTTTTTATGTTACCGTCAATGATATTTCTCTTCACGATTATAGAAAATAAGAAAAACAGAAGTTTGTTATTTCTTTTTTAATTTTGCAAGTACGTACGTTAATTAACTTTAATAAAGATCTCGGAGACAGATAAAACGACTTAATAGGATTGCTGTTATTTTACTCTGAGTTATCGTCACCTATCAAGAATTCTATTTTTTATTTCCTAATTTTTAAACCCAATCTGACGAATATAGGGAATCTTTTCCAGCTTTACGCTTGTCGATGCGTAATTACAAAAATAATCTAGGAATTATACCAAATATGAGAAATCGAAGGCTCACTTCACGCTGTATAATCGTCTACTATCTAGTATAAAACTCTTTAAAGAGTATTTTTTTTTTTTTTTTTTTTTTTTTTTTTTTTTTTTTTTTTTAGCAATTGCTGACACCAACCATAGAAAAATTTCCCGCTAAATGGCACTTTATTTATTTAAAATTTAGGAAACACGGAAGCACGCAATAATTATTAACAAATCGAGATTTTCCACGCTTGTCAAAAGTGATCAACTATTCTCTTTTTCACTTTATCTGGTTTAAATTTTATCTAATAGATATTCGTGCGATCTTTCCAGCAGTATCTGAGGCTTAGAATCTGCAACACGTACCCACACGCAATTAAATGATGTTGCTTTTCTTGTGTAGTGACTCAACGAGTGCACTATTTTCAAAAAATTTTACAATTGATATTAGGCCAAAAGCCGAGAAATATTTTTTCAAGGTCCCGTCGAAATCGAAGTAACTGTTGCGCTAAGTGTTAAGACAAACAAGCGCGATTGAGACACTTCCACCCTCCCGGACGAGTTAATTATTGTTTTCAAGATGGATTTATTACGTTATATTAACTTGAAAAGAAACAAATATTTCCAACCTAAGAGGCAACTTAATTGCCACAGGTATCTACCTTGCTTATTTCAGGTATTTGCAATACGTATACGTGGTTTCGAATTTTATATAACAAATTTTATATATAGATATTTGCGAAAAAGAAATTTTTATATATAAGTAGCTGAAATGTTTTATATATAGTTCATTGAATAAGAAAAATTATTTCGCTTATAGATAAGTAGCTAGAACAAAGATTATATATGAGTTATTTGAGCAAAGAGAAATTTTTATATATAAGTAGCTAAAATGTTTTATATATAGTTCATTTAATAAGAAAAATTATTTCGCTTATAGATAAGTAGCTAGAACAAAGATTATATATGAGTTATTTGAGCAAAGAGAAATTTTTATATATAAGTAGCTAAACGTTTTATCTATATAGCTTATTTAAAAAAAAAAAAAAAAAAATTATATTTCTTTATATATAAGTAGCTCACGTTTTATTTATAAGTTATTTGAGCAAATCGAAATTTTTTTTTTATATATGAGTAGCTAAACGTTTTATCTATGTATATAGCCTATAAAAAAAAGAAAATGTTTCTTCATATATATTATAAGTAGCTCACGTTCCACTTATAGGTTATGTAGTACGATACCGCTGTGTAGTTGGCCTGTGGACGCGGCTTCTCTGTTGTTGACGGAGGCTGCGAGGGGGTCCCTTTTAAGAGATCGAAGCACCCCACACCTGACACCAATGTTACAGGACTCGGGTGTACTACAGCAATGTTGAGCTATTTCTCATCTGCCTCGTGGTCCGTTACTTGAATTTTGGGCGACCGTTAGATTATTTGCCTGGCCGAGCGGGTACCCTGGCAGCAATGGTCGATCCAAGTCGTGGATATAAGCCTTAGTGGCCTGATCCCAAAAAGCACAAATCGAATTACCTGTTGTTCCTTGCCTCTGGGCGGCTGAGGTGGGACCCTGCAACGGGCTCCCAGTAGAAATAACTAATACGCTTCCTCCGATCTCGCTGAAATTATTTGGAGAGACGCCGTACGACACTACAAGAACTTCTTTCCGCTTCGTGGAAGGCGACGCTCCTTTTTCGTTTTTCGTTATGGCGGCAAAGAAAATCACACCAGACTTCAACTTTTCCCTCAGCTCAGCTCGGAGTATTCCTCGTCTAATTATAGTTCGACAGAGAACGATAAAAGGTGGCACATCAAATAAAACTCGGCCTTCTTCTAGTTTAATTGAACTTTTTCTTTTTATTTTGATTCTCGTTTTGGTTTTTCTACAAAAAAATTAACTTCGACTTCTTACAAAATTCACAGAAATTACTTCTTTCTTCTTCTAGAACTTAGGCAGAACAGGACAGTTTAGAGCTACAAATGTACCAAATTCATTCATTTTTCTTGTGCCTACGTGCCCTAATCTACTACGTTTTACATTTTTCCTATCTTATTTGGCAACATCTGTTTTTTCACAATTACATCTACTAAATTATTGTCTATTAATTCTTATAGCTAATATAAAATTCCTCCCTATCTTTAGTTCAGTCAGCTGTTACAATTGGTGTTAATTATTTTTTTGCTCTTCAATACAAATTTCGAAACCACTTTTATACAGATTTACTACATTACTCTTCATTACATTTCTATCCAATAAACAACTTTCATTGTTTATTTCATGTACCTTTACTTCTGAGGTTAGAAATGTCCGTTCGTTCTCCCTTTTTAGGATTATTTCACTTTGACCTATTCGTCTTCCGCTTTCGGGTTGGAAATGTCAGTTTATTCTGTAATTCAATAGCCTGGAGACTACACGAGTCAGTAGAACTGACACCCACACAGTCTCGTGTATCCTTGCTGACCAGCCTTTTCTACTGTCTAGTCAGTACCCAAACGCAAAACGTTTGTAGTAAGTAAAATTGGAATACAAGATCAGGGCTGTCCGTCAGCTCTACTGGCTCGTGCAATCGCCAGGTAAGTGTCCATTTATTAATTGGGTTTTTATCTCTATGTTTGTTAGACTTTTATTTACTTTTATATTATTTTGAAGGTCGGCTTATTTCCTGGTTTGTTTTCTTTAATTTCCTATATTTGTCAGATCGGTTTACTCAAGGCATATGGGAGACCAGGCATTCCCTTTATAATGTTGACACATTGCAAATAATTGCCTGTGACGTAGCTCTGTGACTACTGTATAAACATTTGCGTTCTCTGCACGGTGCTTTCTTATACATCTGCACGTCACTGATGGCGGAGTGCGATTCGTAATGGGAATATCTTGTATCCCACATACCCCGAGTTTATTTGTACAATCGATAGATGGCTAAGGTTCTTTTTATAGGTTGGTACCGATGGACTTGGGTCGAGTCTTTACTTTGGTTAGGGGGCTCCACTATTGCTCGATAGATATCTGTTGCCGAAATGGAACAGCTGACCGACTGAGTAGTGTCATATATGTGCATGGTATGAAAACGTCAAATTTGTGTCAATTCAAAAAATTGACTGTGTTTTGTTTATCTTTAACTGAGATCCAACAACGAAAATGGATTATGATACCTACGGACATGCATACAAAGCCAGAAGGAAAGAATGGAATGATGTGAAAGAATTTGTTCTCCAACAAATCGAGGGCATCGGCTTATTGATGTCGGTTTGCCGCGAAATAACATTGCTGCGGGAACTGAAACATTCACATGTTATCAACCGCATTCGAGTTTTCTTATCCCACACGGGTGGAAAATTATTCCTCCTTTTCAACTATGCAGAGCATGATCCGTGGCACATCATCACATTCCATAGAGCAGCAAAAGCTGCTAAGCAAACAGTTGTACCAAAAGGAATGGTAGAAAGTCTCCTGTATCAAATTTTAGATGGAATTTGTTATTTATGCACAGATTGGGTTCTGCACCGTGATTTGAAACCTGCAAATATTCTTTTAATAGCGATGGCATTTGCAACACTTTTTAACGGAAATTGTTCTTTAGCTAAACTTATGGAAAGGCAGAATATTAAGCCAGACAGTAAGGCATTCCATTTGTTACAGAAGTTACTTGTAACAGATCCAAATAAACGAATTACGTCTGAACATGCACTGCAAGATCAATATTGCACAGAAGAGCCATTTATGCCTTCCGAAATCACGGTTTCCTCAAATTTAATGGAAATATCCTTTCGAGGTGAACTCCAACTTGAACATGAAACTATACAAGTTCCTGGCGATAATATTTCAGATGCTTTAGATGATTTTATTATAGAACATTTGCATGACATGTCGTTGGACTCAACAGGATAAATTTCTAATTTTAATGTGTGCCGGTCACTTACAAAAGAGTGAATTGTCATATAAGGATTGGACACTTCGTGGAACCGATTCATCACGACGTAGTGTTTTAAAGGATTCAACATTTGTTTTAATACTCTCACCTGGTAGTGGAGATATCACATCTGAATCAATGTAAGATTTATTTTTTTACAAATGAACCATGTATACTTTCCGAAGCCAAGAGGCAATACAGGAACTAATTCTACTGCGATGGTTTCGACGAAACAGGTAAGTCGTTTTGTAACAATATCATAGCACATAGCAAAAAATCTTAAAAGAATCAATAAATAGGAGTTAATATAAAAAATTTAAAATTTAAATTGATATTCAGTGGCCAAAAAATGCCCGCCTAACACAAATAGCCTCACCAATCGAATCTTGTTATCCATACCCGCATAAAACGTCGACTAGTCACCCCACAATAGGCAGACAGGCATCAGTATAACTGGAAAATATACAGCCAAATCCATTAGCGACACCCAACCCAACTTCACACCTACAAGAATTGCTTGGGAGAAGAAATTGCGAAGTGAAAAAGAGTCATCCCAAAATTGAGGCCGGTTACAAGGTAGACGGAAACCCCAACATCAATAATATTACGTAATTATATCATTGGAACGGGTTGAAGTATTAACTAAACACGAGGATTAAATGAAATACTGTAACAACGGAACAACATATTCCATATAACAAGCAACCGGTCACCATAAAAGTTTATTTAGAACAAATGACACATAGTATAAAGATTTATAAATAACATCAACTTCAACGGAATAGGTGTGATATTTTTTTAAAAAAAGATTAGAACAACCAAAAAAGACTAAGAATAAATAATAATCAGCCAAACCCCACATTGGATTCCAGTAGAACAACTAAGAGAACACGCAAACATCGGTAAGATCTATAATTAAAATTAATAAAAAATATATAAAAATTATATAAAAAATATATAAAGAATATATTATAAGCACGAATTCCATAAGCCAAGGCAACTTAAACCAAGAAACCAGACTAAGAAGAACCCAGGGAATTCCACAAGTATATAAAGAATTAAAGAAAAGAAACAACCTGAAGCAAAGTAAGAAATCCAAAAAGAAGAGTGGACAGATAAAATAAATAAAATATATTTATATGTAAAAAAAAGGACATCATCAACTGGCCTGGACGTCCATTTTATATCTTATGAGATATAACAGTATTAAGTTAAAACAGTGGAATATAAAGATCCGCACCATATAGCAAAGACACCCCACATGAAGTAGTGGTTAACGAAGCACAGAAATAACACGGTAAGAAAATATATATATAAATAACAAATCTAATGCAAAACAAATCTCCATAAATCAACACATAGTTTTACCAGAAAATGAATTGAATATGAAGACGCAGTGAAATACATTAGAAAGAGAAGGAAAAAGGATAGGGAAACGAATAAAACAGTAATAAAAAGAAGCCCTCATACGACCAGAAAATATTTAATGAAATCCAACCAAAAAGAAAAGCACCTACAAGGTAAACAGTACATATTAAATAAATATCTTTAGGTAATTAAAAACGAATAGAATATAAAACTAGAATCATAAGGATATTCGAATACTGAATTTGCGTCTGAATACTAAATTTTACGCCCGAATACTGAATCTTTACCCTAATAACAAAAAAAGATAACTTTTTAACTATAAACAAAGTTTTTATAGAAATTTAACATTAATATATACTTAAGAAGATAATCAATGCCCAAACCCATAGCATTGAGTTGGTGAAGTTTTAACGACTCGCATAATTCATTATGTCATAATCATTAAGAACAGTGTAAGCAGTATATATCACCAGGATCGTATAGCGTTGACACAATATAATTTGGAGTAACGCAGGCACGGCGCCACAAAGTATAGCACACCATCAAATTCGGTATCTGAAAGGAATAATAAATAAGGGATAATATCAATAAACAAAACCATACATCCATAATCTAGTTAATAAGCAATCTCTGAATATTATTAAAAAATAAATATAAAAAATGGAATACCACTCACAACTGATCACCACAGGGTACTTCCTAAATGGATCTTCCTCAATTTATGTGACTGGTTAACCATGAATATACCATCTTGGTAATTAATAATATCCTAAAGGAGGCTGAACCTTCATAACAAAAAATTTAGACAGTGATTAATCTACTATGGAAATAAATCTCAGAATAAACCTCCTAC
Source organism: Dioctria rufipes (assembly GCA_963924295.1). NCBI lineage: Eukaryota > Metazoa > Arthropoda > Insecta > Diptera > Asilidae > Dioctria > Dioctria rufipes. The sequence continues at coordinate 45,275 of CAWUPM010001223.1, forward strand.
TGATATAAAGAGAATAGTAGATTATTTATCATCATCAACAAGTTTCAAAATAAATATAATAGTAAACAATGGTATTAACAACTTACGTAATATACCTATTCCTTTTTACTGCCTTCGAGTTCTTAATATTTCCCGGTTAACAAATGAATATATGATATGTAAACTCAGCCCATCTTCCAAATCCATTACCAGTAATCATACGGATTGACAATCGCACTCTTCTTCTATTTCGAACATTGAAAAGTAGAAGGAGTTCAGTCCAGATACCCTAATAGGATTAGAGTAAACCAAAAAACCCTTCAAACAAGACGAAACAGAGACGAGACGAAGATGTAAACATGCTTGCATAGAAGAGTACGCGGAAGAACGTTTTTTGGTATTGTAAATGCGTTACAGAAAGGAATCTTCAGTCCAAAGAGAAGTGACACTGAAAAACGTAGACTGTCAATGTGGTGGTAGTTGATATTATATCTCGCAAACTGTAATCCAAAGTATTACGATTTCGGAATGAAAATTACGTTTAATTTATGAAACATTTTGCATCAGGACTCAATGGCCTTTGAAGCAAACAACAGAATTTTCTATTTACATCATTTAATAAAAATAGCATCACAAACCTTAATAAAAATAAGAATAAAAAAACCTTTATTAAGGAATCTTAGCTCACACTACGTTAGTTATTATGTACATCGAGTAGGGTATATTTAATTGCAATCATCGATAGACAACGAAATAACTTAGTCAACTAACAAAAGTTCAATAATAATAATATAAGTATACCTATTCAAATTTGTTGACACTCCAAAGTTTTAATACAATAAAAATTAACGCGGCCTTTTGTTATTCACAAACAAATTAATAGGCACAACACAGCTGTCCGCTGTCAATAAATCCGGAAGTACGTTTTCACGGCATTTTCATGTCACTTTAGGTATACACTCTCAAATGCTTAGAGGGAGGTACGTTTTCAATACCTTTTTGTTACGATATGATTATAGTGTTCATGCACTATAGAGCCGTAGGTGTATTAGTAAAACGCGTCTCGTAAAGTTCATGTTTCTGTTTCACTTTAGGTGTATACTTTCAAATGTTTAGAAGGAATATTAAGAAATCTCATATAAAGAATAAAATTCATAAGACATTAGGAAGAGTTTATATAAATATTTATATTTAAAAAATTTCGTGTTATGACACCAGATTTATGGAGATCTTCCTCCAGATATAGGAAACCGCTGATGAAGCTCTGTGGCGAGAGCTGACAATATTTCGGAATAGCCAATTAGGTCTGCCTACACGGCAAAAAATATATAACAAGTAATTAAGTTAAGAATAGATAAGTAAAGGGAAATAGCCATAAATGATAGGCATAGATTCGCAACCTACAAACATAGAGTACAAATCATTCTAAGATTAGGTAGCCTATTATAGATAAAATACAGGTTTAAATATTCAAAAAGAAAAAAAAGACGATTATAGGTTCAGATTTACGAATAACCGAGATTGAATGGAACCGTCCATCAAAGCTCCACTTAAACACATCCATTACAGTTACCGGAAAGTAATGGGACCAATTATTCACTAAAATCACTATTTGAGAACTCACTAAGATACCATTGAATTATCACAAACCTCAACTAAAAGATAATACGTTAAGGATCTCACGTAATTATGAAAAATAGTTATTAACATACACAGCCATTACTCACTATGCAGATTGTTGATTCTATACTTGCACTTGACATCACGTAAGCTAACACTCTGTATATCCTGGTATGAACACCCTGTCGGTTGTGCACGTATCCAAATAAATTGCAGGATTTGCTGCAATGACCTCGACAAAAGCCCACAACATGTCTTGATAATAGTTGATCGGCATCGACATACAAATTAATCTAATACACACACCACATAAACCATAGACCTAATATTTCACCAATTCAACTCAAGCCGTAATATGTAATATTTAACTTTTATCACTATCCTCTGATCCTGGATTTCTTGGCTCAATATATAGGGATTGTCCACACCACAGCGTCATGTCGCCTCACCCTACTCGTGGCCACCTCAGTACCTTTTCGATCTTCCTATTGACTAAATAAAATTGGCAATGATGGAAAGTAGTGCTCCACCTGTATCGCTATCATGTTATAATTCATAATTCAAGGCACAAAAACACAACACCTGGTTATGGCTCCTAGAAAAAGGCGAGATGGTAGATATGATGCTGATAGGAGATGGCGGTTCGAAATGAGGTGGGCAGATGGCCCTACTAGAAAAGTAACTGCAATCGCAGAAGGTATAAATCTATCGTCTTAAAGACCTGGGAGGGTAAACACATCCACTTCTAGCCACCACCTCTCACGGGAAAAAAGGATCTTTTAGGGGAAGTGGGTGGAGAACGGTGGGGGGCGATGGCAGATGTAAAGATGATGTAATAGCATCCCTGGTAATATAACTCCGACAGACGGATGTAGGTTGGACCAAGGAATCTTGGACAAGAAATTATCACACCTCTTCCAATATTTAAATCAGACCACACCACGTAGACTGATTCTGCTAATCCATGATAATCAATCTAATCCGTTTTTGCTACAGGTCCAAAGTAAATATGACACTGAGAATCATTGAAAGAGGGCTCATTAATCTTACTGACATGTACCTGGAAGACGACATTCAAGCAATCTTATCATACGGTCCGAAATTTATCCCACCCATAAATACCGTGGATCCAACAGAGACTATATACACACTAAACGAAATAGGAGACTCCACTGGAAAACAATATCCTATGGACTACTCACATAAAATGAAATTAATATTTAAGACTACAAACAAATACGAAAAAATGGTGAGGAAATACAAACCCACAAAAATGGATGCACGAATCACCAAAGCTTTGGAATCTCAAGAACATCCTCAACACCAGACCTGATGTCAAAAATCCTAGAAGCTGACAAAGGAAAAACCACTGTGACCATTTATCAAACAGAATATCTAAAATTACTCAACCGAATGATCCAAGAAGGTTTGAGTAATGGGATATACACACCCATCAATACCGACAATTTGGTAAGAATTCAAAGTGCAATGGAACGTTCATACCAAATTAAGATTAACCTTATATGAAGAGAAGGACTGTTTTAGAAACAAACAATAAAGGTAGAAAACTAAGCGAAGAAGACATAAGAATGCTCATTGACCTCAACAAATTCGAAAATGAGATCAGCATCATGTACCCTATCATAGAGATACACAAGGAAGAGCTCAAATGCGACCAATTGTAGCTAAAACTAAAGCCATCAACACTACCCTAGGGCACTACATAAATAGAGCCCTAGATAGAATGAGGCAAGCAAACTGTCTCAAACATGATTTCAATGTAAAAGACAGGCTACACCCCATTAACGAAATCAAAGCGGTAGAGCACAAGGATGGATATATATGGATCACAATGGACGTCAAGGATATGTACAACAACATAAATCTGACAAAACTAAAAGAGATAATAAAGAACAAAATAGGCCCACAAATACAAGATACATACAACATCAAAAATATGATGAATATAATTGAATTTGATATAGGTCAGGCCAACTACTTTAAAGTAAACAATACAGTATATAGACAAACCAAAGGGGCACCAATGGGAGGTAAAACATCGGCCAAATATGCCAGTATCTACATAGACTACCACATCAACAAAATTCTAAATGGACTCAAAGGAATGGGAATGATCTTACTTAGAATATATGTAGATAATTTTTTACTATACGTTAAAGAAACAAGTATAGAAAACATTAAGAAAACTTTAGAAAATAACCTAGAAATGGAACTTACTGTACAAAAAGAAGTTGATAAGCAAATCAACTACTTAGATTTCACAATAATAACACAAGACAAACAATTCCAAACAAAATGGTACAGGAAACCTATATCCTCAAATAGATTGATAAATTTCTTCTCGAACCAACCAACTGGATACAAAACGAACGCAATAATTCAAAGAATCACATATGCCATAAAAGCCACTCATCAAGACTACTTAGATGTGGTATTAAACATCATCATCGATGAACTTATCAACAATAACTACCCTAGAGCAGTCATATCAAACTGCTTTACTCAAGCAATGAACAAACAAGATATAGAGAACCGAAAAAAGGACAAGCTTATTAAGTACATTAAACAAAAATGGGAAGAAAACAAGAGTGAAATGGATTTGGGGGACGTGAAAACACATCAAACCACATCTAAACAACGAACCTAAAGCAAGACGCAATAAAAGTGATGTATCTGAACCAACTCACGGCCAAACATATCAAGGACTTACGCAAGATTACGAACACAGTAAGAACTATTCCATATAATGCTCAAGAACATAGATTAAGACAGAAATATCAGAAGAGGGGCTCAATACAACTGCCTAGTATACTTTTAAACGACACTAGAGATTTAAACAGCCCAGAAAACTGGTACTTAATATTAAAATTATATTGCGCAGACTGCTGTACAATATATCTAGTGCACACTAATAGACTAGGCATACATCAGACGGTACAGAACTATATACAAAACAACAGCCCACTCAAAGCGCATAATATGTCCCAAAATCACACACTACATCCAACAATACAAATCATAACAAAGATTAGGAACAACAAAAAGGGAGATAAACTTATGATAGCATATGCCAATGCGAACATGAAACCAGGAATGCCCATATACATCCTAGGACATACATCCAAATTGGGCCACATGAAGTATTTATATTATTCCAGTGATTCAAATAGGTATATCACTCCCCTGAAAGAAACACGATAAATGTCCATAAACATGTACCATGAACAATGTATATCATAGCACATAGCAAAAAATCTTAAAAGAATCAATAAATAGGAGTTAATATAAAAAATTTAAAATTTAAATTGATATTCAGTGGCCAAAAAATGCCCGCCTAACACAAATAGCCTCACCAATCGAATCTTGTTATCCATACCCGCATAAAACGTCGACTAGTCACCCCACAATAGGCAGACAGGCATCAGTATAACTGGAAAATATACAGCCAAATCCATTAGCGACACCCAACCCAACTTCACACCTACAAGAATTGCTTGGGAGAAGAAATTGCGAAGTGAAAAAGAGTCATCCCAAAATTGAGGCCGGTTACAAGGTAGACGGAAACCCCAACATCAATAATATTACGTAATTATATCATTGGAACGGGTTGAAGTATTAACTAAACACGAGGATTAAATGAAATACTGTAACAACGGAACAACATATTCCATATAACAAGCAACCGGTCACCATAAAAAATTGTTTAGAACAAATGACACATAGTATAAAGATTTATAAATAACATTAACTTCAACGGAATAGGTGTGATATTTTTTAAAAAAGATTAGAACAACCAAAAAAGACTAAGAATAAATAATAATCAGCCAAACCCCACATTGGATTCCAGTAGAACAACTAAGAGAACACGCAAACATCGGTAAGATCTATAATTAAAATTTATAAAAAATATATAAAAAATATATAAAAAATATATAAAGAATATATTATAAGCACGAATTCCATAAGCCAAGGCAACTTAAACCAAGAAACCAGACTAAGAAGAACCCAGGGAATTCCACAAGTATATAAAGAATTAAAGAAAAGAAACAACCTGAAGCAAAGTAAGAAATCCAAAAAGAAGAGTGGACAGATAAAATAAATAAAATATATTTATATATAAAAAAAAGGACATCATCAACTGGCCTGGACGTCCATTTTATATCTTATGAGATATAACAGTATTAAGTTAAAACAGTGGAATATGAAGATCCACACCATATAGCAAAGACACCCCACATGAAGTAGTGGTTAACGAAGCACAGAAATAACACGGTAAGAAAATATATATATAAATAACAAATCTAATGCAAAACAAATCTCCATAAATCAACACATAGTTTTACCAGAAAATGAATTGAATATGAAGACGCAGTGAAATACATTAGAAAGAGAAGGAAAAAGGATAGGGAAACGAATAAAACAGTAATAAAAAGAAGCCCTCATACGACCAGAAAATATTTAATGAAATCCAACCAAAAAGAAAAGCACCTACAAGGTAAACAGTACATATTAAATAAAACTAGAATCATAAGGATATTCGAATACTGAATTTGCGTCTGAATACTAAATTTTACGCCCGAATACTGAATCTTTACCCTAATAACAAAAAAAGATAACTTTTTAACTATAAACAAAGTTTTTATAGAAATTTAACATTAATATATACTTAAGAAGATAATCAATGCCCAAACCCATAGCATTGAGTTGGTGAAGTTTTAACGACTCGCATAATTCATTATGTCATAATCATTAAGAACACTGTAAGCAGCATATATCACCAGGATCGTATAGCGTTGACACAATATAATTTGGAGTAACGCAGGCACGGCGCCACAAAGTATAGCACACCATCAAATTCGGTATCTGAAAGGAATAATAAATAAGGGATAATATCAATAAACAAAACCATACATCCATAATCTAGTTAATAAGCAATCTCTGAATATTATTAAAAAATAAATATAAAAAATGGAATACCACTCACAATTGATCACCACAGGGTACTTCCTAAATGGATCTTCCTCAATTTATGTGACTGGTTAACCATGAATATACCATCTTGGTAATTAATAATATCCTAAAGGAGGCTGAACCTTCATAACAAAAAATTTAGACAGTGATTAATCTACTATGGAAATAAATCTCAGAATAAACCTCCTACTGATATAAAGAGAATAGTAGATTATCTATCATCATCAACAAGTTTCAAAATAAATATAATAGTAAACAATGGTATTAACAACTTACGTAATATACCTATTCCTTTTTACTGCCTTCGAGTTCTTAATATTTCCCGGTTAACAAATGAATATATGATATGTAAACTCAGCCCATCTTCCAAATCCATTACCAGTAATCATAGGGATTGACAATCGCACTCTTCTTCTATTTCGAACATTGAAAAGTAGAAGGAGTTCAGTCCAGATACCCTAATAGGATTAGAGTAAACCAAAAAACCCTTCAAACAAGACGAAACAGAGACGAGACGAAGATGTAAACATGCTTGCATAGAAGAGTACGCGGAAGAACGTTTTTTGGTATTGTAAATGCGTTACAGAAAGGAATCTTCAGTCCAAAGAGAAGTGACACTGAAAAACGTAGACTGTCAATGTGGTGGTAGTTGATATTATATCTCGCAAACTGTAATCCAAAGTATTACGATTTCGGAATGAAAATTACGTTTAATTTATGAAACATTTTGCATCAGGACTCAATGGCCTTTGAAGCAAACAACAGAATTTTCTATTTACATCATTTAATAAAAATAGCATCACAAACCTTAATAAAAATAAGAATATAAAAACCTTTATTAAGGAATCTTAGCTCACACTACGTTAGTTATTATGTACATCGAGTAGGGTATATTTAATTGCAATCATCGATAGACAACGAAATAACTTAGTCAACTAACAAAAGTTCAATAATAATAATATAAGTATACCTATTCAAATTTGTTGACACTCCAAAGTTTTAATACAATAAAAATTAACGCGGCCTTTTGTTACTCACAATCAAATTAATAGGCACAACACAGCTGTCCGCTGTCAATAAATCCGGAAGTACGTTTTCACGGCGTTTTCATGTCACTTTAGGTATACACTCTCAAATGCTTAGAGGGAGGTACGTTTTCAATACCTTTTTGTTACGATATGATTATAGTGTTCATGCACTATAGAGCCGTAGGTGTATTAGTAAAACGCGTCTCGTAAAGTTCATGTTTCTGTTTCACTTTAGGTGTATACTTTCAAATGTTTAGAAGGAATATTAAGAAATCTCATATAAAGAATAAAATTCATAAGACATTAGGAAGAGTTTATATAAATATTCATATTTAAAAAATTTCGTGTTATGACACCAGATTTATGGAGATCTTCCTCCAGATATAGGAAACCGCTGATGAAGCTCTGTGGCGAGAGCTGACAATATTTCGGAATAGCCAATTAGGTCTGCCTACACGGCAAAAAATATATAACAAGTAATTAAGTTAAGAATAGATAAGTAAAGGGAAATAGCCATAAATGATAGGCATAGATTCGCAACCTACAAACATAGAGTACAAATCATTCTAAGATTAGGTAGCCTATTATAGATAAAATACAGGTTTAAATATTCAAAAAGAAAAAAAAGACCATTATAGGTTCAGATTTACGAATAACCGAGATTGAATGGAACCGTCCATCAAAGCTCCACTTAAACACATCCATTACAGTTACCGGAAAGTAATGGGACCAATTATTCACTAAAATCACTATTTGAGAACTCACTAAGATACCATTGAATTATCACAAACCTCAACTAAAAGATAATACGTTAAGGATCTCACGTAATTATGAAAAATAGTTATTAACATACACAGCCATTACTCACTATGCAGATTGTTGATTCTATACTTGCACTTGACATCACGTAAGCTAACACACTATATCCTGGTATGAACACCCTGTCGGTTGTGCACGTATCCAAATAAATTGCAGGATTTGCTGCAATGACCTCGACAAAAGCCCACAACATGTCTTGATAATAGTTGATCGGCATCGACATACAAATTAATCTAATACACACACCACATAAACCATAGACCTAATATTTCACCAATTCAACTCAAGCCGTAATATGTAATATTTAACTTTTATCACTATCCTCTGATCCTGGATTTCTTGGCTCAATATATAGGGATTGTCCACACCACAGCGTCATGTCGCCTCACCCTACTCGTGGCCACCTCAGTACCTTTTCGATCTTCCTATTGACTAAATAAAATTGGCAATGATGGAAAGTAGTGCTCCACCTGTATCGCTCATCATGTCGCAATCATATTCTTATAACATGATAGCGTAAATAATTCAAGGCACAAAAACACAACACCTGGTTATGGCTCCTAGAAAAAGGCGAGATGGTAGATATGATGCTGATAGGAGATGGCGGTTCGAAATGAGGTGGGCAGATGGCCCTACCAGAAAAGTAACTGCAATCGCAGAAGGTATAAATCTATCGTCTTAAAGACCTGGGAGGGTAAACACATCCACTTCTAGCCACCACCTCTCACGGGAAAAAAGGATCTTTTAGGGGAAGTGGGTGGAGAACGGTGGGGGGCGATGGCAGATGTAAAGATGATGTAATAGCATCCCTGGTAATATAACTCCGACAGACGGATGTAGGTTGGACCAAGGAATCTTGGACAAGAAATTATCACACCTCTTCCAATATTTAAATCAGACCACACCACGTAGACTGATTCTGCTAATCCATGATAATCAATCTAATCCGTTTTTGCTACAGGTCCAAAGTAAATATGACACTGAGAATCATTGAAAGAGGGCTCATTAATCTTACTGACATGCACCTGGAAGACGACATTCAAGCAATCCTATCATACGGTCCGAAATTTATCCCATCCATAAATACCGTGGATCCAACAGAGACTATATACACACTAAACGAAATAGGAGACTCCACTGGAAAACAATATCCTATGGACTACTCACATAAAATGAAATTAATATTTAAGACTACAAACAAATACGAAAAAATGGTGAGGAAATACAAACCCACAAAAATGGATGCACGAATCACCAAAGCTTTGGAATCTCAAGAACATCCTCAACACCAGATCTGATGTCAAAATCCTAGAAGCTGACAAAGGAAAAACCACTGTGACCATTTATCAAACAGAATATCTAAAATTATTCAACCGAATGATCCAAGAAGGTTTGAGTAATGGGATATACACACCCATCAATACCGACAATTTGGTAAGAATTCAAAGTGCAATGGAACGTTCATACCAAATTAAGATTAACCTTATATGAAGAGAAGGACTGTTTTTAGAAACAAACAATAAAGGTAGAAAACTAAGCGAAGAAGACATAAGAATGCTCATTGACCTCAACAAATTCGAAAATGAGATCAGCATCATGTACCCTATCATAGAGATACACAAGGAAGAGCTCAAAATGCGACCAATTGTAGCTAAAACTAAAGCCATCAACACTACCCTAGGGCACTACATAAATAGAGCCCTAGATAGAATGAGGCAAGCAAACTGTCTCAAACATGATTTCAATGTAAAAGACAGGCTACACCCCATTAACGAAATCAAAGCGGTAGAGCACAAGGATGGATATATATGGATCACAATGGACGTCAAGGATATGTACAACAACATAAATCTGACAAAACTAAAAGAGATAATAAAGAACAAAATAGGCCCACAAATACAAGATACATACAACATCAAAAATATGATGAATATAATTGAATTTGATATAGGTCAGGCCAACTACTTTAAAGTAAACAATACAGTATATAGACAAACCAAAGGGGCACCAATGGGAGGTAAAACATCGGCCAAATATGCCAGTATCTACATAGACTACCACATCAACAAAATTCTAAATGGACTCAAAGGAATGGGAATGATCTTACTTAGAATATATGTAGATGATTTTTTACTATACGTTAAAGAAACAAGTATAGAAAACATTAAGAAAACTTTAGAAAATAACCTAGAAATGGAACTTACTGTACAAAAAGAAGTTGATAAGCAAATCAACTACTTAGATTTCACAATAATAACACAAGACAAACAATTCCAAACAAAATGGTACAGGAAACCTATATCCTCAAATAGATTGATAAATTTCTTCTCGAACCAACCAACTGGATACAAAACGAACGCAATAATTCAAAGAATCACATATGCCATAAAAGCCACTCATCAAGACTACTTAGATGTGGTAGTAAACATCATCATCGATGAACTTATCAACAATAACTACCCTAGAGCAGTCATATCAAACTGCTTTACTCAAGCAATGAACAAACAAGATATAGAGAACCGAAAAAAGGACAAGCTTATTAAGTACATTAAACAAAAATGGGAAGAAAACTAGAGTGAAATGGATTTGGGGGACGTGAAAACACATCAAACCACATCTCAACAACGAACCTAAAGCAAGACGCAATAAAAGTGGTGTATCTGAACCAACTCACGGCCAAACATATCAAGGATTTACGCAAGATTACGAACACAGTAAGAACTATTCCATATAATGCTCAAGAACATAGATTAAGACAGAAATATCAGAAGAGGGCCTCAATACAACTGCCTAGTATACTTTTAAACGACACTAGAGATTTAAACAGCCCAGAAAACTGGTACTTAATATTAAAATTATATTGCGCAGACTGCTGTACAATATATCTAGTGCACACTAATAGACTAGGCATACATCAGACGGTACAGAACTATATACAAAACAACAGCCCACTCAAAGCGCATAATATGTCCCAAAATCACACACTACATCCAACAATACAAATCATAACAAAGATTAGGAACAACAAAAAGGGAGATAAACTTATGATAGCATATGCCAATGCAAACATGAAACCAGGAATGCCCATATACATCCTAGGACATACATCCAAATTGGGCCACATGAAGTATTTATATTATTCCAGTGATTCAATTAGGTATATCACTCCTCTGAAAGAAACACGATAAATGTCCATAAACATGTACCATGAACAATGTATATCATAGCACATAGCAAAAAATCTTAAAAGAATCAATAAATAGGAGTTAATATAAAAAATTTAAAATTTAAATTGATATTCAGTGGCCAAAAAATGCCCGCCTAACACAAATAGCCTCACCAATCGAATCTTGTTATCCATACCCGCATAAAACGTCGACTAGTCACCCCACAATAGGCAGACAGGCATCAGTATAACTGGAAAATATACAGCCAAATCCATTAGCGACACCCAACCCAACTTCACACCTACAAGAATTGCTTGGGAGAAGAAATTGCGAAGTGAAAAAGAGTCATCCCAAAATTGAGGCCGGTTACAAGGTAGACGGAAACCCCAACATCAATAATATTACGTAATTATATCACTGGAACGGGTTGAAGTATTAACTAAACACGAGGATTAAATGAAATACTGTAACAACGGAACAACATATTCCATATAACAAGCAACCGGTCACCATAAAAAATTGTTTAGAACAAATGACACATAGTATAAAGATTTATAAATAACATTAACTTCAACGGAATAGGTGTGATATTTTTTAAAAAAGATTAGAACAACCAAAAAAGACTAAGAATAAATAATAATCAGCCAAACCCCACATTGGATTCCAGTAGAACAACTAAGAGAACACGCAAACATCGGTAAGATCTAGAATTAAAATTTATAAAAAATATATAAAAAATATATAAAAAATATATAAAAAACATATAAAGAATATATTATAAGCACGAATTCCATAAGCCAAGGCAACTTAAACCAAGAAACCAGACTAAGAAGAACCCAGGGAATTCCCCAAGTATATAAAGAATTAAAGAAAAGAAACAACCTGAAGCAAAGTAAGAAATCCAAAAAGAAGAGTGGACAGATAAAATAAATAAAATATATTTATATATAAAAAAAGGACATCATCAACTGGCCTGGACGTCCATTTTATATCTTATGAGATATAACAGTATTAAGTTAAAACAGTGGAATATAAAGATCCACACCATATAGCAAAGACACCCCACATGAAGTAGTGGTTAACGAAGCACAGAAATAACACGGTAAGAAAATATATATATAAATAACAAATCTAATGCAAAACAAATCTCCATAAATCAACACATAGTTTTACCAGAAAATGAATTGAATATGAAGACGCAGTGAAATACATTAGAAAGAGAAGGAAAAAGGATAGGGAAACGAATAAAACAGTAATAAAAAGAAGCCCTCATACGACCAGAAAATATTTAATGAAATCCAACCAAAAAGAAAAGCACCTACAAGGTAAACAGTACATATTAAATAAATATCTTTAGGTAATTAAAAACGAATAGAATATAAAACTAGAATCATAAGGATATTCGAATACTGAATTTGCGTCTGAATACTAAATTTTACGCCCGAATACTGAATCTTTACCCTAATAACAAAAAAAGATAACTTTTTAACTATAAACAAAGTTTTTATAGAAATTTAACATTAATATATACTTAAGAAGATAATCAATGCCCAAACCCATAGCATTGAGTTGGTGAAGTTTTAACGACTCGCATAATTCATTATGTCATAATCATTAAGAACAGTGTAAGCATCATATATCACCAGGATCGTATAGCGTTGACACAATATAATTTGGAGTAACGCAGGCACGGCGCCACAAAGTATAGCACACCATCAAATTCGGTATCTGAAAGGAATAATAAATAAGGGATAATATCAATAAACAAAACCATACATCCATAATCTAGTTAATAAGCAATCTCTGAATATTATTAAAAAATAAATATAAAAAATGGAATACCACTCACAATTGATCACCACAGGGTACTTCCTAAATGGATCTTCCTCAATTTATGTGACTGGTTAACCATGAATATACCATCTTGGTAATTAATAATATCCTAAAGGAGGCTGAACCTTCATAACAAAAAATTTAGACAGTGATTAATCTACTATGGAAATAAATCTCAGAATAAACCTCCTACTGATATAAAGAGAATAGTAGATTATCTATCATCATCAACAAGTTTCAAAATAAATATAATAGTAAACAATGGTATTAACAACTTACGTAATATACCTATTCCTTTTTACTGCCTTCGAGTTCTTAATATTTCCCGGTTAACAAATGAATATATGATATGTAAACTCAGCCCATCTTCCAAATCCATTACCAGTAATCATACGGATTGACAATCGCACTCTTCTTCTATTTCGAACATTGAAAAGTAGAAGGAGTTCAGTCCAGATACCCTAATAGGATTAGAGTAAACCAAAAAACCCTTCAAACAAGACGAAACAGAGACGAGACGAAGATGTAAACATGCTTGCATAGAAGAGTACGCGGAAGAACGTTTTTTGGTATTGTAAATGCGTTACAGAAAGGAATCTTCAGTCCAAAGAGAAGTGACACTGAAAAACGTAGACTGTCAATGTGGTGGTAGTTGATATTATATCTCGCAAACTGTAATCCAAAGTATTACGATTTCGGAATGAAAATTACGTTTAATTTATGAAACATTTTGCATCAGGACTCAATGGCCTTTGAAGCAAACAACAGAATTTTCTATTTACATCATTTAATAAAAATAGCATCACAAACCTTAATAAAAATAAGAATAAAAAAACCTTTATTAAGGAATCTTAGCTCACACTACGTTAGTTATTATGTACATCGAGTAGGGTATATTTAATTGCAATCATCGATAGACAACGAAATAACTTAGTCAACTAACAAAAGTTCAATAATAATAATATAAGTATACCTATTCAAATTTGTTGACACTCCAAAGTTTTAATACAATAAAAATTAACGCGGCCTTTTGTTATTCACAAACAAATTAATAGGCACAACACAGCTGTCCGCTGTCAATAAATCCGGAAGTACGTTTTCACGGCGTTTTCATGTCACTTTAGGTATACACTCTCAAATGCTTAGAGGGAGGTACGTTTTTAATACCTTTTTGTTACGATATGATTATAGTGTTCATGCACTATAGAGCCGTAGGTGTATTAGTAAAACGCGTCTCGTAAAGTTCATGTTTCTGTTTCACTTTAGGTGTATACTTTCAAATGTTTAGAAGGAATATTAAGAAATCTCATATAAAGAATAAAATTCATAAGACATTAGGAAGAGTTTATATAAATATTCATATTTAAAAAATTTCGTGTTATGACACCAGATTTATGGAGATCTTCCTCCAGATATAGGAAACCGCTGATGAAGCTCTGTGGCGAGAGCTGACAATATTTCGGAATAGCCAATTAGGTCTGCCTACACGGCAAAAAATATATAACAAGTAATTAAGTTAAGAATAGATAAGTAAAGGGAAATAGCCATAAATGATAGGCATAGATTCGCAACCTACAAACATAGAGTACAAATCATTCTAAGATTAGGTAGCCTATTATAGATAAAATACAGGTTTAAATATTCAAAAAGAAAAAAAAGACGATTATAGGTTCAGATTTACGAATAACCGAGATTGAATGGAACCGTCCATCAAAGCTCCTCTTAAACACATCCATTACAGTTACCGGAAAGTAATGGGACCAATTATTCACTAAAATCACTATTTGAGAACTCACTAAGATACCATTGAATTATCACAAACCTCAACTAAAAGATAATACGTTAAGGATCTCACGTAATTATGAAAAATAGTTATTAACATACACAGCCATTACTCACTATGCAGATTGTTGATTCTATACTTGCACTTGACATCACGTAAGCTAACACACTGTATATCCTGGTATGAACACCCTGTCGGTTGTGCACGTATCCAAATAAATTGCAGGATTTGCTGCAATGACCTCGACAAAAGCCCACAACATGTCTTGATAATAGTTGATCGGCATCGACATACAAATTAATCTAATACACACACCACATAAACCATAGACCTAATATTTCACCAATTCAACTCAAGCCGTAATATGTAATATTTAACTTTTATCACTATCCTCTGATCCTGGATTTCTTGGCTCAATATATAGGGATTGTCCACACCACAGCGTCATGTCGCCTCACCCTACTCGTGGCCACCTCAGTACCTTTTCGATCTTCCTATTGACTAAATAAAATTGGCAATGATGGAAAGTAGTGCTCCACCTGTATCGCTCATCATGTCGCAATCATATTCTTATAACATGATAGCGTAAATAATTCAAGGCACAAAAACACAACACCTGGTTATGGCTCCTAGAAAAAGGCGAGATGGTAGATATGATGCTGATAGGAGATGGCGGTTCGAAATGAGGTGGGCAGATGGCCCTACCAGAAAAGTAACTGCAAGCGCAGAAGGTATAAATCTATCGTCTTAAAGACCTGGGAGGGTAAACACATCCACTTCTAGCCACCACCTCTCACGGGAAAAAAGGATCTTTTAGGGGAAGTGGGTGGAGAACGGTGGGGGGCGATGGCAGATGTAAAGATGATGTAATAGCATCCCTGGTAATATAACTCCGACAGACGGATGTAGGTTGGACCAAGGAATATTGGACAAGAAATTATCACACCTCTTCCAATATTTAAATCAGACCACACCACGTAGACTGATTCTGCTAATCCATGATAATCAATCTAATCCGTTTTTGCTACAGGTCCAAAGTAAATATGACACTGAGAATCATTGAAAGAGGGCTCATTAATCTTACTGACATGCACCTGGAAGACGACATTCAAGCAATCCTATCATACGGTCCGAAATTTATCCCACCCATAAATACCGTGGATCCAACAGAGACTATATACACACTAAACGAAATAGGAGACTCCACTGGAAAACAATATCCTATGGACTACTCACATAAAATGAAATTAATATTTAAGACTACAAACAAATACGAAAAAATGGTGAGGAAATACAAACCCACAAAAATGGATGCACGAATCACCAAAGCTTTGGAATCTCAAGAACATCCTCAACACCAGATCTGATGTCAAAATCCTAGAAGCTGACAAAGGAAAAACCACTGTGACCATTTATCAAACAGAATATCTAAAATTACTCAACCGAATGATCCAAGAAGGTTTGAGTAATGGGATATACACACCCATCAATACCGACAATTTGGTAAGAATTCAAAGTGCAATGGAACGTTCATACCAAATTAAGATTAACCTTATATGAAGAGAAGGACTGTTTTTAGAAACAAACAATAAAGGTAGAAAACTAAGCGAAGAAGACATAAGAATGCTCATTGACCTCAACAAATTCGAAAATGAGATCAGCATCATGTACCCTATCATAGAGATACACAAGGAAGAGCTCAAAATGCGACCAATTGTAGCTAAAACTAAAGCCATCAACACTACCCTAGGGCACTACATAAATAGAGCCGTAGATAGAATGAGGCAAGCAAACTGTCTCAAACATGATTTCAATGTAAAAGACAGGCTACACCCCATTAACGAAATCAAAGCGGTAGAGCACAAGGATGGATATATATGGATCACAATGGACGTCAAGGATATGTACAACAACATAAATCTGACAAAACTAAAAGAGATAATAAAGAACAAAATAGGCCCACAAATACAAGATACATACAACATCAAAAATATGATGAATATAATTGAATTTGATATAGGTCAGGCCAACTACTTTAAAGTAAACAATACAGTATATAGACAAACCAAAGGGGCACCAATGGGAGGTAAAACATCGGCCAAATATGCCAGTATCTACATAGACTACCACATCAACAAAATTCTAAATGGACTCAAAGGAATGGGAATGATCTTACTTAGAATATATGTAGATGATTTTTTACTATACGTTAAAGAAACAAGTATAGAAAACATTAAGAAAACTTTAGAAAATAACCTAGAAATGGAACTTACTGTACAAAAAGAAGTTGATAAGCAAATCAACTACTTAGATTTCACAATAATAACACAAGACAAACAATTCCAAACAAAATGGTACAGGAAACCTATATCCTCAAATAGATTGATAAATTTCTTCTCGAACCAACCAACTGGATACAAAACGAACGCAATAATTCATAATAATATAATATATTTATTTAATATTTTAGTGTTGTTAAATGTTGATTTTGCATGAATGCATTTCTGTTTGTAGGTATGATTTAATTAATTTGTTTGAACCACAACTTTTTTAGTTGAGTTGATTTTCTTTATTATATGATTCTGGTGTTTTCATAATTTAGTAAGATTGATTTCTGATCATGGGGATTCGCAATTGAATGAAATTTCCTCATTTCAATTTTGTATTTAAGTAGATAAATGGAAGTATAAAAGTTGATAAGAAATCACAATTGCTTTCAGATCACACCATTTTAGTAATCCAGTTGTTATAACTTATAATCAGAGCAACGTTGGTTACAGTCAGCAAGTATAATTGTGATTAGAAAAGCCAAGGTCCCATTTATTAATTCTTGGACAAACCACAGGCATTGTCTTTTATTAAATCGTTTTATGATGCTGCCAAAACTCAGGCGATATCCTATGATGCTGTAGTGCAGCCTTGTCTGGAAAGGATGAAGGGGTAGGGAATTGAGGGCTATTGGGTTCAACCAAGGGGGTCACGGTCTTCATTAGGCTTTAATGTTTGTGGGTAATAGCTGGGCGAAAACAGAGGATGGCAAAATGTTCCACATTTGTATTGTTCTGCTTACGAAGGATTCGCGGAATTTCATG
The DNA here is from genome assembly GCA_963924295.1 of Dioctria rufipes. Classification (NCBI taxonomy): domain Eukaryota; kingdom Metazoa; phylum Arthropoda; class Insecta; order Diptera; family Asilidae; genus Dioctria; species Dioctria rufipes. Next base: position 63,588 of record CAWUPM010001223.1, read on the forward strand.
GTGCGGCTGAATTTGACTTCTGCGGTGCGAGGGTGACCCCGGGTGACATCTCCAGTGGTGTGCATAGGGAAAATTCTAACAGAGATCAGGCTAGAAAATTTTTCAGAGCATAGAAGTAGCAATAAACGAGAGAGAAACATTCGACATTACGCCGGTGCTCTAGCGTAACCGCCGGAATATACAAGCCATGAAGTAGGTCAAAAAAGAGAACAACGTGCCGGTTAGCAGGTGACATCCACATTCTTCCTGCCTTGTCTTTCTGCAAAAGTATTTCATATAAAAGTTGCTTGTATTTTGTTCAAATGCTATAATTTTCATAAAAATGTTCTATATGCTACTTTTTGTTTTAATTATTAAAAGCAGAACATGTTTGGCTGAAATTTGTTATAACTTCATTTTTCTGTGAAAATGACAGTTTTAGGCTTTAGGACCTGTTTAAGATGAAATATTAGTTTTTCCTCCATGGCGAGTATACAAAAACAGGGAGAGTGACCTCTTACTGAATTGCTATATCCGACCCGTTAAGGCCTTTTAATGGATCGGTGTCTTCAATGACTTCATGGCTTGTATTACATTCTGGAGGTTACGGCTGTAGGGAATCAATAGTTGATATTCATATGGCATCACAAATAAGTCGGAAGGCCTTCTTTTGGACTTTGTCTAACGCAGGCAATGCCGCTGCCAAATATGAGAATTTTATTCTAATCTAGGCCTGATATGAGATTTGTAGATTTGCGCCAAGTCTGATCGAATAAAATATTCTATGAAGTTTTGCAAGAAGTCCATCGCGTTCTTGGCAATACCGAAAATGGGAGCGAACCAGCTAAGACTGTTGGGTATGTCAATGCCTAAGATGTTAAGAGATGGATGCCAAAAATGTCTGTATATCATATTAATTATGCAATTATTATTATTGCAACTAACATTGTACTTGAGCATTCTCAAACTAGTTAAAAGAAAGCTCCCTTGAAGCTAACGTTTTTAATTATCGCACAATTTTTAGTCAAAACTACATAAGTTCATAAAAAAATTAAAATTTTTTTTTTTTGCTTTCGTACCCATCTTTCAAAATGAACTTGCAAATTGAAAAATCCACAGTAGGTACCGTAGAACGCGAGGTTCTCAAAGTAGTTCTTAACCGGTTTATAACAGATATTGACACATGAATTTACTCACCGCTATTTATTATTGATTAGTACTACGGTAAATCCATATTTCTCTCTCGTTTTCCGTGAATCTTTTACGAGAGAAACACAAATCTTGCTTTCTTCTTACGATATTTGGGTTTTTCTTTTCTTTTGCACCAATCATCCTGAATAGGTGGCTACGCTGTTCGGGCGACGGCTCGTTCTTCTTTTCAGTTCCGGTAAGCGGCACTCTAATATCTTATTTGAGCCAGTTATCCTGCTGGTGATCACACGGTACACAACCTGTGCGTAACAGATACTTTATCAGAAATGCGAACTTTAACTGAGGACTTTTATCCTAATCACGTATGTCAGCTCTTCGCTCTCAACTGTTTCATTTTTTCTGATTCTCGTTTTCTGTGTCGATATCGAGAATCGTTCCCTCTTCGAACATATGGAATGTTCCTAACGAAAGTCTAAACAAGGATTACTGTCAACTCGAATGATCATAAAAATTATTTGAACTGGTATTTTGAAGACAGGAAAAAGCAGGGGTTATAAAATAGATTCGTGAGGTACGTCACTGTAGACTGGAAGACTAGGCCATACTTTATTCTCGAGACAAATTTTTAAGATTTCGGTTACGGCCGACTGAAGTAAAAGCAACACGTGTGAACATTAAACATTTGAAAAGTAATAGAATCTAATCGCCCGTTTTATATCGAAGTTCGATGAGTACCTTTCGGGGTTTTGAAGTATAGTAATAATGGGATTTTCTCTTACCTGACAATTACTTCGGCAGTACTTATCTTCCTGTGAAGATCTTATCGCTAGTATACTTCTCTATGTGAAATTTGTATACAGATTTTAAACGGAGGTTGCATTTCCATTTCGTCATTTTTTATGTATTGGATCTTCAAATAAAATTTCTAGGTAGAATTCAAGACTTCCAGAAAGGTAGATCTCTTTCCTTGGTTAGTTCATTGCGTATATCGGCTTTGGAAATTTCGTCATTCCTTCTGTCAAACACTTGTATTGGTTACAGGCGTTTACCTGTATATTTATCCCGTGAGACTATTTTATATTGGCAGGTACGTGTATATCCCTCATGTACAGTTTGAAAAATATTTCGCCCTCTTAGCGATAATCATATTGTAAAAAAGATCAGACATCAAAATATCCATATTGTAATCTGAGAAGTCTAAGCAAGTGCACTAGAAGTGTTTATTCAGACGAACTGTTACTTCCTGATCAGACAGATAATGTGACCTTGAAACTGGACGTGGAAGTAGATCAGTTTTCTCATTCCCGATAATTTTCAAGTAATCAGGAAGCCATTGCACATAGACGTTGCTCTAAAACTACTACTACGATCCAATTCAACAAATACATCAGGAATTTATGCTTTTCAGAAACGACTTACTTATCTTTAGTGTGGCTTAGGTATTTGATAAGATTGTGATAGCAGCGATAACTTTTCATCCATTATTATGGTAAAAATCTGAAGTGAGGAGAGAGTCGTGTACATGCCAGGTGTTTATGCTAACTCAATGCCAGGTTTGAAAACCAAACATGAACACTGAGTGTACCTGCAGCTTGCAAGAATAGTCAAAGCTAATCGGAGGCTGTTCGAATTGGTTATATTTTCAATCAAACTTTTTCTGTTAGGAAGAGGTCAATATTTCGTTCTTTGGGGAAGAGTACTAAGATTCTGTTTTTTTTTTTTAATTTCTCATCATTTCGTAAATTCTCGTATTCAATGTTAATTGGTTGGTGATAAGTAGAGAGATATCATCTGCATAATGTTTCAAATGAACATGCAGTTTTCCTTATGATTGTAAACCAGCATACTAGAAAAGGTCCAGTACACGTCTTTGCCCACAGTCCTATTCAAGCATAATTTTTACTGAGTGCTGCTTTCCCAATTCCACGGTTTGGAGTCTTTATTTGAGCATAGAACGAATTCAATGTATTCTTGTGCTATCAGTAATATGTGTAGAGTTGAAGTGAAAAGATTTTAAAGACTCTTTCTTTCTAGGTTCATTGAAAAGAGTATCCACAGATATCAAGAATCAGCAGATAAGGCTCGTAAGGTGATACAGGAGCACTTCAGACCATTTATATAGCATAATAAGCCCTGAAGTATTAAAATATAGGGCTAGCCTTGGTTCCTCTTCTTTTCACAGGATCGGAGAAATTCCATATGGACTCGAAACCGCTCCTTTCATCTCTGACATTAGAATTCAGCATGCTAAGTTTTAGAACTTAGAGCTTAGTTCCTGGGTATATTTGGATCCGTCGGATTCGTTGAACTTGTAGAATCAAGAGGTTATCTCCAATACTAACAACGAACTCAAAGTACATGGTATCCCAGCCAAATAACAACACAAATGTACGACCAGTGTTAAAATAATATTTATTGCAGAGTATCTGGTTGTTAATGTACATCAACTTTTAACATTTCTATTTTAAAAGGGTGCACAATATCTAAACTATTTACTTTAACAAACTGAGCACAATAATTAAAGGTGTTTATTTTTACTAAACAGAGCAACAATTTATTTATTTATTCCGTCTACCGATTAACAAATCTAACAGACCAACAAGTAAAAAATAGTCCTTATAAATAAGCATGTACTAAAACTATAATTAATACATGCGTAATTGAAAAAAAAAAGGAAAAAAGAAATAAAAATACATACGGAATGAAAATAAACTATCACAATGCAATGCGTAACCTAGAACTTTATAGAAGCCAGACATTAATGTAAAAACGATTGTAGGTAACTTTATGTTATGAGCAAATTATAAATATTTAACGTATCACATATAAAATAATAATAAAGGTTGGAAATATAAATGAAAATAATAATAAAAGAATAACAAAATACAAGCAACTATAACAGAAATAATAATCGAAAATAAAAATTGATAAAAAACGATACAATCATAAAAAATCAATTAAGAGAAAGAAGCGGTGAAACTACTAACTGATTTTATAATTCAGCATATACTTTCATTGAAGTGAATCAAGCAACTACACAGATTGAACTGTCGAATAGAACGAGCAATTGGACCATGAAGGCAGTAATTTAATCTATGAACCGATTCAAATAAAATAGAGAAGAATCTCAAATTTCTACAGGGAGAGTAGAAGTAAATATGCTCGAGCAGGGATGGAGTGACAATTCTATAATGCAGCAGATCCATTATAAACATGACATTACGGATCTTTCGTCTTGTAGATAGCTTTTGAGAGTTAATTAATTGACATGGTATGAGGGCATATCGGCACTGCACTTAAGCTTCCTCAAAGCAAACCTGACAAATTGCTTCTGAACACCTTCGAGTCTGTTACTATGAACAGCATAGTAGGGATCCCAGAGAACAGAACACTACTAAAAAATAGGTCTGACCAAGGAGATATATATATAGACTTTTAAGAGTATAGGGATTGGATAATACTGCAGCCCGTCGCCCGACAAGCCTTTCTTACAATCAAGTCAATGTGCTGGGAGAATGCCATACCAGAATCTATTATAACACAAAGATCGGATGGGAAATTACATTTAGAAACAGGAGATCCGTTAATGAATATGCCAAGTAAAAGCGGTGAAGCCCGTCTAGATACGGTCAGGTGCTTACATTAAGATAAATTCAAAGCACCAACTAGTGAATATATCAACATTTAGTTTAAGTTTTGCTGCACAAAGATCATTACCAATTATTATGAATATTTTTAAGTCATCGGCAAACCCGAGCCGTGAAGCAAGGTCATAACTATTGGAAACATCTTTGATAGAAATTATAAAAAGTATAGGACCCAAGTGACTGCCCTGCGGCACCCGACTGTACACGAATGAAACGCGATATCACATCATTGATCACAATCATCTCTCTATGATTTAACAGATTAGCAGAAATAAATCTGAGCAATGAGGAATGAAAGCCGAACACACTCTGCTTTACAAGCAGCCGGCGAATATTAACCCTATCAAGGCGTCAGTTAAAGTTCAACGAATTATTAATTTTATATTCTTGGTTAGTCAAAATGTGACATTTTCTTCCAAGCTGGAGCATTTGGCTTAGAACTTAAAGCAACAGGTTACATAAGAAAAGTAAAATGGAAAAACAGTAAAGATTTGTAGCAACAGGAGCTAAAAAACCATCACAAAGTGTACATTTTCTCGAAAACTAAAGAAATGCCTATAATTTGAAAAATACATGACTTAGATTTTTTTATATTTTTTCTGGTAACTGTTACGATTTGGTCTATCACTCGGTTCCGGCTTGATGTCGACTTACGGGACACCCTGTATATAAAAGCGGTTGTTACCCCAGATCGAGATTAGCAACTGTAGGACGCTTGTACAGGACATCGTGGAACTCTACTTTTCCACTGAATTGCCACCGCTGGTTTAGTTGTTTTCACAACTAAAAGCAATGTAAAAGTTATCTGACCACTTTACGAAATATTTTCAAATACCTTTTCACACAATTCACACAACCAAAACCCTCGAGAATACTTCACAAGCCATGAAACAGACTCCCTCCCTACCACTTGTGAGGCCTAACGGAGTCCTTGCATTCTAAAATATTTGCAGTGTTCTTATGTAAAACTGACAAAAGTGTGATTTGAATAGCTCCTCCTCCTCAAACTACTATTCATACAGAAAAATGGTGTTGTGATAATTTTAAGCTTACTTTCTTGTCTTCCGAACCGAAAAAAAATTTTCATACCTTTCCTAACAAAATTATTTAAAAAAATTAATCTTAACCAAATGACTACGATTTCTCAAACAAAAATTCTCAGCTGAGTAATCATTGTAATGTTGCTGTGCCGTCATGGCATGCCGTGGGCTGATGATATTGAATGTAGCTGCCTACAGATTCGGACTCCGGCTGCACATACACACATGCAATTATCACTGAGCTGAAAGGTATTGAGCGTTAAATGGTAAGGTTACTTTGTAATCAAAACTATTGTATTATTTTGTTGAGTAGGTATATAGGAAGTGTACCCTTTGGGAAGATAAGGAATCAAGCTGTAAATTACTAGAAGACTATTTTCCTCTATGGATAGGAGTTTAGGCTCTGTGGCATACATAATGCCAATGTTTAGCACTTTTCCATAAGTATCAATATAGAACATTTTAGAAAACGGACTCCGAACGCACACATATTGATTTCTGTTTCATGGTTTGGGAAGTAGTCTCGAGAGTTTTGACACAACTAAACAATATAACACACATTCCCACATATAACCATCACGTAACTATTTAAGCAAATCTCACGCAACATTTTAAGCATAACTCACGTAACATCCTAAGCGCAGTATCTCAAGCCAAATTTACGCAACTTCCTAAATAAAACTTATGAACCAAACATCCTGAACAAAATTCAGGCAGCAAACTAAACAAACACTTTCAACAAATCTCACGCAACAAATTATGCAAACATCTCAAGCAACCTTACCAACACCTTTACACCAGAAACCCATGAAAGAACCTATAGTCACACTTTTTTCAGGTTGAGCATATTCCTCATCTCCCTTTCATCCGCCACGAACCATTTCCAGGAATTGTTGATGATGCTTGGCCCCGTAGGATGTACATGCCATCAAGAAATCCCAAATATATTGATAATGCCTATCAATATACATATAATAAAAAATTACAAACATGTTCGACAATTAAAATAATTTCTCTTGTATAAACCGTTCCCTAGATTTTGTAAAAACCAACTGACATACAATTTTCTTTACTGTTTTTTTTTGCAATAAAAATTTTCGGCCAACTGACATAAATTTTGTTTCTTCAATTCAAAATTCGCAGCCTATTGCGACAGCCAATCAGATGTGTTTTTCTAACGACAATTTTCACTACAAAAAAAAGTGAATAAATGCGTTGAAGTACTAGATCAAAGCTTTAGACAAAGTGGAAAGCTAAACAGAATCTCCAACATGAAACTAAAACTTAATGGCTGAAAGATGCCACAAATTCCTCCTTTAATATTTTATTTTGCAACAGCTAATGGATGCACCCACGCAATTTCCTGGAGCAGCTGGAGATAGAGCAAATATTGCATCTCAGTCGGTTCCCTCTTGGTTACTCAGATCGCTGCTTAATTTCGGTTCAATTTACTACCTTAAAGAAGCTTTTACAATGGCAAGGTAGAGTGGAATCACCAGATTGTATTATCTCTCCTTGTCTCAAGCTTGCACTCTAATAAAAGTTCATCGCGCTTTCCACCGAGAGTGGATTTCACAAAGTAGCGACAGATTTGAAAAATTCCTAATCTCACGTTGGTCAGATAATGAGAGAAAATGCAATCTGGTGACTTCACTCTACTCTGCCATTGTAAACGCTCCTTAAACCTGTGTCGCCCACTTCTACAACAACAAGTAGGTTTCCCTGACACTACCAAATGCAGATTTGAAAAGTCTTAATCAGTGCTTCAAGGAGATTATTTGGTCGACTGTATTGCTGCGGAGGATCTCGATGAATGCACTCTAGAACTTAGTAACACCTTAACTCTTGGCATGTGTGAATATATTGCGTATTCCTGCAGCAGATCTCAACAATAGCAAAATCACTCTTAGTTTAACGATATTAGTGCAACATAGCTATAAGAGCGAAAGTTTCTGCTATTCGCTCCTATCAATTGCATTCATGACTAGAACTGAAACAAGGTTGCAAGCCTGCACAGAGCACCTAAGAGAGAAATATTTCTGTTTGACTTGAATATTAGACAAAGAATCTTGGCAATCTGCAAAGGTTTCTGTTCTCTGATCAAAATCATAAGGAACAACTTCACCAGTTCCTCTATGTACTTCGACTACTTATGAGTGGTGAAGTGATTATTGATTCCTTGGTTAAAGATAATATTTTGGTAGCTAGATTCCCTTCAACATCTCATTATCCACACACACACACACATAGTCACCTGTTTACATTTACCTCATTCTTGGCTAAACCTGTTCCAAAATTATTAAACTTGTTTTACTCAACAGAAATTAAATTAAGTAAATTAAGCTGGACATTTCACATCTTCCTTGTTGCTAATGAAGCATCAAAATGTCTTGGATTTCTGAATATATAAAATGTATCTGGGCCGGGGCTGGTCAAATAGCCTTGACTTTATTAGATACTGCCAAAGAGATCCTTCAAGCTCATTGGCGATGTGGTAATCACTTGTCATATCGATTGGTTCGAGCACCGTCGCAATGTCGGGTGCCTTTTGCATTTTTATAGCTACATGCTTCGTCAAAGTTTTGATGAAATATCTAGTCTATCTAGTCTATCCCTTAACCAGTCAAAATACTTTAGGCCGTACAGTATCAAGAACAATCCGAATGTGGAACAATTTACTATATTTTATGAAAGTGTTGAGGAAAAGCAGAAGCCCAAAGTAATTTTTATTTATGGTTTCTTTTCACAATCCTCTTGTGCATTAAAAACAGAATTAGAAAAGGGAAATATTGGTATTTTACATGGGAAATATTTATTACCGTTTTATAGTATACTTTACTTACAACACAGTTCGAATTCGTTCGTCTATGAATAAATACAAAGTTAACTTTTACTAAAGCCGATTTTAGTGTTTGTCTGTGAATAGCACCCAAGGAATCTTAACATGTTTTCTAGAAGAAAAGTGCACGCGTCTATAACAATTTATTTGCCTCGTATAGTCTTTACTGTACTGTCCGTTAATAGAACGTACACGCAAATTTGATTAAGTGACTGAAATGAATGCACTGGTAAATTTGGATCAAGATCAGTGGTGTATTTCTTAACAATGAATCAACACTATTCACTTTATTTTAACTTTCAAGTAAATACTGCACTTATTTTTTAAGACTGCCCACTAATTATATTAAAATCAGATTATGTAATGAGGTATTAGGTCAGAGATCCACACACACTAAAAAACACTTATTACCACACACTTAGAATATACGATTATTGAGAAAAGTTGTATTGGGATAAAACTCAATATATAAGTTTTGGGTCAGAGAATTTTCATATCACACCGAGAAACACTTATTGTCAAAAATTGCAATATAAAATCGTCAATATATATATATGTAAAATTAATAGAATAAAGTCAAATTATGATATTAAATAAATATGAACCAAAAGAGTATAATATGTGTGAATATATAATAAAATAGATATATTGTTACAAGTGACTGGTACTCACCGATCTATAACTTGACGCTTGAGGGTTGGCTTTAAGCTAATGTTAAGACCCTTTGTTCTAACCATGGGTTAAAACAATTCTTTATTTCCGTCGAGACCAGAAATAAAGTGTTAATGTTAGTAAGAGGCTATCTCAGTCGAAACTCGAGATAATATTCTTTAAGTCAGTCGAGACCCGGCTTAAAGTGTTATCTTATCTTCAGTCGAGACCCGAAATAAGATGCGTTTATTTCCGTCGAGACCAGAAATGATTGTTAGTTGTTAAAAGTGAAATATCAGTCGATACCCGATATAAATGTTAGTCCCTAACAGCCAACTTACCCCAAGCGATGGCAAGTACAAAAAGAGATCGAGATCAGTCAGCTTGTCGTTTATATAGCCCTTGCTTGCACAAGACACCACTGATAGAATAGCAGCGGCGCATGATTACAAGAATTGGCAGTGCAGCTGTGATCTTACGGCACTAGCGATAAAATTTGCCTAGCAACGAACAAAAATGCATAGCAACAAGAAATTTAGAGCAACACATGCTGCTATGTTAAATTGAATTATATTTGCAAAAAATATTCTGTCCATCACGCAGCGAAGAAATTCCCGTTGTATATTACTTGTAATGATGATAATAATAGAGTTGCAAATGGATCGGCTTGATCTGATGATATTTGTGCCATGCATTGTATGCTACATGACAACACATGCTTTTGTTAGATGTTGTACCTATTTTTAGGAAAATTGTAATTAGATTGTATTTATTGTCCTTTTAGAACTCAATTTTAGCGTGGTATTTTTAATGTTCCCTTTTTAGGAATTGTTTTTGGCATAAATCTAACGGTTAAAACATATGATAATGACTTGCTCGATGAGGCTACCTTTGTATTGTATTTCTGCAATATGTTATGTAGACAAGCCAGACGAAATTCAGTCAAAATTTCAGCTGCTCTCACATTTGCTTGAAAGCCCTCGACTTTCACTAAAAGTTTCGTGACAAGTAAGTAAATACATGAGAATTGAATTAAAAAATCTTTTGAGCAAAGTTTTTAATTATGTAAAAGCTTTTGCAGGGAACTAAAAATGAACTTTGCCAAGTAATCAGTCGCAGCAGGAGCAGGAGCCTTAGAAATCTGTGCATGTGTGTAAATTTATTTGCAATGCCCTTTGGTTGCGAGACCAACAACAACACAAAGCGTGGGTCCCTGTTTAATACAACGAGAACGAATTGAGGATTTTAAAATGTTGGTTTATTGATTACTAAAGTTTTTGGATTTGTTGAATTCCCTACTGAGCACTGTAGCCACGATCTATCAATATAGCTATATTACCCTTAGCCCTAGAAGTTCTTGACATTGTGCTGCCTGACACCAATCACAGTTTGGATTTATCCTGGAACAGAACAATATTGGAGTGGCCGTTTCGATGGTTTGTTGGCTTGCTTGTGAGAAAAAACCTTTTTTTCTGATTTTTTTGTGTTAAATAACTTTCAATATGTTTTCTTTTGTCTTTCGGGAGGAACCGCACCATCACCCCTCCCGACAATACTTCGAGTTGTACCCACTAAAAGAAATATCCTTTTCGCATCATCCTAATCCGCTCGGGTACAACTTTCGTTTTCTTTCACACTTAGGAAGTACAAGAAGTGTTTCGTGTGAGATTGATGTAAGGTTTGTAGGCGACATGAATAATTCGGACGCAAATCGTGTCATTACTCATTATTGACAGAGACATGTGTAAGGAACGGAGACCCAGAAATGGTGTAATCACCTTCCCAGATTGAAGTTACATAACTGATTGTACTGCATATGGGGCAGTACCACTACTCATCTGTGCGACTTTACTGATGGGATTTCTTGGAGCCACCATCCAGTTTTGTACCTACTTACGTACAATCAGTTCTCGGTGTTAGAGAAACTTGCGCTACATTTGGAATAATTCAAATTTTTCGCGAATAAATCACAAGCGCAATTCACGTTTCGTGGTATTCACATGTACATACGTATACTTTAGAAGTACTGCAAATACGTTGCGGCGCTAATGTATTTTTTATAAATTACATTTCTCTTGAGATGTATCATGGAAAGTCGATTTGTATTGAGGTGAAATGACAAATAACCAATAGGAAAGAATTTCTGCATCTGGTTAGGGAGAAATGATTTGAAACTTTTGGCGTTAAATTTGCGTTAATCGGTCTTTCTGTTGATAACACCGGTCAACACAAATTTGGAGTCTGAGCTTTGCATATCCAATTTTTGTTTCTTCCACATTATTAAATAAAGAAAAAATAGTTTTACCCCAAAACACTTGCTTCTGTAGCTATCAGAATGAAATTACGGACTTCAAAAATATTTCCCTTTTTTCATTTCTTTATTTTATGTAAAAATAAAACAACCTGTTGCTATTCATTTGAATGACTTCTATTTACAAGAAAACAATTTAAAACAAATTACTACCGTTATAGAATATGCATATAAAAAAAATTGGGATTTAATATTTTTAACAGTTCTTCTATGTTTGTATTTACTTTCTCGTATTAGCCCCGAATCATTCTCTCATTGTATGGACCCCGAAAACGGCGTTCAATTGAAATTATATCTAGATGAAAATGTTAACTTTGTTCTTCCGAATAGGCAGACATGTTATCCTTGAATTAGTCCAAGTGATGATGTAACATTTGCACTTTAAGAGAATTCTGCAGTCAATGAGTATAAACCTGTCAAGATATGTAGTTGAAATAATCTACGTAATTATCAGCTCTGTTATTTCCAAGAAAACTATGAGCAACTGCTTTAAGGTTATCCCAGATTTGCCTTTCATGTGTGTTAAGTAGCTGTGCAAATTCCTTACTGGTCATAATCTGTGTTATTTTTGGTCAGACCAAAATGCCGGTGTTTACTTTTCCTTCGAATAGGTCAGGGAAAAAATTCTTTAAATATTGAAAAACTTCAGAATGTTTCCCAAGGGCTTTAATAGATTGCTTCATAGGGCTTATTTTTATATGCAACGGAGGCATGAATACGCGGATAAGCTTCAGAATTGGGTCCTATTTTAGATTATATTTTCTTTTCTCTCTTGGTAATGCTCTTTGTTTGCTCTATTGTTTCATATGCGAAGGTAGTAAGGATATTTAGTATATCTGCCTTGCATTCCCATAAGAAAGCCAAGCCTAACACTGGCATCCTTATACTTCAAACTCGGCAAATATAGCAGAATGAGTCTACATTGTGCTTACAACTTCTTGAGGCCATTTTTGGATTTTCCGGAGCCCAAAATGCGTTGTATCGCTGCAGTGTACATGTGCGCAATGAGCATTAACCACGTAAAAGGAATTAATATTAAAATGACTAAAAGAAAATACCAAAAGTTTTCAAAATGTGTTTTATTCTGCACGAGTATTCTGCAAGACCGATTCAGCCTTTTACCATTCTTCCTTACCTTAAATTCAAGGTGCATCGGTAACATAAAAACTGTCCGATATTTTTCCCACTACAGAAAGGTACAGACAAGTAAAATGCTAGTACGTTTCCAGATGGGGTATAAAATAATAAAACCTTGTTTACAACTGACTTATTTGAAGATGCCGCTGTTTTCACATATGTGAGAACAAATCAGCCGATTGCACACATGAGGACAACAGCACCGGCAATTGTAGCAACTCGTGGCGGTGATTCCGTCGTCGCGTGTGTAAACGTCCCCTTAATTAAACACGTTTTACCTTATATGGTCATACAACAACTTAAATATTTATTGATTTGTGTAAAAGATACAAAAACAAAGTTTTTCAAACGATGTTTTAAGATATTTTTCGATAAAAATAATTAGAAAATAGTCATTAAAATAAAACTCAATTTTTTTTTTTCGTATTTTGTTAACCTGTGTAATTCTTCGAAATTTAAAATTGATTATAAAATATGTCTTGGACGCTCTTAAGTCCAAATGTGGGCTTAATCATAAAATAGGGAGGTGACGGTTTAATAAATCACAAGACTAGAGAATTCAAAATGTCAAACAAATTTAATATATTTCAATTTATCACAGAATAATTCTTAGCCTAGGCAATTCAATTTTCACCAATTTTTCTCTTAAATACAAATATAGACCCTATTTTTACTTAATACTTCAATTTTTTATTCACTCTAATTATTTTACTATAAAACTTTCATTCTAAGCTCATGTTTTGGTTTAACACTCACTCGTAGTCTGTTTAAAAATCGCTCTGAATGCATCTAGTTTATTTTGTAGTAGCTGTTTTACTTTTGCTGGCCTCCACTGGCGTGTAGCTTATTTCCCTGTAAATTAAAGCCAGATAGAGATAATTAGTAACAGAAAAAGTACTACATGTAATGACAGAATGAGCGTCAGTGAAGCTGCTGAGGCTGACAAATTAATAAGAAATTTGAATAAAAATTATTTAGGTAAGAAAAAAGGGTTGGTTCAGCCAGATTTAATATTTGGTTCATTACTACCGATCTGCTTTGATGACCGCTCAAATCGCAAGTGATCTCATGCTTCCAGCGGCTCGCTGCCAGGACAGCGGTTGTCAAACTTGCTGCTGAAGATTTTTGATCGCTTTTGTTACTGTCAACAATTCGTACGGAACTTTAAGTAATGGTAAGCTTTGCGTTTGTCATTTAATATTATTGAATAATAATAATAATATCATATAATTCCAGAAAAGAAATAAAAATGAAGTTGATGATTTCGGCGCAGCGTCGGAGGGTGATTGCTGTAATGAGTGAGTTTTGTTTTTGTATAAAGTCTTAGATGATGTAAGGTGTTATAAATTTTAACCAAATTTAAATAATTTAAAAAAAATACTTGGCAATTTATGTTCCACTTCATAAATGACTTTGTCATTTTATTAAAAAAACAAAAAATTAAAGCCGACGAGTTTCGTTCAATCAGAATATTATCAAGGCTAATCGACTACTAATTATCAATTTTGATTGTTCTGGCCAGATGCTGTGAGAGCTAATTTTAACAATAACAGGGTCTAGCAGAGGGCTTCTGTTACTGATATCAATTTTGTCATTAACTATAAAAGTACCATTCTTCTGTTGCTTTCTGATTTCATAAATTTCGTACTTGTCTAATATTTTTCCACCTTTCAAGCAATGCACCAGTTCCATGTCGTTTAAATTAGCTGAATGTTTATTATCGTGTAGATGTTTTGCAAAGCCAGAGTTTGGATTATTGGATTTACTAGATTTTATGTGTTCAGAAAATCTTGTCTTAAGAGATCTTTTTGTCTTCCCTATATAAACAGCTTGGCAATCGTTGCAGTTAAGCTTATAGACTCCACTTTTATCCACTGTACCAATTTTAGGTTTTATTTTATTATTGGATAGCAAATTTTTAAGAGTATATCTATTGGAAAAGGCTGGAATTTTAAAGTAGTCTTGAATTTATTAGATAAATCTTCTATACGTGAAATTTTCTTATATATGGCATCTAGACTATTACCCCGCACTGAAGGGTAAACGGAATCTGCAACTTGATTGAAAGATTTTTTCTTTAGAATACAGATAATTGTACTCTCTTTATATCCATTATTTATTGCTATAGTCAAGATGGTGGACAATTCATTATTAAAAACAGTTACACTAAGAGGAAAATTTAATAGTCTGTCAATCATACCGTGAAAAGATGCCATTTTTGTATTCCAAGGATGACAAGATTTACTTGGAATTACAGTGTCAGAAAATGCTGGTTTTCTAAAAATATTGTAACATAATTTGTTATTGTCTATTTTAAGCGTCACATCTAAGAAATGGATTTTATTATTGCCTACTTCTACAGTAAATAAAATATTTTTGTCTAATTTATTTAGAGTTTTACTCACAAAATTTTCAAGTTGTCGTTCGGTTCCCGTCCAGATGCACAGAATATCGTCTACATATCTTGACCAAAATAAAATATTTTTTATAATAGGAAGACCAGAATTAAAAAGCTCATTGTCTAGATTACACATGAATTATTCTGATAGAAAAGTTGAAAGAGCGGAACCCATAGCCAAACCATCACTCTGAATGTAAAATTTCCCGTTAAATTGGAAATAATTTTGGTCAATGCACAGGTCTATTAAACTAATCAATTGTAATGTTTTATTTTTGTCTAAGATTTCGATTTCAATTTTTTTGTATAAAATATTTTTTAATTTAGATAGAGGAATCGACGGAAACAAATGACTAACATAAAATGAAATTAATTTAGCGTGATTAGGTATATACATGGTGACCCGTAAATCGACGTCAAGCCGGAATCGAGCGATAGACCAAATCATAACTGTTACAAGAAAAATATAAAAAAAAATTTAAGTCATGTATTTTTCAAATTATAGACTTTTCTTTTGTTTTCGAGAAAATGTACACCTTATGATGGTTTTTTAGCTCCTGTTGCTACAAATCTTTAATTTTTCAATTTTATTTTTGTTATGTAATCCGGAATAGTGCTTATGTAACCTGTAGCTTAACTGCAACGATTGCCAAGCTGTTTATATAGGGAAGACAAAAAGATCTCTTAAGACAAGATTTTCTGAACACATAAAATCTAGTAAATCCAATAATCCAAACTCTGGCTTTGCAAAACATCTACACGATAATAAACATTCAGCTAATTTAAACGACATGGAACTGGTGCATTGCTTGAAAGGTGGAAAAATATTAGACAAGTACGAAATTTATGAAATCAGAAAGCAACAGAAGAATGGTACTTTTATAGTTAATGACAAAATTGATATGAGTAACAGAAGCCCTCTGCTAGACCCTGTTATTGTTAAAATTAGCTCTCAGAGCATCTGGCCAGAACAATCAAAATTGACAATTAGTAGTCGATTAGCCTTGATAATGTTCTGATCGAACGAAACGCGTCGGCTTTAATTTTTTGTTTTTTGTTTTTTTAATAAAATGAGAAATACATAAATTGCCACCTTACATCATGTGTAACATGTTTCACCAAGTACCCACACAAAGTAGAATCAATACATGTGATTAAATAAGTCTTAGATCATAATTGATCTGCTATTTTACAATTTGTTTGTTTTTAAACTAATCCCCTTTATACTTGATAAGGCTTATACATCGGGAAGGATTATGTGTATCGTCATCGCGGGATAGTGAGTTTTAGTTTTTTAAGTTTTGTTTTAATTATTTAGTTCCGAGGCGGAACAGACGCGTTTGAATAAAGAACAGCTGCAGAATCCCCATAGTGCTTTTCAAAGGAAATTCATGTTAGACGAAACGCTGGAAATGTTAGACGATATGATTTGATGATATCGTGGCCCCTAATCAATAAAAAACTTTAATTCTTGTCTACGTACTGTGAAATACTTTATTACAACTGAGATACCCTAACTTTACTTTACTGGAATCTGTCCTCAAATTGATTGTGATACTGATGATTGAAAAACTCCAATATTCCAAAACAAAACCAAGTCAGTTGAGTGCCTAGTAACCTTGTCAGTAGAAGTGTGCATGACGATTATGTAATGCGGGAAAGTTTTTAATTACCAGCTCAGCTACCGCTGTTGCTAGTAGGTAGCTGCGGAGTTTAGTGGTAAATAATCATACAACAAGCTTGGGTAATTCTTCCTGTGCGAAAGAAGACACTTAACCAATTATCGCTTGCACACAGATGTTCAGTGCTTGTACAAAATTGGCTGTGCGAAGTAAGTGTTAAACAACCACCCATTGTTTAACGCAAGAGCATCTGCTGATAATTTGAGTTCCACTTCCGCCTACTAGGATATTGGGTCACGACAATGTTGTGCATATATTACAGGGAATTTAATGAATGCAGACAACAACCCGTGGGGGTTATTGTCTTAAAATCATGTGCTAAATTTCAATAACAATGCGCTCATATGATGGAAATTTATATTCCGATCTTGATGACTAGATTCGGTTAGTTTAAGAGTAGGAGGCGACCACTATGGGCATGTGGACATAGCGATAAAGTGTACTACCTGAAAGTGGTTCGACAAAAGTTTGCCTTTTTGCGAGCTCAATGATGGTCCTTGGGGTCAGATGACAAACCTTATTTGGAGAGATAAGTGTTTGACTACTGATTTGCAACCCCGAAGGCGCAAGCGCGGGTCGCTCACATATGATATGCTTGGGAGTTTCATCTTCCTATTCGCACAGTCGGCATAGATCACTCTTGGATTTGCCTATCACAAAGAGCCAGGTTAAATGACTGAATTAGTAATGGCGATCTTTTTTGCTAATCGGTAATCCTTGTTTAGCGCCACTGGTTCACTGAGGATCTGCCGTCTACGACGGTTATCTCGGCCACAAAATGGAAAGCGAGGGGAATATCTAGCGTTCCCTTGGTATTGAAGGAAAGGCTCCCGTCATAGTGTTTGAGGCAGAATGTTGTATAGTACGACGACTGTATCAAAAATTGCAATTAATACGAGAGTGGTAGCTTGTGCAGATCTTGATTGAATATACAGACTAATAATAGTAAGGTTTGCGGTGAATAAAAAAAATCACATCGCAACACTCTTACAGTATAGATGAGCGTAGAATTGTAAAGCCAAACACGATGTTATAAACTGGAGATCCTTTTCTTGCAAAGATCCTGATTGAATAGGAAAACTAATAGTATTAAGGTTTTGCGGTGAATATAGAATCACAGCGCAACACCCTTAGAGTATAGATGAACGTAGAATAGCAAAGCCAAACATGACGCTATAAGCTGAAAATACTTTTCTGTAATGAGAAAATATATTTTCTGAAATTCGATAATTAGTTTCTGGAATCCATCTTCCTTGACAGAAAACTTATTTTTCATTCAGCCGAATAGAATATTGGCTATTTTTGCCTTGGTAAACTGCAAAGAAAACTATTGTAAAACATATAAGATCATTATTTTATTTTTTAGTTGAATAAATCTTTTATGTAGGTATTATTTTGATTTTTAGGCTCATTCCTTCAAAACAAAATTGACTTCTCTAAATTCTATTTGTTTATTTTTTTATAAACTTTTCTTCGCCTACCTAGCTAAAGCCATTTTGTACTCAACAAGGTATCTCAAAGTATGTTTTTCTAGAATTTAAATGTAACGATTCCAGCGGCGTTTACAATCACCCAAAAGTACAATCGACTAATAAATCAAACAAACAGAACAAAAGAGTCGCCACAGATTCGATTTCCATTTTCGTTGGTTTTTTCCCTAACTTTCTTGTGTCATATGCGGATGATGCTGTCACTTTTAAATATCGAATTCATAAATGAAAGTCTTCTGAAGGAGAGTAACTTAAATAATGACTAACGTCGCTTTTGTCTTAATCTATGATGTGTACGTACTATCTATTACCTGATGGCAGTCTAAATTATCCTTGTGTTGTGCTTATCGATTCTATTGATATTAAGGTTCTCCCCAATATATGGTTGTTGGAAAGTGCATCTGTCAGAAAATGAAATTCACTTTCCAATTCATACGAAAACCTGCTGACTACATCATCAAAATCGTGCTCCAATTAAAATCTCCTTTCTGAACAGCAACAGAAATGTATATCCACCACCACCTCGCGCACCACAACCGGCATCAACTAAAAAAGTGGCATTAAAGTTGCAATTTGAAACTATTCCCCGCAACGTGCTGGAAATTCGAAATTCTTGATAGGAAGATTTCCCTCCATTCCATCAAAAAGTTTGCTGGCGTCTTCAAAAAATAATCATCAGAATGCAGCAAATAAGGCGATGCGATGGAATGCACGGAACATGCAGAAAGCGAACGATGATTTGATTTCGAAAAATTTTATTTCATGTTTTTCGCATTATTGAATTTCATAGCAAGACTTTTGCGCGCAACGTGTTGGTTGTGAAATGAACAGCTGTGCCTGTGCCGGCAGTGGAGTCCGGGGCGGGGCGTCTGGCAGTTATCAACCGAAATAGTTATGTGTGTGTACAAGCCAAAGTGAAACGATAAACGCTTTCGAGTGCTATCATCGCAGACGTGCACTTACTACCAAATAAACTCGGTATTCTGCCGGGAAAGTTATAAGCCCACTTCATCATAAGTCACAAATTTTCTCGACGAGCCTTTTTTCAGATCGACCGTCCTCCTCCATGTCCCGTTATGCAATCGAGAGTAATTACAAAACTATAGAATTTCCAGGGTGACATACATTCCCGATTCTTGATTGTTAATTGGTGCGGTTGGAGATTTACGTAAATTTGCAGCATTCCAACTTTCGAGGTGCACGTGCTCGTAATGTTGAGGTATCCAAACTACACCTGTGACTCTGGCTTCTATGGCTTTTGCGAACAGGAGCCGATGACAATACCGTTCCAGCCAGTACACGAACTTGCCAAATTAATCTGATATCATAATTTGCACGGCTTGTTGCTCGCCAGCACGAGACATGCTATGCTTAACACACGTGGAATTACGTGTGTACAATAGCTCGTAGTTGTATACGAAATTAAATTCAAATGTCAAGCGTGAAACATTTGCGGTATCTTTTGATTGAAAGAGCAAACTTTTTTGTCGGAAATCCGGTGGAATGGGCACCACTTATGAAAGGGGAAAATGTTTATATTAGCTGTGTTCGTTTGAGTACCTTGTTCTAGAACTCCCATATACTGGAGATAACAAACTGTTCGCTTCATTTGAATCTTCTGTGAAAATATATGAGGCGTATGTTATGGAAATGTTCCTGGGTTTAATAAACTCAGGCTTATTATAATAGATTCATTGAAGTGAGTCGGCGTGAAAGTAACCAGGCAAAATCCTCCAGGCGCCATATTAAAGTAATTTAAGAAATGCAGTTGCTTTGTCTTCTCATGACTATGGGCCATAAACTCAGGATCACCTTTCGAGTGCATAGCAAAGGATAATATAGCCAGGTATGTACAATGCTTGTTATATGATAAAAGAAATGTTAGAATTGCCGGCAAGGTTCGGGATAGAAATGTGTGCTTGAGTAAATGACAGTTATAGGTTTTTATACTTCATACATTCGAGAGAAAACAAGTAAGTAGATAGCCACAGGGCATGGTCGTGAGTTGACGTCTTAAAGATAACCGCGTGAATTTTTTAAAGCGTGAAGTAATTCTTTTACAAATATCAGTGCCTAGTCCCGAATAAATTCTTTTTTAAATGCGCTTTTAACAATTAAAAGTGAAATGTGTTTATGTATAGTACTGCTGTTTTTTGTTTTTTTTTTTTTTTTTTTTGCTGAGATGCTTCTGAAGATCTCAGCAACTATTTTCTGGTGGATAATCATGGATATCGGCCCGAAATATTATTTATTTCATATCCCGTGTGAGGATCTGTTCTCTGTCTCTTCAGGGAATATTCCCAATTTTTGTTGTCCAGGAACACCTTGTGAAACTGCTGTGGATACTCCGTGGGAATTGAATTCAACTAATATATGAATTCACTGACATATGTATATAATATGGACTGATATGGACTGCTTAATATACTATTTGATGTGGACACAATATTGTGTGTCATAAATAGTTCTTACATTGGTACCAACTTGAAAAAGTCATTGGCGGGAAGTGTAAAAACTGGACGTGCTTGAAAAGTGATTTTAGTAAAACCTTTCGAATTTCTGCTGCGTATTTAATGAATATATTGCCTTTGGTGAGACAATTTTTATCAATAATATTCCTAAATAATTAATTTAAAACTATTTATTTCGACGAAGCCACTTATTTATTTGTTGTTTACAGTTTATAGTTGGTATTGAAATTAGGCCCATTTTCTGCAACTTATTTACATGAACGTAGTCATTCCATGTTATATGGGACAGTGGTTAAATCCTGTTAGTTTGGCTTATACTTATGTTGCAAGTAGTAAGTGTGTATCGCGAATTTTATGTTTATTTATTGCATGCTGTTATTGTTGTTTTTTTCCTGTCTAATCTACTCAAACTGTAGAGAAAATAATAGACAATTATATTTGGGAGACTTCTCTTAAAAGTTTCCCATTCAATGCCAATCAATATGCCTACCAATCCAGAAAATTCACTGAAGACGCTCTCAGCAGTCCAGTGAGAACTATCGGGAAAGCCTTACAATACAAGAAATTCTTATTATAGTCCTTCATAGACATACTAAACTAAAACTATGCAGACAGCATAGTCTCAAAGCATTAATCTTATGACATCACAGGTCCAATTACCCTACATTTTGATAAACATTCTTGTCTTGCGTTAGTTTTAACAGTAACTGCGCATCTTAAGGTGTATCCATACATAACAAGCATTGGCAAAAGAACATTTGTCAAACAATTGAAAAATATTTGATAACTGCTTGCAAATATTTGTCAAATGTTTCTCAAACATTTATCAAATACCTGATAGGATATTTGTGTGAAAAATGTTTTCCAAATGTTTGGTTTTAATCATGTATTCTCCGAGTGAAGTAAAGTGCATTGGAGCATCTTTCGTCGAACTTCCGTCAACGTTTGAGGAAAATGTACATTTTTGGATAGAAGTTTAGAGTATAGTGGTACGTGATTTATTAAATGATTTAAAAATTTACAATCTTTCCGGTTTTCGAAACTTCGAAAGAATCTCTTCAAGTGACTTCGAAATTCGAGCCAAAAATAAGAAGACGAAATAGAGACTGGCGGCCATTTCTCTGAGGTTATCATCCTTTGTTGTACTTGTTTAAATTCTCAAAACAGTTGATTTCAAAACTTTTTGGCAAGTATTAACATAGAAAAAAATCACTTTTGTTGGCCCTTTGTGCAATGAGTTTATCTTTTTAGTTGCTTCACCCGCATCCACTGATAACTCACTTTCAATTGATATAAAGGAATAATTAAGTTTTAATTTGACCTTATACTCTTCACTCGACTTGCCCCCAAATTTCGGTGTGTAAATATAGTTCTATTTATTTTAAAATATTTATCTACTCCTCTTTCTCGCTGATGATTACTTTATTATTAAAAAATTCCAAAAATTCCAAAACAAATTCTAAATACTGTTTCACAACTTTTGGAAACTGACTGAAAGTACTGCACAAACATCTAATTTCTATTATCGTGAATTTACAAATAGAAATTTTATTTTATTTTTTTTTTTTGTTAATTAAGAATGACTAGTAATTACAAAGAGAGTGCTTATCTTGAAACAAAACAAAAAGGTTCGAGATGATTCCACCTAACCTCCTTTACTGGCTGAGCTGACTTTTTTCGCCTCTAACCGCGACCCTTTCAGACTTTCCTTTATAGTGGCCCTTAATTTCTTTCCCTTTTTAGGGCTCCGTACCCAAATGGTAACAACGGGAACCTTATTACTAAGCCTTTGCTGTCCGTCCGTCCGTCACTAAATTGTATCTCATGAACCGTAATAGGTACACAGTTGAAATTTTTACAGATTGTGTATTTCTATTGCCGCTACAACAACAAATAATAAAAATAAAAATAAATTTTTTTAAAAATTAAAGTTAGGCCCCCATAGAAGAAACGTGATTTTTTCGGAGTTTTTTCCTCGTTTTATTCTCATTGATTATTATTATCATAAGTAGGCATTGTTTTTTTTTTCAAATGGGAGCATTATTTTTTCGCATGACGCCTACTGTCATTTGAAAAAATAAAAAAAAGTACATAGTGTTAAATTTTGTATGATGGTACGGCACTCTTCGTTCGCGAGTCCGACTCGCACTTGGCAGGTTTTTTTGTTTTCATCCGCACTTTCGGTTGATATTTTTCCTATTTTTTTCTCTTAGATTTTCAACGAAACTTTCTCTACATGTTGCTCTGACATTTTTTGCACCAGACTGTCCGCTGCAGCTACCAAAGCGCGGATTTTTATAAACAAAAAAACCTTTTTTGGAAATTTCCAGCCGCTACTTCCAGGGACCATCTAAGCGGCACAATTTGTGCTTTGTTATTAATTTAGAGGTGATTTACTTAGTATGAAGAGCAAGGTCAAGATAGGTAAACACCTCGAATCATTGCTTTCAGTGAACTAGATTAAAATTAAATTAAAACTGCTAACTTTCTTCTTCAAGGATTCCGGTTGTTCATTGCGGCCTATATTGCCGCACATCATCTCGACAAGGTGTAAGTAATCAATCTTTTAATTTTAATGTATAGTTTAAAATTATTTAAAAAGCATATTTTTGGCCTAAATTCTAACTTAATCCTACACTGGAAAATTAACCTAACTTATTCTACTGTTTTAGGCTACCCGCAGTACTATGCCAATAAGCACTCGCTATGTATCCTGTCCCAGGAGTATGTCTCTTGCTAATTGAGACCCCGAGTTTCTTATAAGAGTACTAGAGGACGCACAGTTCGCAAGAGCTGTAGGTAATTACGAATCGGATCATCCAAGATATCGCCAGTGCAATCCGAAATCTGTTCTCCACCAGCTGTATTACGATAGGGAGCACCTAATAGCCAACAACGTGTAGTAGGTAGGTATGTGCCTCTCCTAAGTACATATTTTCTTATCTGGAATTAGTTAGATATTACTAGCAGTATAATTTCAAGATGGAATTGGACGGGACAGCACATCACTCACAGGTAACATATACAAATGTTTACTTATATTCTTTCGTGAACCAGAGAGTACATCGTACCATAACATATTTGTTATGTGTGGACGCTCCTTTACTCATACTTTCCTAATTACAAAACCCATTATAATTCTTGACTAAAGGTGTCCTTTAATAAATACAGCCTCTTGCCTTTTTTCTAGGAATATTCGAGGAAACAGAATTCACTTTATTGTGGGTAGTATACAGGGGACGTCATCAGGTGCAGAATGCCAAGGCCGGTCAGAAATGGAAAACATTTCTGATAAACAGCCCACCAAAAATTGAAATAAAAAAAATGTTATAAGTATTAAAAGTTTATTAAATGGCAGGGCTGTGAATAGGCTTGACACAGTAGGGAGGATTAAGGGCCGACCATTGCCATTTCATTGACTATATTAGTAACATTAAAATTATTCTCAATCAGTAGATAAAGTTGAGTAGAGCACGAAAAATAATTTGTCTTAGCAGATCGAACACGAATTTTGGTATTAGAGGTATCCCTTCAAGACTTTTGGAATTACTAAATTGATGATGTTTCTTTGAAAATGTTTGTTTTTTGCACCATACCATTTGGTTTTATGGCTGCCCATATCGAAGTTTCCGTTCTAGTACCTACGTCATCTAACTTTCCATTCACAAGAAGACCAATAAAATTCCGCTATGGAAATCGCTTCTCTGTGCTAGAACTCAAATCGTCAACAGTCGATCTGTTCGACTCTAAACCATCGCTTTTCACTTGGAAGAACTAATATATTTATTATAGAAAACTGACTATGTTTTAGCTTCACCCCATAAAAAGGGAGCAGAGTTTATAACAGTTAGCCTCGTGAAAGTGGTCGAACTGTGACACCTCCATGTGAGGAGCTTTGCAAGCAATGTTGTGTTTCTTGGTCCCTTACCTTAGACCCTTTAAACGATGCACATTGACGTGGTAATATATATAGAGAGAAAATAAAGGCACATACTATAACAACATCCAATATGTTTTCCTAAAAAAGAATTCCCGCTGAAATTATAGTTTCAATGAAGGACCATTTATGCGCTCCATGCATACATTATCGTATGGGACATGAGAAGAGCATGCCGATGAATATAGTGTGGCTTAGTGTTTTGCTTCCTTTAATTCTACAGTCTTGCAACGTTAAATTTTCACAGGAAAAGAAAGATAATTTATTTTCATTTCCCTTTGTTACAATTTCAATCCACTCGGGAGCACTTTACTTCAACATTAATGCCATTTGTGGAAAAATAAAACTATTTTCTCATGCTGTTCTCGCACATTTTCTTTCTCCCAAAAAAGTAATTAAAGAAACTTGTTTTGTAAACTTTGGCTTCCAAATTCAAAAGTCTTCTTTCGGAGTCCTTCAACTGGAGAACTTAAAGTTGCACCATAACCAATGCATTTTCATATGGAAGTATATGGATGCAGTATATTTGTACGTACGTATGACAGTCGAATTTTGGTTGAATTGCAAGCATTCCATGACTCCTCCAATGTAATTTACGACCTCTGTAGCAAATATTGCCTGAATCTAAAACCTTTGAATTTTACGTCGCGCCGTCGAATATAGGAAGTGAGAGAAAGCCGCGAAGCCAGAGAAAGTCTGGTGCTGGTTTGGTGTGGTTGTGGTGGTAGTACAACACACCAAAGCCAAAAGAAAAGATTCATTAAGAACTGAACGCGCAAAAATGGTAAGAGCTTTTAATTATAACAAATGAATTCGCCACTTTGCATACTGAAATTCTATGGGTGGCCAGTTTAGAGTGTATTCCAAGCCTGCCGGGAGGTCGTTGATTCGCCGCTGTAAGTTCTATTTTCGGCACTTTCTAAGAGTTTTCAACTCTATAAATAAGTACGACAAGGGAAAAACATTGTTTGTCCCATAGTGCTTTTGTTGTTTGGCTTTAACAACAGAAACAAAAACCAACATTTAGAAAATCTCCTCACAACTGATTCTCAAGTGTACCTTTCACAGTACCGGAAATACTCTTTTAGCAAAACAACTATTTTTCGAGGGAAGTTATTGAACTGATTCTGAAGTGGATACTATGCTTAAGTTCTTTCCATTTAATTATACTCTCGCTGCTATTCGTTTCTGAAAAACTGGATGACTTAAATTCACCGGTAGCTTTAGCGGTAATGAATGATGGATTCAAGAAATTCACAGTGCACTTTTTGGTTTCAAATCTAGTCTAGGCAGAGGAAGTGAAGGTATATGGTTTGAGGTGGCAGCTAGTATATTCATTTTTGTCGCTGATAAATGAAAAGTCAAAATAAGTTCTCGTATATATTGCTGTTTATAAAGTGGAGTTCTTAAATATCTTTAACACCATCCTGCCACCTCATTCGTGGTGCTACAGGTTTTCTCGCTAAACTTAATCTCATATTTTCTACAATAAAGTTGATGTCATAGAGCTGTTCATTCATTTGCATAATCTAATTAGTTCAGAAACATTATTTATTGAATATAGCCTTATTTGTGAGTAAAATTATAGTACCGAAGAAACTCCTTGTCTTCTCTATACATGGATTTGCATCAAACAGTTGCCATGGATCTGCTCTGCTGTGCCAGAATAGTCCTCCGTTGGGAATAGTCGAGAATTTCCGGGCCCATCTGTTCTCCACATATACGTTCCGTATATTTGGAATAATGAATTACTCATCTTCATACGATCTGATTTCATCACCAGGGATGCTTACGCCGACAATTCCCTGAATTTTGTATACCTACTCTAAAACAAAACCTCTCTGCGAAATGCTCTGACTGTCTCATATGCATTTCTTGCGATAGAAGAATAGTTTGCCCTGTATATACCTACCTTTTGCTAGTAATAAAGGACAAACCATTGTTGATGTTGAAATAAACCTCTTTGTAAATTTAATTCCTTCCCAGGCTTAGTGTTGCACATTAGCAGCAACTACTAGAATTCCTAGTCTGTAGTGAGTCTGTAGTGAGTAGTGAGATTTTCACGGAATCGGGCCTTTGTAATCTACCAATTCCCACAATTCACCTTCTCAACAGTTTCCCCTCTTTTTTGGGGATCCACACCACCGTCCTGTGTCATTTAGGTTGATCTTCTTTATCCGTTAATTTGGGATTATCCCCTTTCTCTTGCGGGCATAGGCTGGACCTCATTAAGCTACTAAACTTACATATTTTCTTTCTTCATTGTTTACAGGAAATTCGTTTGCTTGATAAGCGTTGACATTACAAGCCAGTCGAACTCGCCATGTATGCTTAAATATACGGATCACCTTAGGTCCTTTTCTAGGCTCTAAGCCCTAGATACGGGCATCTCTGGATTTGGTATCATAATCATAAAATATATTTCGAACAATAATTATCAACAACATGTTATAGACCAAAAAACATGTGCTACACACTTTCTTGAGTAGGCGCAAAGTAGAATTGCAGCACTTCTGATGAGACTTTAACCTAACAATAAATAAAATATTTGGACAACGACAAGTCTACGCTACTTTTAATTTACAGGTGGGTTTTTTTAAGCTCAATCACTAAATTTTTGTAGTATAATTAAGAAGATATTGAATTGCAGGTATATGGCGTTTTCTGTTTGAACAAACATATTTCACCAAATTTGGTAAACTATAAGTAATTTTCTAA
This sequence comes from Dioctria rufipes, assembly GCA_963924295.1. Classification (NCBI taxonomy): domain Eukaryota; kingdom Metazoa; phylum Arthropoda; class Insecta; order Diptera; family Asilidae; genus Dioctria; species Dioctria rufipes. The sequence goes on from CAWUPM010001223.1 coordinate 91,040, forward strand.
TATTAGAATATGGGGTAGACATTTGCTCTAGGGGGGGCGATCGCCCCCATCGCCCCCTATAACCGTACTTGCCATCAGTTGTGGACCGCTCTGTATAGCTTTCTCTTTTCGTTTCATCATGAAAATTTTATTAGCATTCAGATATCTCCAGAGTTCTTTTATTTAAGTAATATAAATTTTTGATCCCGTAAGAATAGTAAAATTTAGTCTCACATAAAATATACATTATACACTTCTTGCTTGTCTTACTGTTGGTGTTTTTCATATAAAGGTCGCTTAGATTTCGTTCAAACATCATAATTTACTGGGCTGGACTGCAATTTCTCGCAACTTAAATGGTTAAAGAAATTTTCGAGGAAAGCTAATTAGGCAAGGTTAATATATGTATAAAATTAAATTAAATATTTGCAGGACAAATAAATCTGAAATTAATTACCCCGGCTATTATAATTTTCCCAACATACTACTTTTCATCAAAATACCCGGCTTTTGTGAGCTTTCTATCACAAAAAAGTGCAACAATTTTGTTTGTAGTGAAAATTCCTTAGTGATATAATTTCAAATTTTTTGAGAATAAGTTGTCACTAAAAAAGAAAAATATAATCAATGTAACAAATAACTTTATATAAAACTATCTAGAATTTTCCATTTAATTAAATATTAAAATTATATTACGTATATAAATTTTAAATTTTTCATGGTACGCAAAGAAAGCAAATTCAAATCAAAGTAATTTAATTAAGTATTTAGATAAAACTTGTGTAAAACAATGTAATATAATTTAAAAATTTAATTAAATGCAAAATGAAGGCAAACTCTAGAGAACTAATGTGATGCATTCATTAAGTGAAGGGAGAAATAATTTTCTGTTTTTTTAATGCGGATATAGAAAGTCTTTTTAAAAAAACAAATTTTTTTATTTTCTATTTCATTTAATTATACATATATTTTGATTTATTAGAGCTCTAGGGGTGACGATCGCCCCGATCGCCCCCCGCTGTATCCGCCCTTGCCGCAAGATACCTTGCTGTAACCAGTGTTATTTAAAATTTTTCTTATTACTTGAAATTTAAACTTGAATCTAGCCTGTTTATATATCTATTTACATATATGTCTTTCGACCCTTTCCAGCCGCCTTCAGATGACAAGTAGGCAAACTAGTATGAAGTACTGCATTTAAAAATGGCTAGATATTCTATTAAAAAAAAAAACGAGTTGAGAAACCACCACCATGATAAAATTCAAAGAAAGAAGATGAAACTGTGCCAGAGACCATTTAGACTGCTGTTTTTAAAAATGGAGAGGTGTTTTATTTAAAATATTTTAACGGAATGAGACATGCACTACAACTAAATGGATAAAGATATAATTTTAAGTACATTCGCACCAACAATCGTGGCAAATTTTTGACTCAGTTTATCGAGTGGATGGTATTATGGATCGTTTCGTATACTTTAATATTTTGCAAACCATAGTTCTGCCGAACGCTGAAGAGAAGAAATTTAAACAGGAGAACTATACCAAGAATACCACTAAGCTGAGCAAGATTTGGCTGCAACCAAACCAGTTAGAAGTATTGGATTGGCGTGTGCAATCACGTGATGTCAACCCGATTATGAGGGAGGTTGTCAGCAGGAGGATGAATGGGAAAAACTGTAATATGCAAAAATTCTTAAATATTTCTGAAGAGT
>CAWUPM010001223.1:92930-166331 GCA_963924295.1 Dioctria rufipes
TTCTAGCACGTCCAGGTTTTTCCACTTCCCGCCAATGACTTTTCAAGTTGGTACCAATGCAAGAACTATTTTTGACACACAATATTGTGTCCACATCAAATAGTATATTAAGCAGTCCATATTATATACATATGTCAGTGGTTTCATATATTAGTTGAATTCAATTCCCACGGGGTATCCACAGTAGTTTCACAAGATGTTCCTAGACAACAAAAATTGGGAATATTCCCTGAAAAGACAGAGAACAGGCACATTTCCTTAACATTTTCTTTGGTATCGCTTCCAGAAAGATCGTACCTGAGTAGTTCTCAGCAATAATAAACAAAAATATTTATTTTTTCTTGAAGTATTACACATTTAGAAATTACAAAGACTCAATCACATTTTTTTAAAAAAAATTTCACTGCTGATTCATCGAAAAAACTCATTCGTGAATTAATTTACGGATAAATAAATTATTCGCGATTTTACATACATATGTACATAAGATCAGTGAAAAAGAAGTAGAACGTGGCAAGGCAGAGCGAGGATCTCCAAATAGAAATGGACAATTTTGATTCCACAAACAATTAGTAAGTTGAAAACTTGCCGCGGATGTGCTGACCTACACCAAGTAAAGCTACAGACACGTGACCAGCCCATGGTAGGCCACGTTTAATTCCTTTTTAAATTCGTAGGCGCAAATAACTTTCTACGCCCTTTTTCTTATAAAAGTGAGATGGCTGTGGAAGAATGTTGTAAAGAAAAAATGTAAAATTTTCATCATCATGAACTATCAAGGAAAAAAACGAAATTTTTCGAAAAAAAAACCTGTACATGGTATGGCCGTGCGAAGTAATCTGCATCAAGCTTCAATCCGACCCCCGATTGCTGCGCATGGCTACGTTGGACACGTATCTGCATCTGTAGTTTTATTCACTATGAATTACCTCAGTAAATATTTAGACGATGGATCCCCAGACGAAAAAGTAGCGATCTCTTCCACGTGAGAAATTTAGCGTAGATTTGTTGAATTTTTATGGTATGGGAAAATATTAGAAGGAGGATAAAAAATTAATATGGTGGGTATAATACGAAGAGAAGGAAGATACGTTTCTCCATTTTTACATCCTTCTACTACTGAGTCAATAGTATTTTGTTCAAGGATATTCAAAATCGCCCTCAGTCAGTCAGTATTAGGTGTCCTTCATAACTGAATTTCAAGACATTGAGAAGAACGGATTCAGTTTTGAAAGCAGACAATATAAAGTTTGCCAGTAATTAGATTATAAAGCAAATAAGAATGCGAATCTCAGGTAGGATAAGATAGCGAGTTAATATGTGAAGAACTATCTATTTTGTGTTATGAACGCGTCGTAAAGTCTTATCCTCCCCGCGATTCATATACTTATTACTAGGAGAATCCAATTATTATTTCCTTGCCGCAAAACAAAATACCTGCAGCATCTCCAGCACACAGACAATCGAGTAACATACGCCTACGCTAAACGTGGTTTTGCTTTCAATTATTATGCAGTTCTCCTTTCTTTTTCTCCCTCTGAGTTTGTTTTTTGGAAGCCTTGTCGTTACGTAACATCAGAGGTACACGCGTAGCTCTCCACGGATGTGAAGGCCGAGCAAAACTACAGACACGTAGCAAATGAACAGCAGTCCAATTTCCACCATTTTTCGAATCATAGCAATCGCTTTGCAGAAATTAAGACCAAAATGCAGCCGACACAGCAAGAATCATCCTGCCTAAATACACTTTAAAAAATATGCACAATTGTTGCCACAAAGCGTAGCTATTTTGCTTTAAAATGTGTGGAATATTCCCTAAAATGTAGTGAATATTCCCTACATTTTTGGGAATATTTCCTACATTTTTGGGAATATTCCCTACATTTTAGGGACAAATACCTTCGCTTTGTGGCAACAATTGTACACATTTTTTTACAGTGTAGCGTCCAATGCGAAATCAGAGCAACAAATGCAGTATAGGAAAATTTAGTCATAGTCAGAGTCTTTCTTGCGCATTTAATATATATTGTCCTTAATGTGTAGTTCTAACTTCCCCGTGAGGATTTATGGTAGGGTAGATTTTAACACTCAGGCTTTTTATTTTGGCCTTGATTTCACAATTGTCTTTGTTTTGTCTTCTTTTGTTACAGATACTGATTAAAAACTTTTATGTTTGGTATGTTTTAGTTGATTATTACAGCTTCGCGCGCGACACTAAGCTGTTTCCGTGGCGGTTGTTTGATATATGTTGTTTAGGAGGGTGAGACGGGAAAATTGGGATGGTTGCGGTTAAGGAGGATGAGGAGCTCTGGAGCTTGGACCAGGTATCCTTGTGGGGTCTTCCTTCTCTAGGCAGTCCTATGTGGGGCATCCTGCTATGATGACGATGGCTGATGTTCCGGAGATCTATCCTCGATGGTGGGTACCTTTGCTGCAAAAGAAAGTAAATCTTTCGCTAGTATAGTAAATGCCCCTACTCTCAGGGTCAACAAGTTCAAGAGGTGAGATATACCTGAATTCTGCAGATGGAGTGTGTGCTGGCAGGTTGAATATGAGAGGGTTTGGATGATGAGGAAGTTTTTTCCATCTGATGTTGGGCTTGTGCGACAAGGTAGTTATCGATAGGGAGGATTTTTGCTGCCTCGTACAGCTTTTTGTTGGGGTAGTATCTATTATCTGCCCTTCTATGAAGGCCAGTGCAAGAACGGAGTACTTTTCTCTCCAGATTTTCGAGGTTTTTCATGTAGTTTGGCGAGATCGTGTGCCATATTGGGAAACAGTATGTGATGGTTGGTCGAATTAGCTGCTTATAAAGCAGGAGCTTGGTGGGGACGGACAGGCCCGTTTGGGGTGTTGAGAAGTGGGCTTAGAAGACTATAGGCAGCTTTTGCTTTTCTCAGAGCATATTGTGCGTGAGGGTTGAACTTTTGCAGGTTAGAGAAAGATATCGGAGGTATTTCGTTTTTTGTGGAGGGTGTTATTTTTTGGTTATTGATTTCAATGTCAATATTTTTAGCCAAGGTGGCTATGTTTGCTCGGCTAGTAGTAGCTGGTTTGTGGATGCAAATCATTTCAGATTTGGCAATGTTTAGGCATGTGTGTAGGCGTCCAGTTTGACAATATGCTGCTCCACTTTCCTCGCAGCGAATTTTGGCGATATTGAGCGTGCATATGTGAGCGAGTCGTCTGCGTAAAGCAGTGAGGTGGAATTGTGATCATTTGGCGGTTGATCTGACGTATAGAGGTTGAAGAGGATTGGGCCGAGAACTGAGCCCTGAGGGACTCCTGCTTCTAGAGATAGGGTAGATGAGTTGCAGTTCTCAAGTTTCACTGCGAATTTCCTTGAGGACAGAAAGCTGTGAATATTTTTTGTTAGATATGGTGGGAAGTGTAGTTCTAACAATTTGAAGATGAGGCCGTTTTTCCAGACAGAGTCGAAGGCTTTCTCGACATCCAGGAAACAGGCTACTGTGCACTCACCTCTGTTGGAGAGCTGATGTTGTGTCAGTGTGAAATTTGAGTAACGCATGTGAAGTTGAGTGTTGGGGTTTGAAGCCGAACTGGGAGTCTTGGTGGATGCCTACATCATCGCATGTGTTCACGATTTGTTGACGTAGGAGCTTTTCGTATAGTTTTCCGATGTTGGAAAGAAGAGATATGGGCCTGAAATCTTTCAAGGCTTTGGAGTTAGGTTTTTTTTTTCTTGATGAGGAATTCAGAAGGAAACTCTCATCCATCCACCCTGGCCCCAATGTCTTCGAAAATATCTATAGGAAAATTTACAATGCTAACCTATTTTTATACCCTAAATTAAATATGAACAGTTATACTAAGTTCGTCATTCCATTTGTAATGCATAAAAATAATTACGGTAAAGCAAAATGGATTGGGCATCCACCCATTTTATTAAAAGTTATTTTGATTTTCGGATGTGCGTCCATCCGTCCATGGGAGACAGATGCGCACGATAACTTGAGAGCTCGCATACTTAGAATGCTGAAATTTTGTGCACAGACTTTGAAAAAAAAATGTAAAATTAAGTTTGTTAAGTAAAAAAGCTAGAATTGGTCTAACCCGGGGGGGGGCCTACTTGTCATCGCCAATTTCGTCCAAATTCACAATATATGTGGGGTTTGACTAGAAATGAAATTGACGCAAATGGGAACTCCAGATGGCCGAGCCCAATTGAAATAATGCATAATGTAGTGGAGCCCGCGGTTAAAATGAACACTTTTCGGGAAAAAATTGATAATTAACATCTTGTTGGTATAAATTGTTTGCGATAAAATTATCTATAATTTGTTATCTTTTATCTACAGGAAACCAGAAGTCATTATCCCAATTATTTTAGGAGCATAAATAAAATTACTTTCAATTAGCTACTAAAAAGCCACCACGACTTATCTCGGCCAAATTGAAATCAATTTTCAAAATTCTTGCTGCTAAACTTAGCTTTATTTATTTATTTTTTTATGATTTTTTGGGACTATTTCGAAATTCGGACGGCAGTGGGTTACGAAGTGGTAATCCACGCCTTATATCAATATTAAAACTTTAAAACATTCGAGTGTTCTGAGGGAAAATATTTACCGATTTGAAAAATTCCTTCTGTTAATTATTTCGGGATTTTTTTTTGAGTACATTTTCCCTCCCCTTCCGATTAATTTGCCAAATTTAATTTTCGACGGCTGAAATTTCTGTCTCAAAAATTCATTTCGAAATGTTGTTATACGGCTTACCGATTAATCCAATTTTTGTTTTTGTTGCCGCGTTATCAAGACATTATCTGTACAAAATTTCAGGAATATCGGATATCATTTATCTATTTAAAAATAATTGAATTTATAAAAATTTTGCACTCCAACTTTTCGTCATCTCTCGGCGGTCTTTGAAAACTAATTCACGTCAATGGTACCGCCAGAATCCGCAATCTACGTACATTCTCTGTAGTTGACATTTTATCCGAATTAAGGCCTAAGCACAATTGCGACGTCAGAACGGAAAACGGCAGCGGGAAGTTCGGCTGTCAAAACAGGCCGTCGAAAGATTGGGAGCACAATTGCAACGACAGGCGGTGAGCGACGATTGTGAAAGAAGAAGATACTGAAATTTCATTTATTAAACGTTTCGAGCGTTTTAAAAGGAGATTTTTAATAAGAGTTTTTTATATTATATTGAAAGAAACGCAATGGCCCAAAGTGTGAAAAAAAACTGAAAATGATGAAATTAACTAAACTAAACGCTTTGAAATATCCATCCAAACCACGTCTTTTTTGGCCACTTGTCTTGTCTGTCTTGCAAATCATAAATTATTCTCTGATTTCGTACTTCCTCAATAAATTTTTCTTCAAAGCTCATTATTTGAAATTTACCGCGGACTGCTACCACCTCAAAAAGACAAAACTGAATGCCAAAACAATTTCATTCGATTAATTTTGTTGGTAACACTGCAGCGACGACGGCAAAATTGGAATATGATCAATCTCGACGGCAACATCGTCGCCCGCTTACCGTCGTTCGTCGTAATTCGGTGCATTCGGATAAGACGCTGTGCTTTTAGAAGTTTGACAGCGGAATTTCGTCGTCGTTCTCCGTCTGCCGTCGCAATTGTGCTTAGGCCATTAATTTGGCGCTTTCGTTCCAATTCTGTTGGAATTTGACCGCGACAACTCTAGCGAAAATTTGCAAATTTGAGCATTTTACAAGGGGTAAGCTTACAAAATCCTGGCCACCCTACATTATGCACTATTTCGATTTCGCTTGGCCATCTGCAGCTTCCAACTGCGACACTATCATTTCTAGTCAAACCCTATACATACTATGGATTTGGAAGAAATCGGTAATGAAGAGTAGGGACCCTCTCCTTGTTAGACCAATTCTTGTGATACCCTAGATGATTGTCCGTATGTAATTTCGTATGGTATGTACACGTTTGATTTTTGAAGTGGTTTTTCGTCAGACAGTAAAAACGATTATAACAAATTCCATAGGATTTCATATTCTAAAGAGCTTTTTAGTACAATAGAAATAGAACTGATCATTTTCACAGTATACGTAAAAATTCTAAATTTTTATATGGCAATACTAAGAAGGACTTGCCCCATTTTGCCCATTTTTGGAATTAAATTTACTATTACTATTTAAGGAACACGTCCTGTAAAATATTTCAGAACTCTGTGGCGATCAGCCAGTGTTCAAATATGTTGTGAAAGAAGAAAGTTTTGTATGGCAACCCCACGAAGAAGTTGCCGGATTTGTCTCATTTTCGAACTTTATTTACGTCTTTTTATAGCCCGTGTGCAAAATTTCAGCTCTCAAGTGCACGAGACCTCGAGTTATCGCTCGCAAATGTGGATGGACGGATGGCCGAACGGATGGACGGATGGACGAACGGATGGACGGAAGGACGAACGGATGGACGGATGGACGAACGAATGGACGGACAGACAAACATACATGCAAGAATCAAAATATTTTAATATTATACGTGTGTGTAATCGATTTTGCACTAACTACAATATTTCTATGCGTTACAATTAGAATAACGAAATTAGTATACCATATATACTAATGGGACAGATCGGATAACTCCTTCGCAGGGCTGCCATACAAAATATCGTCTATGTAGAGAACTGAAATTTTGTATGCAAAAATAGTAAATACAATTTCAAATCTGGGCTAAATCGGGCAACCCCATCTTGTTACTGCCATATAAAAATTTCGTTTTTTTTACATATACTTTGAAAACGATTCGTCGTGGGCGTTTTTATTGTACTGAAAGTTCTTTAGAATATCAAATCCTATAGAATTGGTTATAAACATTTCGATTGTCCAGCGAGCCGGTCTAGGAATAGGTATATGCGAAAAACCACTTCAAATATCAAACTTTAACTTATGTTGACCATAAGAACCTATCGGCACTAGGTTTTCATAAAAATTGGTCTTAGAACAATTCTATCCTTTTACCTGTTTCCTTTGTTTTTACTCAAAAAATATTTTTAGTTTATATCTAATTAATTTAAAATTCCTGCGTTTAGACGTTTACTTTTTCTAGTATTCAATCTAATGTTACTGTTTAATTAATTTTCTCATTATAATTGTTATGTAGATATAGATAGACTTAGTGTAATTGAAAATAAATTTTTGGAATTGAGTTTGGTTTTTTATATTTGTGAACTGAAATTGGTTGAAATTTGATTTAGAATTGATGAAGCCTGTGCAGATTGTGAAGTCTCTTTGTAATGAATAAAGCTAAATCATAAGATATCACGTCTATGTGGTCTTGTTTAAACATAATCCATCATCCTTACTTTACAAGGGGCTTTGTGGAATCCAGCGATTCTCGAAATAGTTTAAGAACCCATCTATCTTGAGCTTCGTTGTTGATCGTCTTTGTAAACCCTTGTTTAGCACCATTATTTTGGGGACTATGTCTCATGCTCCCTTGGGGTTGACAGCAAGGCTTCCATCATAGTGTTTGAGGGATCCAGTGTCATTGTTGTGAACATTGGGATGTGCTTTTTGGAGTTTCGAGGCTCTAGATTTCTTCATAAAAATTCTTCCAGCCTTCTCTTTTGGTTCTCCTGGGCTCTTTATTGTATTCCGTTAGAGCTTTTCTGGAGGCCTCCCATTGCTGAGTGGCCTATTGAATTGAGTTCTCAGACTTTTCATTAGTTTACCGTGTTGGATATTTCGCCAAGGAACATCATTTTCTCTTGGATGGTGGAGATAGAACCGTTCTCTTCGTTAGCTCGAGTAAACGTTACTTGAAGTTGGTCTGCTAGGATATCTTCGGTGGATTTAATCCTTTTTGGAAGGTCTCTGAGGTAATGACCAAGCTATGTGATGAACATTGACATCGCAGCCTGCGATTAGTTTAAGATTATTTAAGCTACAGTGGTCCAGAAAGTTTTTAATCTCCTGTGGTGGGGCATCTTATTCTCCTGGAAAGTAGGTAGATGCTAGAATAATCTGATTCTTGCCATTTTTGAGATTGTTGAACTCCAGTTACACTTCAGTTAGATCCGTTGTAATAAATCTATGCAAAGAAAAACCGATTGTATGCATTTCACACCTGATTTCTGTTCTGGGTGTGTCACGAAAGTCACAAAGACACTGAAGAAAAAATTTTGGTTGCCTTTCCGCCCGGGAGACCAAAAATTTTTAGTTTTCTTTGTGAAAGTTAATCGAAACAAATTTAAATACCGAAAGACAATGCGAGCCCTCTCTGCGTCTGACTCAGCCGACTTATTACAGTACCTGAGAATAATTTAGTCAAAGGCTAATGGTGAAGTCGAATGAGCCGATTACCTGAGGCCAAGCTGAGGTAGTTACAGCTTTACTAGATTGCAACTTTTGAGATTTGTTAACATGTTTTTCGGGTTTTGCAACGAACAGCTAATTTTATATAGTGAATTCGGAACAGAGTTCTAAAGAAAAATTGATTAGTTTGGCGTGAGAAGTGGAGCAAATTTATAACATAAAATCCCAGGATGATAGAGATTTATTAAAAAAAAATATGAGTCAGGAAATAAAAGTTATCAACGCTTACACTATGTTCAACTAAAATCTCAACAAGCTCACCACGCCGAATTTATCAAAAGTCGACTGAGTCTAAGTACTCTTATTCGGCCTTGGTGCTTCTAGCGGCTAATGTCCCGTCGAACAATGCACCTGGATGAACATCATACTCAGAGATTTTTCAATTAATCTATCCATGCACTATTGAATAGATGGTGAGAATTTATAGTCAACTATAATAGGGCCTCTCACTATGACATTTTTCTACATCGTCAATCTTTAGTTTTTTTTAAAGGAGAACTTAGAACTTATTATCACGAATCATACCGGCGTATCATAATAAATGGACTGCGAAGAACGACGAATACGGTATGTGTACAAAATAAATGAAGAATGTTTGCAAGTATAGCATACCGAAAAATAGAAGAAAAGTCTTAGGAATGATAAGATTCCATACAGAACCATTTTGATGTATAATGGAGCCATCGGGAACTGAAATCCCAACATTCCAGTCAAAATAATCATGATCCGTAGCAACAATACTGATGTACTATAAAAGAGACAAGTGGTAGTTCTACAACGAAATAACAATAGAAGTACAAGAATTAATTGAAAAGAACCAGTTACACATACTTTCCCTCTATGCTATCTGGCTAAAATAAATCCTTAGCACAGAAATGGATCTAATTTCGTGTCAAGAGCCAATATGATGCAACCAAATAAGATGAAGAAAATTAAATAGATAGTCACAGACTTATGTCGATTTCGATGGGACCCAATCAGTGTTGCACTTTTTCTGGCAGTGGAGCACTGTGAGCACTGAAGTCCATCGATCATATTTCTGCCATATTACTTGTATTTGTGTACGGACGTATTATATACCTGTGTTCTGTAACTGTCAAACGAAATAAATGTTCTTTATTGATATATAGGAAAGATTCCTTCTTAAATTTTATGGAAATTACCCAAACACAAATTTCACAAATAAACGCGACAGTACCAGAGCAGATGATAATTAAACTTAAATATGTATTTGTAGCACAGAAAAAAAAATCCAGTACCAAGTAGGGGAAGTTCATTGCAATCCTAGTGTTGCACTTCTGCTAAAAATGTTGTCCCATCGAACATTTTCACTGCTAAACTGCTATAACAGTGCAACACTGGTGTTATACTGAAGTCCCTTCGAATTGACGTTTACAAGACAGGCACTAGTATGGCAAAATTGAAACTAAATAAATAAATAGAAGAAAGTAGACTCGGGACAGAAGTTAAAAGATACTTCACAAAACCTGAAGGACCGATTATGTGGGAACTTTATGTTCCCATGAAAAATAAAGAAGCATTACACAAAAACCTACAACTTGAGACTGCTCGTCATGCTCCAGAGCATTTACGTTGAAGTATTCACTCCAGCAGAGGGGATGCTGAGGATTTGATATTTAGTATGGCCTCAGATTCGCATCTAGCATTGGTTACCCGGTAGCTTCTAGTCATGCAGTTTTCTCTATTACTATCTTCATTCTGAAGACGCGAATTTGTATTAATACTTCCCGTTTTATTATGCTCCTTACGTGTACTCCGAAGTCCGAAAAAGAGTCAATGCTACATCAATATAATAACAAGAGAAAATCAATCTTCATTTATCTTTCTGCTCTCGACTATTTGTATCTCATCTAATCTATGTAGCTTGTAGCTTTTATTCCACATATATTCCCATGACCCTTGTGAGCTCTATAGTGTGGTTTTCATATTTACCCAGCAAACATTGCGATTCGAAATCGAATCGAAAGCGATTCGTTTTAACGGAGTTTGACTTCGATTTCAATATCGTTCTCGATTCGATTTCGATCCGGCCACGGCTAAAAGGAACATTCTATATCGAATCGTGATAACGATTCGATAACGATTCGTAATGACGATTCGATAACGATTCATAATGACGATTCGATAACGATTCGATAACGATTCGTAATGACGATTCGATAAAGATTCGAGACTGTTTCATCGTCCCAACCCAAATTTAAATCGACGGGTATTCGTGGGGTTTAAAGATTTCAGTAAATTCACAATCAAATGATATCATATTGGTAAAATAGGGAATAGGAGTAAATGGAAACTCTGCTCATATGTTGCAGAAAATTCTTTTGAAATCCAATAAATTTAATACTTTTCTGTGGGGTTGGAAAATAAATATTGTCTAACAAATTTATCAAATTTGGAAGGAATTTTCTGCAATATATTGAAAATGTTATATTCTTTGATTTAATATAAATTAATAGAAATAAAACCAATTCTTTAAACAAAAACTAAATAAAGCCTCTTCAGAGAAAAATTAAAAGGAGAAAAAAAACGGAATAGAATTTATATTTTGCGCTTATAATTAGCTTTCTTTGTTAGCCTGTCCTTCGCGTAATGGAAGTAACGCATTGCTGTTTTCTCGAAGAATTCTTCGGGAAGGCCAAGAAACTTTTCGTGAAATGCATCTATAGAAAATGAACAATTATAAATGCAATCTGTTAGTGCATTTTTTACACTTACTTTTTACAGCCGTAACTATCCTGAGCTCCCTCGCTGACTGCTTCTCCTTTTTCCCAAGACAACAAAACTCCTGAGCAATGTCATCCGTAAATATCTTTCTGAGAGAATCCCTAATAAATTTTTTTGGATCAGAAGATTCTTTTTGCACAAAAGATCGTTGTTGCAGTAAATATTTTATTTTGTTAGTAATTATTGGTGTACGTAAAGTAAATGAAGAGTTTGTACCATTTCTTCGAATTTTTAAATATTTTCTTTCAATATTTTTTCAAACTCAAGAAAATCTTGTTTTGTTGGAAAAGGAGATACAATGCCATCATCTAACTGAGAGCTAGTACCTTTAAGAGAGCGCACTTCTTTTCGTAGCTGGACGACACTATACGGTAAGTCTGTAAACATTTGCTTCATTTCGTCTCTGAAGACATTAAGTGAAAATTGTGCAAAGCAATTGCATTTATTGAGTGGAACTAGTGGACTTGCAGGGGCAGTAATATTTGGACAAATTAATGGAGGTCCTCCTTGTGCAGATGTATCAATTCCTGAAATAATTTTTTAAAAAAGGACAAGATGTATTTAGAATCAATTTTATAAATAATGAATGCCATACTCTGCAATGGTACATTCTGGAGAATAGTTATATTTTTTTTCTTGTTGAAAGTCCTTCTATTTCTTCTTCACAATAGTCTAAATTAAAAAACAAATAATAAAAACATTTTCGTTTATATAAAAAGATTATTTCCTGATTTTCGTTTCAAAGCTGGAACATATAAAAAATCCACCGTTGAAGTGTTTGGATCAGACATTTAGGAAAAATAATCTAGGAAAATTCTAGGATCTAAACAAGAAAGGGAAAATGGATTAACTTATATAAAGACTTAAAACGATATAATTGATCTAAGACCAATTCTGCTTTACCCTAGATGAGTACACGTTCAATAAATATGAACATATTTTATTTTATCATTAATATTTGTACGCATTATTATTACTATCCTTATTATCTCGCCTAGGGAATACTAAAAAAATTTAATAATGAATTATTGGAACTAAATATGAAATGCTGTCTTCAGCATTTTGAAATACCACAAATTTTCTTTCAATTTCGGCCAGGGTATGCCGTTCTTCCTGCGAATTTACTTTCAAAGGAACTAATTCTGAAGAAAATATATTGATTAATGCTGCGTTTAGAGGAGTAGTAAAGAACGGATGAATGTTTTCAACTTGCGAACTCTCGAAAATCGGTTTTCCTAATTGTAAATTTGACTGCAAATAAAACTGCCTTTCCTTACGTCTTTTCTTAAATTATGCAGAATGTTCTCAAATTTAAAAGCGCTATAGTTTTCAAGACTTCCGAATGATGCAACATCTCCTGCTAAATGTGTCAAGCAGTGAAAATTAAAAGTGATGAATTGTTCATTATATAATCGAGAAACATCTCTCACGAAACTAGTAAGAAGCTCCTGGACACAAGAATTATTAGTAAAGCAATCTTCCTTACTTAAAAGAATACGAATTGCAATACTAAATTTAAGAAAATGTATGTATCTTTCACCATCTAATATATTTTTTAAAACAAGTGGACCTGTGTACAGTAAAACCTGCCGCAATTCAGTGGCTTTCCAGCGGTCTAAATCGCATAAATCTCGGGGATGTCTACAGAATTCAATTGGAATTTGCTTTTTAAGATTTTTCATTCTATTATCGAACATTGTAATCTTCCATGAAGTTAAAGAAAAATTATTACCTTTTGATTTTATCCATGCTTGCAATAAGGTTTTGGTAACTCCTAGACAAACAACATGCATCCGAAGGGGATCTGTTTGACGCAATCAATATTAAGAGATTCTAATATAGTAGTACTTTGCTGATGATGATGTTCAGCCTGAGTTCTTAGACGATAGCTTTCATTTGTTCAAAGGGGGCTATTGTCAAGGGGGAAAATTACTTTATTTCCTGCACGTGTCCCCTTCGTAGTACATTTAGTACACTAGTGGCATGTACGATAGTTCCAGTTACTCCTAAGGGTATTGTATATTTTAACACAAACCAATAAACAAAACTCCCAAAAACTTATGCCACTCTTCCTGTGTAGCCTTAAAGTTCCCCATCCGCATAATATCTGTGTTCTTTTATGTCCGCGGGACAGGACAGAACAAACGATACACAAAAGAACGCCTCATATATTTTCATAGAAGATTTAAATGAAGCGAACAGTTTGTTATCTACAGTATATGGGAGTTCTAGAACAAGGTACAGAAAAGAACACAGCTAAAATAAACATTTTCCCTTTTCATAAGTGGTGCTCATTCCACCGGATTTGCGGCAAAAAAATTTGCTATTTCAATCAAAAGATACCGCACATGTTTCACGCTTGACATTTGAATTTAATTTCGTATACAACTACGAGCTATTGTACACACGTAATTCCATGTGTGTATAGCATAGCATGTTTCGTGTTATGAAATCAGATTAATTTGGCGAGTTCGTGTACTGGCTGGAACGGTATCGTCATCGGCTCCTGTTCGCAAAAGCCATAGAGGCCAGAGTCACAGGTGTCGTTTGGATACCTCAACATGTCGAGCACGTGCACCTCGAAAGTTGGAATGCTGCAAATTTACGTAAATCTCCAACCGCACCAATTAACAATCAGGAATCGGGAATGTATGTCACCCTGGAAATTCTATAGTTTTGTAATTACTCTTGATTGCATAACGGGACATGGAGGAGGACGGTTGATCTGAAAAAAGGCTCGTCGAGAAAATTTGAGACTTATGATGAAGTGGGCTTATAACTTTCCTGGCAGAATACAGAGTTTATTTGGTAGTAAGTGCACGTCTGCGATGATAGGACTCGAAAGCATTTATCGTTTCACTTTGACTTGTACACACACATAACTATTTCGGTTGATAACTGCCTGACGCCCCGGACTCCACTGCCGGCACAGGCACTGCCGTTCATTTCACAACTAACACGTTGTGCGCAAAAGTCTTGCTATCAAATACAATAATGCGAAAAACATGAAATAAAATTCTTCGAAATAAAATCATCGTTCGCTTTCTGCATGTTCCGTGCATTCCATCGCATCGCCTTATTTGCTGCATTCTGGTGATTATTTTTTGAAGACGCCAGCAAACTTTTTGATGGAATGGAGGGAATCTTCCTATCAGGACTTTCGAATTTCAAGCACGTCGCGGGGAATAGTTTCAAATTGCAACTTTAATGCCACTTTTATAGTTGATGCCGGTTGTGGTGCGCGAGGTGGTGGTGGATATACATTTCTGTTGCTGTTCAGAAAGGAGATTTTAATTGGAGCACGATTTTGATGATGTAGTCAGCAGGTTTTCGTATGAATTGGAAAGTGAATTTCATTTTCTGACAGATGTACTTTCCAACAACCATATATTGGGGAGAACCTTAATATCAATAGAATCGATAAGCACAACACAAGGATAATTTAGACTGCCATCAGGTAATAGATAGTACGTACACATCATAGATTAAGACAAAAGCTACTCTCCTTCAGAAGACTTTCATTTCGTTCGTCTTCCGTCAGCGTTGGAGCCATATTTATATGAATTTGATATTTAAAAGTGACAGCATCATCCGCATATGACACAAGAAAGTTAGGGAAAAAACCAACGAAATGGAAATCGAATCTGCGGCGACTCTTTTGTTCTGTTTGTTTGATTTATTAGTCGATTGTACTTTTGGGTGATTGTAAACGCCGCTGCAATCGCTATATTTAAATTCTAGAAAAATATACTTTGAGATACCTTGTTGAGTACAAAATGGCTTTAGCTAGGTAGGCGAAGAAAAGTTTGTAAAAAAATAAACAAATAGAATTTAGAGAAGTCAATTTTGTTTTGAAGGAATGAGCCTAAAAACCAAAATAATACCTACCTAAAAGATTTATTCAACTAAAAAATAAAATAATGATCTTACATGTTTGACAATAGTTTTCTTTACAGTTTACCAAGGCAAAAATAGCTTTTCCTATTCAGCTGAATGAAAAATAAGTTCGCTGTCAAAGAAGATAGATTCCAGAAACTAGGTCTCGAATTTCAGAAAAGATATTTTCACATTACAGAAAAGAATTTTCAGCTTACAGTATCATGTTTTGTTTTGCAATTCCACGCTCACCGATACTGTAATTGTGCTGCGGTATGATTGTATATTCACCGCAAACCTTACCACTATTAGTCTATATATTAAATCAGGATCTGCACTAGCTACCACTCTCGTATTAATCGCAATTTGAGTCTGTGAGGTGATAACAATTATTAATACAGTCGTCGTACTATACAACATTAGTTCTGCCTAGGTGTGGCGAACTTACTTTTGCATAAATACATCTATTTAGTGACAGATACTCGATGATTTCATCTATAAGATACTAGTCAAACTACTTTATCATCAGCACGAGGATTATATATTATACTGTCTATATATAACGAAAGATCAATCACTACTGTCACGATTCCAAAAGAATTGAAAGTATTTAATTAAAATTACAAGTATTATTCAATAATAATAATTTAATACTTTAAATATCTATTTTGGAAAGGAATTGATATAAACTTCTATAGTTGCAAAAAATAATTAAATTTTTCCAGTGAGTTGGTAATAAAGGCGCAGGAAAATATGTATATATGCATAGAGATAAAAAAAAAGTGGCATCTGGAGGCCAAAGCCTCTCGCAGTGTAGCTTCACCTCAAGAATAACAATAGTGGCATTATCTCCCTCAAACACCATGACGGAAGCCTTTCCGTCAATACCGTCGTAGACGGCAGAACCCCAGTGAACGGGTGGCGCTAAACAAGGATTACCGATTAGCAAAGTAGATCGTCATTACTAATTCAGTCATTGAACCTGGGTCTTTGCGTTACTTTTTGAAGATAGGCAAATCCAACCGTGAACTGTGCTGACTGTGCGAAGAGGAAGATGAAACTCCCAAGCATATCATATATGAGCGTCCCGCGCTTGCGCCTTTGAGGTTGCAAATCACTAGTCAAACACTTATCTCTCCAAATAAGATATGTCATCTGACCCCAAGGACCATCATTGAGCTCGCAAAAAGGTAGGGTAGTACACTTTATCGCGATGTCCGCATGCTCATAGTAGTCGCCTCCTCCTCTTAAACTAACCGAACCTAATCATCAAGATCGAAATATAAATTTCCATCATATGAGCGCATTGTTAGTGAAACGTAGTACACGATTTTAAGAAAATAACCCCGAGGGGTTGTTTGTCTGCATTCATTAAATTCCCTGTAATATATGCATTACATTGTCGTGACCCAATATCCTAGTAGGCGGAAGTGGAACTCAAACTATCAGTAGATGCTCTTGCATTAAGCCATGGGTGGTGATTTAACACTTACTCCGCATAGCCAGTTTTGTACAAGCATTGAACAGCTGTGTGCAAGCGATAATTGGTTAAGTATCTTCTTTCGCACACGAAGAATTGTTGTTTGATTATTTACCACTAAACTCCGCAGCTACTTACTAGCAAAAGACGTACCTGAGCTGGTAATATAAACATTCCCGCATTACATAATCGTCATGCCCACTTCTACTGGCAAGGTTATTAGGCACTCAACTGACTTGGTTTTGTTTTGGAATATTGGAGTTTTTCAGATTCACTGACGCTCATTCTGTCATTACACGTAGTACTTTCTTTGTTACTAATTATCTCTATCTCTAATTTACAGGGAAATAAGCTAGACGGCAGTGGAGGCCAGCAAAAGTAAAACATCTACTACAAAATAAACTAGATGCATTCAGAGCGATTTTTAAACCGACTACGAGTGAGTGTTAAACCAATTAATGAGCTTAGAATGAAATTTTTATAGTAAAATAATTAGAGTGAATAAAAAATTGAATTATTAAGTAGAATTAGGGTCTATATTTGTATTTAAGAGAAAAATTGGTAAAAATTGAATTGCCTAGGCTAAGAATTATTCTGTGATAAATTGAAATATATTAAATTTGTTCGACATTTTGAATTATCTAGTCTCCCTATTTTATGATTAGGCCCACATTTGGACTTAAGAGCGTCCAAGACATATTTTATAATCAATTTTAAATTTCGAAGAATTACACAGGTTAACAAAAGACGGAAAAAAAAAATAATTGCGTTTTATTTTAATGACTATTATCTAGTTCTTTTTATCGAAAAATATCTTAAAACATTGTTTGTTTTTGTATCTTTTACAAAGATCAATAAATATTTAAGTTGTTGTATGACCATATAAGGTAAAACGTGTTTAATTAAGGAGATGTTTACAGGGCGACGCCGGAATCGTCGCCACGAGCTGCTACAATTGCTATATTTCTATAATGCTGTGTCGGTGCCAGTGATGGTGCTAGTGCCATTGTCCTCATGTGTGCAATCGGCTGATTTGTTCTCACATATGTGAAAATAGCGGCATCTTCAAATAAGTCAGTTGTAAACAAGGTTTTATTATTTTATACCCCATCCGGAAACGTACTGGCATTTTACTTGTCTGTACCTTTCTGTAGTGGGAAAAATATCGGATAGTTTTTATGATATCGATGCACCTTGAATTTAAGGTAAGGAAGAATGGTAAAAGGCTGAATCGGTCTTGCAGAATACTCGTGCAGAATAAAACACATTTTGAAAACTTGTGGTATTTTCTTTTAGTCATTATACCCTAGATGAAATCATAGGGGTATACTAAGTTTGTCATTCCGTTTGTAACACCTCGAAATAATGATGGTAGAGCAAAATGGATTGGACACCCATTCATAATATTAAAAGTTATTTCGATTTTTGCATGTCCGTCCGTCCGTCCGTCCGTCCGTCCGTCCGTCCGTCCGTCCGTCCGTCCGTCTGTGCGCACGATAACTTGAGAACGCGTACACTTAGAGAGCTGAAATTTTGTACACAGACTTTAAAAAAAAAAAGTAAAATTAAGTTCGAAAATGAGCCAAATCGGGCAACTCCTTCGTGGGGTTGCCATATAAAAATTTCGTTTTCCGCTATATATTTGGTCACTGCCTGAGAACGCGTCGACGTAGAGAGCTGAAATTTCGCACATGATGTTTTTACTACATTAGCAAATAAAACGTCAAAAATGGACTAAATCGGGCAACTCTTTCTTGGTGTTGCCATATAAAAATTTCGGTTTTTTACGTATACTTTGAAAACGATCAGTCCAAGACATTTTTATGGTACTAAAAACTTCTGCAGAATACGAAATCCTATAAAATTGGTTATAATCATTTTGTCTGTGCGACAAACCGTTCTAGAAATATATGCGAAAAACAACTTCAAAATCAATACTTGAATAGATCGGTGACCATACGAAATTTAATACGGGCATTCATCTAGGGTATCCTAAGAATTGGTCTTAGACCAATTCTAGCTTTTTTACTTGTTTTAATATTAATTCCTTTTACGTGCTCATTGCGCACATGTACACTGCAGCGATGCAACGCATTTTGTGCGGCGGAAAATTCAAAAATGGCCTCAAGAAGTTGTAAGCACAATGTAGACTCATTCTGCTATATTTCCGGAGTTTGAAGTATGAGGATACCACTGTTAGACTTGGCTTTCTTATGGGAATGCAAGGCGGATATACTTAATATCCTTACTACCTTTGCATATGGAACAATAAAGTAAACAAAGAGCATTACCAAGAAAGAAAGAAAATATAATCTTAAATAGGACCCAATTCTGACACTTATACTCGTATTGATGCCTCCGTTGCATACAAAATTAAGCCCTATGAAGCAATCTATTAAATCCCTTGGGAAAGATTCTGAATTTTTTCCCTGACTTATTCGACGGCAAAGTAAAAGCCGGCATTTTGGTCTGACCATAAGTCAAATTGTGAATAGTAAGGAACTTGCACAGCTACTTAACACACATGAAAGTCAAATTTGGGATAACCTTAAAGCAGTTGCTCATATTTTTTTCGGAAACGACAGAGCTGATAATTACGTAGCTTATTTCAACTACATATCTTGATAGGTTTATACTCATTGACTGCAGAATTCTCTTAAAGTGCAAATGTTACATGACCACTTGGACTAATTCAAGGATAACATGTCTGCCTATTCGGAAGAACAAAGTTAACATTTTCATCAAGATATAATTTCAATTGAACGCCGTTTTCGGGGTCCATACAATGAGAGAATGATTCGGAGCTAATACGAGAAAGTACATACAAACATAGAAGAACTGTTAAAAATATTCAATTCTAATTTTTTTTATATACATATTCTATAACGGTAGTTATTTGTTTTAAATTGTTTTCTTGTAAATAGAAGTCATTCAAATGAATAGCAACAGGTTGTTTTATTTTTACATAAAATAAAGAAATGAAAAAAGGGAAATTTTTTTAAAGTCCGTAATTTCATTCTGATAGCTACAGAAGCAAGTGTTTGGGGTAAAACTATTTTTTCTTTATTTAAAAATGTGGAAGAAACAAAAATTGGATATGCAAAGCACAGACTCCAAATTTGTGTTGACCGGACAGAAAGAACGATTAACGCAAATTTAGCGCCAAAAGTTTCAAATCATTTCTCCCTAACCATATGCAGAAATTCTTTCCTATTGGTTATTTGTCATTTCACCTCAATACAAATCGACTTTCCATGATCCATCTCAAGAGAAATGTAATTTATAAAAAGTACATTAGCGCCGCAACATATTTGCAGTACTTCCAAAGTATACGTACATGTGAATACCACGAAACGTGAATTGCGCTCGTGATTTATTCCCGAAAAATTTGAATTATTCCAAATGTAGCGCAAGTTTCTCTGACACCGAGAACTGATTGTACGTAAGTAGGTACTAAACTGGATGGTGGCTCCAAGAAATCCCATCAGTAAAGTCGCACAGATGAGTAGTGGTACTCCCCATATGCAGTACAATCAGTTATGTAACTTCAATCTGGGAAGGTGATTACACCATTTCTGGGTCTCCGTTCCTTACACATGTCTCTGTCAATAATGAGTAATGACACGATTTGCGTCCGAATTATTCATGTCGCCTACAAACCTTACATCAATCTCACACGAAAAACTTCTTGTACTTCCTATGTGTGAAAGAAAACGAAAGTTGTACCCGAGCGGATTAGGATGATGCGAAAAGGATATTTCTTTTAGTGGGTACAACTCGAAGTAGGTATTGTGGGGAGGGGTGATGGTGCGGTTCCTCTCGAAAGACAAAAGAAAACATATTGAAGGCAATTTAACACAAAAAAATCAGAAAAAAAGGTTTTTTCTCACAAGCAAGCCAACAAACCATCGAAACGGCCACTCCAATATTGTTTGGTTCCAGGATAAATCCAAACTGTGATTGGTGTCAGGCAGCACAATGTCAAGAACTTCTAGGACTAAGGGTGATATTGCTATATTGATAGATCGTGGCTAAAGTGCTTAGAAGGGAATACAACAAATCCAAAAACTTTAGTAATCAATAAACCCAAATTTTAAAATCCTCGATTCGTTCTCGTTGTATTAAACAGGGACCCAGGCTTTGTGTTGGTGTTGGTCTCGCAACCAAAGGGCATTGCAAATAAATGTACACACATACACAGATTTCTAAGGCTCCTGCTCCTGCTGCGACTGATTACTTGGCAAAGTTAATTTTTAGTTCCCTGCAAAAGCTTTTACATAATTAAAAACTTTGCTCAAAAGATTTTTTAATTCAATTCTCATGTATTTATTTACTTGTCACGAAACTTTTAGTGAAAGTCGAGGGCTTTCAAGCAAATGTGAGACCAGCTGAAATTTTGACTGAATTTCGGCTGGCTTTTGTGTATGTATACTGCCTTACGGCACTGTATTCAATTAAAAAAACATAATCTGAATAAATAACCTAAAAGTGCTTGAAATTAATTCGCTTAAAATTATTGAAGAAATTGGAAAGATTCCTTGCCTACCTCAAGATTTTGTGAATTTAAAATGGATACAAATGTGTTTAGTTTAGCTCTTGGGTTCAACATAAGTGATAGCAATTTTTAATTTGTTAAGTAAAGACTATACGAAGCAAACAAATTGTGATAGACGCGTGCACTTTTCTTCTAGAAAACATGTTAAAATTCCTTGGGTGCTTTTCACAGACAAACACTAAAATCGGCTTTAGTAAAAGTTAACTTTGTATTTATTCATACGAATTTCAACTGTGTTTTAAGTAAAGTATACTATAAAACGGTAATAAATATTTCCCAAGTAAAATACCAATACTTCCCTTTTCTAATTCTGTTTTTAATGCACAAGAACTCCTCGTTTGCACCAATAATATTGTGAAAAGAAACCATAAGTAAAAATTACTTTGGGCTTCTGCTTTTCCTCAAAGCTTTCATAAAATTTTATGAATTGTAGTAAAAGTGGTGCCATCTAAATTCTAATTTCCTAACTGGGTCCTCTTGATGAGTGTTTCTTTACAAAAAAATGTAAGGTGAAAGGAACCATCAAAGAATAATCTGTTATTCATTCCTTTCGGCAGATTATTTCTTTCCAGGATGTTTATATAAGGTACAGATTCCTTACTAACTCTGTACCGTGACGTCGGAAATTGTTTACATTTTTGATGAAAGGTAAATATTCGTCGATTCTTTCATCAATATCGATATCCATTCTTTCTTCAATTTTGTAACACTCCTATTATTTTATTTTATGAAAACTTTTTAAAAAGATAAAGTATACTTAAAAATGGCAAAAGTCTGTTTTAAGGTTAAAGTCAAGTTTCACCGCTAGAGTCAATTGTAAGAGATTTATGATTAAGATAAAATCGACTTAAAGTTGATTTTAAATTGTCTACGAATAGCTCCTCTTGTGTTTAAGACTTTTGTGCCTCGATTTGATATTTCAATAAAAGTTAGTGTCATACATCTGTTAGTTATGAAATTTAGATGAAGAAGACTAAGCCTTAAATTTTGACAAGACTTTGCGTATCTCAACAAATTGGTATAATCCCTTGTGGAAAATATGCCTAGCTTTGTTTCACTTTCTGATCGGTCTATCAACAGTTCAGATGTCTACATTCAGAGAATACTTTCTATTCATATTTATGACAGGGAAATTAACTGCACGGTGACTGTTGCACCTAGTTCCAGAAGATTTTCGCTGCGTGATGAATTCATCTACGTCAATAATTTTTTTTTTTTGAATATGATTAAACCAAGCTCAGAGGATGCCTTTGATGCAGCAGCCGGAGATGCTGATGAATGTCGCTCTTACATCTTCGCAGATTGTAAGCGCCCGAGGAATGACAGAATATAGTAAACTGTTCCACATTCGCATTGTCCGTGATACTGTATGGCCGATGGTATTTTCACTGGTTAAAGGATAGACTAGATAGACTAGATATTTCATCAGAACATTGACCAAGCATGCAGCTATAACAGTATGAAAGGCACCTGACATTGCGACGGTGCTCGAACCAATCGATATGACAACTGATTACCACATCGCCAATGAGCTTGAAGGCTCTCTTTTGCAGTATCTAATAAAGTCAGTGCTATTTGACCAGCCCCGGCCCAGATACATTTTATATCTTCAGAAATCCAAGACATTTTGATGCTTCATTAGCAACAGGGAAGATGTGAAATGTCCAGCTTAATTTACTTAATTTAATTTCTGTCGAGTAAAACAAGTTGAATAATTTCGGAAGAGGTTTAGCCAAGAATGAGGTACAGGTTTTAATTAACAGAGGCGAGGGACTATCAGGATCTGCAGGCTTGGATACGTTGAACCTCTTAAAAACTTTGAATACATATATCGTCCGCACGGCATGTGCAAAACAGGTGACTATGTGTGTGTGTGTGGATAATGAGATGTTGAACGGAATCTAGCTACCAAAATATTATCTTTACCCAAGGAATCAATAATCACTTCACCATTGATAAGCAGTCGAAGTATAGAGGAACTGGTGAAGTTGTTCCTGATGATTTTGATCAGTTTCAGTTCTAGTCATGAATGCAATTGATAGGAGCGAATGGCAGAAACTTTCGCTCTTATAGCTATGTTGCACTAATGTCGTTAAACTAAGAGTGATTTTGCTATTGTTGAGATCTGCTGCAGGAATACGCAATATACTCACACATATCAAAAGTTAGTGTGTTACTAAGCTCTAGAGTGCATTAATTGAGATCCTCCGCAGCAATACAGTCGACCAAATAATCACCTTGAAGCACTGATTGAGAGTTTCCAAATCTGCATTTGGTAGTGTCAGGAAAACCTACTTGTTGTTGTAGAAGTGGGCGACACAGGTTTAAGGAGCGTTTACAATGGCAGAGTAGAGTGGAGTCACCAGATTGCATTTTCTCTCATTATCTGACCAACGTGAGATTAGGAATTTTTCAAATCTGTCGCTATCTGTGAAATCCACTCTGGGTGGAAAGCGCGATGAACTTTTATTAGAGTGCAAGCTTGAGACAAGGAGAGATAATGCAAGCTGGTGATTCCTCTCTACCTTGCCATTGTAAAAGCTTCTTTATGGTAGTAAATTGAGTCGAAATTAAGCAGCGATCTGAGTTACCAAGAGGGGAACCGACTGTAATGCAATATTTGCTCTATCTCCAGCTGCTCCAGGAAATTGCGTGGGTGCATCCACTACCTGTTGCAAAATAAAATATTAAAGGAAGAATTTGTGGCACCTTTCAGCCATTAAATTATAGTTTCATCTTGGAGATTCTGTTTAGCTTTTCACTTTGTCTAAAGCTTTTATCTAGTACTTCAACGCATTTATTCACTTTTTTTTTGTAGTGAAAATTGTCGTTAGAAAAACACATCTGATTGGTTGTCGCAATAGGCTGCGAATTTTGAATTAAAGAAACAAAATTTATGTCAGTTGGCCGAAAATTTTATATTGTAAAAAAAAAATTGTACATCAGTTGGTTTTTACAAAATCTAGGGAACGGTTTATACAAAAGAAATTATTTTAATTGTCGAACATGTTTGTAATTTTTTATTATATGTATATTGACAGGCATTATCAATATAGTTGGGATTTCTTGATGGCATGTACATCCTATGGGGCCAAGCATCATCAACAATCCCTGGAAATGGTTCGCGGCGGGTGAAAGGGAGATGAGGAATATGCTCAACCTGAAAAAAGTGTGACTATAGGTTGTTTCATGGGTTTCTGGTGTAAAGGTGTTGGTAAGGTTGCTTGAGATGTTTGCATAATTTGTTGCGTGAGATTTGTTGAAAGTGTTTGTTTAGTTTGCTGCCTGAATTTTATTCCGGATGTTTGCTTCATAAGTTTTATTTATGAAGTTGCGTAAATTTGGCTTGAGATACTGCGCTTAGGATGTTACGTGAGTTATGCTTAAAATGTTGCGTGAGATTTGCTTAAATAGTTACGTGATGGTTATATGTGGGAATGTGTGTTATATTGTTTAGTTGTGTCAAAACTCTCGAGAATACTTCCCAAACCATGAAACAGAAATCAATATGTGTGCGTTCGGAGTCCGTTTTCTAAAATGTTCTATATTGATACTTATGGAAAAGTGCTAAACATTGGCTTTATGTATGCCACGGAGCCTAAACTCCTATCCATAGAGGCAAATAGTCTTCTAGTAATTTACAGCTTGAATCCTTATCTTCCCAAAGGCTACACTTCCTATATACCTTACTCAACAAAATAATACAATAGTTTTGATTACAAAGTAACCTTACCATTTAACGCTTAATACCTCTCAGCTCAGTGATAATTGCATGTGTGTATGTGCAGCCGGAGTCCGAATCTGTAGGCAGCTACATTCGATATCATCAGCCCACGGCATGCCATGACGGCACAGCGACATTACAATGATTACTCAGCTGAGAATTTTTGTTTGAGAAATCGTAGTCATTTGGTTAAGATTAATTTTTTTAAATAATTTTGTTAGGAAAGGTATGAAAATTTTTTTTTCGGTTCGGGAGATAAGAAAGCAAGCCTAAGATTATCAGAACACCATTTTTCTGTATTAATAGTAGTTTAGGGCGGAGGAGCTATTCAAATCAAACTTTTGTCAGTTTTACATAAGAACACTGCAAATATTTTAGAATGCAAGGACTCCGTTAGGCCTCGCAAGTGGTAGGGAGGGAGTCTGTTTCATGGCTTGTGAAGTATTCTCGAGGGTTTTGGTTGTGTGAATTGTGTGAAAAGGTATTTGAAAATATTTCGTAAAGTGGTCAGATAACTTTTACATTGCTTTTAGTTGTGAAAACGACTAACCCAGCGGTGGCAATTCAGTGGAAAAGTAGAGTTCCACGATGTCCTGTACAAGCGTCCTACAGTTGCTAATCTCAATCTGGGGTAACAACTAACCCAGCGGTGGCAATTCAGTGGAAAAGTAGAGTTCCACGATGTCCTGTACAAGCGTCCTACAGTTGCTAATCTCAATCTGGGGTAACATCCGCTTTGATATACAGGGTGTCCCGTAAGTCGACATCAAGCCGGAACCGAGTGATAGACCAAATCGTAACAGTTACCAGAAAAATATAAAAAAATCTAAGTCATGTATTTTTCAAATTATAGGCATTTCTTTTGTTTTCGAGAAAATGTACACTTTGTGATGGTTTTTTAGCTCCTGTTGCTACAAATCTTTACTGTTTTTCCATTTTACTTTTCTTATGTAATCCCGAATAGTGCTTATGTAACCTGTTGCTTTAAGTTCTAAGCCAAATGCTCTAGCTTGGAAGAAAATGTCACATTTTGACGAACCAAGAATATAAAATTAATAATTCGTTGAACTTTAACTGACGCCTTAATAGGGTTAATATTCGCCGGCTGCTTGTAAAGCAGAGTGTGCTCGGCTTTCATTCCTCATTGCTCAGATTTATTTCTGCTAATCTGTTAAATCATAGAGAGATGATTGTGATCAATGATGTGACATCTCGTTTCATTCGTGTACAGTCGGGTGCCGCAGGGCAGTCACTTGGGTCCTATACTTTTTATAATTTCTATCAATGATGTTTCCAATATTTATGACTTTGCTTCACGGCTCGGGTTTGCCGATGACTTAAAAATATTCATAAAAATTGGTAATGATCTTTATGCAGCCAAACTTAAACTAAATGTTGATAGATTCAGTAGTTGGTGCTGCCTTAATCGTTTATCTTTGAATTTATCTTAATGTAAGCACCTGACCGTATCTACACGGGCTTCACCGCTTTTACTTGGTATATTCATTAACGGATCTCCTGTTTCTAAATGTATAGACCAAGAGCCCGCAGTAAATTTTTGGTGTGAAATATAACCAAAAAATTTATGCATACGTATTAAGTTATAGGAAAGGCAATGTCAAAAACAATCGTCTGGCAGGAAATCTCTGCGGCCTAAGTGAGTAATAGTATGTTGAAAACACCCTTTTTTTCAAAATTGAAATACTTATTATAACCACTTAATGCACGTCTTAAAAAACAGAGAGGTTTTCCTTGACCACAAATATGTAGGTCCAAGACGGTTTGCCCGCGGCTAACCCCTTGCCAGACGAAGTTAAAGTACTAAAAATTTCGGATTTTCCAATATTCTATATAACCACATGAAATTGGGCTCAGAAGCAGAGCTAATATCCCTGAGCACAAATATGCAGGTCCAAGACGGTTTGCGCGCGGCTAACCCCTTGCCAGACGAAGTTAAAGTACTGAAAATTTCGGATTTTCCAATATTCTATATAACCACATGAAATTCGGCTCAGAAGCAGAGCTAATATCCCTGAGCACAAATATGCAGGTCCAAGATGGTATGCGCGCGGCTAACCCCTTGCCAGACGAAATTAAAGTACTGAAAATTTCGGAAAGTACTGACAAATATCAAACAAATCTTACAATTTCCAGCATTTGTTTTACTTTTAGAAATCGTTTTTTTTTTTTTTTCAATTTATACTTTGAATTCAAGTATCACTTTCAGATTCACTGTCATCTGATGAATCACAAGTGAGCAGATCGTTTTCGTTTTCTTCAGTTACATCAACTTTAAGGATATCTTGCAGTCTTTCAGGTGTGGCATTTCCCTCGAACCAATTAATTTTCAACTTATTTTCTGCTAACACCCAACCACTTTCTGTTGGTGATAATTTAATTTCTTCATTTTTCACCGCATTCTTCCATATACAACATATATAATTGCTTCTGTATATTTGCTGCAACAGAACTGCTTTGTATGTGTATATTTGTGCTCAGGGATATTAGCTCTGCTTCTGAGTCGAATTTCATGTGGTTATATAGAATATTGGAAAATCCGAAATTTTCAGTACTTTAACTTCGTCTGGCAAGGGGTTAGCCGCGCGCAAACCGTCTTGGACCTGCATATTTGTGCTCAGGGATATTAGCTCTGCTTCTGAGCCGAATTTCATGTGGTTATATAGAATATTGGAAAATCCGAAATTTTCAGTACTTTAACTTCGTCTGGCAAGGGGTTAGCCGCGCGCAAACCGTCTTGGACCTGCATATTTGTGCTCAGGGATATTAGCTCTGCTTCTGAGCCGAATTTCATGTGGTTATATAGAATATTGGAAAATCCGAAATTTTCAGTACTTTAACTTCGTCTGGCAAGGGGTTAGCCGCGCGCAAACCATCTTGGACCTACATATTTGTGGTCAAGGAAAACCTCTCTGTTTTTTAAGACGTGCATTAAGTGGTTATAATAAGTATTTCAATTTTGAAAAAAAAGGGTGTTTTCAACGTACTATTACTCACTTAGGCCGCGGAGATTTCCTGCCAGACGATTGTTTTTGACATTGCCTTTCCTATAACTTAATACGTATGCATAAATTTTTTGGTTATATTTCACACCAAAAATTTACTGGGGGCTCTTAGACTAGTAATTTCCCATCCGATCTTTGTGTTATAATAGATTCTGGTATGACATTCTCCCAGCACATTGACTTTATTGTAAGAAAGGCGAATTCTCGTCTTGGCTTTGTCGGGTGACGGGCTGCAGTATTATCCAATCCCTATACTCTTAAAAGTCTATATATATATCTCCTTGGTCAGACCTATTTTTTAGTAGTGTTCTGTTCTCTGGGATCCCTACTATGCTGTTCATAGTAACAGACTCGAAGGTGTTCAGAAGAAATTTGTCAGGTTTGCTTTGAGGAAGCTTAAGTGGAGTGCCGATATGCCCTCATACCATGTCAATTAATTAACTCTCAAAAGCTGTCTACAAGACGAAAGAGCCGTAATGTCATGTTTATAAAGGATCGGCTGCATTATAGAATTGTCACTCCATCCCTGCTCGAGCATATTTACTTCTACTCTCCCTGTAGAAATTTGAGATTCTTCTCTATTTTATTTGAATCGGTTCATAGATTAATTTACTGCCTTCATGGTCCAATTGCTCGGTCTATTCGACAGTTCAATCTGTGTAGTGGCTTGATTGACTTCAATGAAAGTATATGCTGAATTATTAAATCAGTTAGTAGTTTCACCGCTTCTTTCTCTTAATTGATTTTTTATGATTGTATCATTTTGTATCAATTTTTATTATGATTATTATCTGTTATAGTTGTTTGCATTTTGGTATTTGTTTTTATTTTATTATTATTTTCATTTATATTTCCAACCTTTATTATTATTTTATATGTGATACGTTAAATATTTATAATTTGCTCATAACATAAAGTTACCTACAATCGTTTTTACATTAATGTCTGGCTTCTATATAGTTCTAGGTTACGCATTGCATTGTGATAGTTTATTTTCATTCCGTATGTATTTTTATTTCTTTTTTTCTTTTTTTTTCAATTACGCATGTATTAATTATAGTTTTAGTACATGCTTACTTATAACTACTATTTTTTACTTGTTAGTCTGTTAGATTTGTTAATCGGTAGACGGAATAAATAAATAAATTGTTGCTCTGTTTAGTAATAATAAACACCTTTAATTATTGTGCTCAGTTTGTTAGTAAATAGTTTAGATATTGTGCACCCTTTTAAAATAGAAATGTTAAAAATTGATGTACATTAACAACCAGATACTCTGCAATAAATATTATTTTTACACTGGTCGTACATTTGTGTTGTTATTTGGCTGGGATACCACGTACTTTGAGTGTGTTGTTAGTATTGGAGATAACCTCTTGATTCTACAAGTTCAACGAATTCGACGAATCCAAATATACCCAGAGACTAAGCTCTAAGTTCTAAAACTTAGCATGCTGAATTCTGATGTCAGAGATGAAAGGAGCGGTTTCAAGTCCATATGGAATTTCTCCGATCCTGTGAAAAGAAGAGGAACCAAGGCTAGCCCTATATTTTAATACTTCAGGGCTTATTATGCTTTATAAATGGTCTGAAGTGCTCCTGTATCACCTGTATCACCTTACGAGCCTTATCTGCTGATTCTTGATATGTGTGGATACTCTTTTCAATGAACCTAGAAAGAAAGAGTCTTTAAAACCTTTTCACTTCAACTCTACGCATATTACTGATAGCACAAGAATACATTGAATTCATTCTATGCTCAAATAAAGACTCCAAACCGTGGAATTGGGAAGGCAGCACTCAGTAAAAATTATGCTTGAATATGACTGTGGGCAAAGACGTGTACTTGACCTTTTCTATTATGCTGGTTTACAATGCTAAGAAAAACTTCATGTTCATTTGAAATATTATACAGATGATATCTCTCTACTTATCACCAACCAATTAACATTAAATGCAAGAATTTACGAAATGATGACAAAAAAAAAAAGAATCTTAGTACTCTTCCACAAAGGACGAAATATTGACCGCTTCCTAACAGAGAAAGATTGATTGGGAATATAACCAATTCGAACAGCCTCCCATTAGCTTTGACTAATCTTGCAAGCTGCAGGTACACTCAGTGTTCATGTTTGGTTCTCAAACCTGACATTGAGTTAGCATAAACACCTGGCATGTACACGACTCTCTCCTCACTTCAGATTTTTACCATAATAATGGATGAAAAGTTATCTCTGCTATCACAATCTTATCAAATACCTAAGCCACACTAAAGATAAGTAAGTCGTTTCTGAAAAGCTTAAATTCCTGATGTATTTGTTGAATTGGATCGTAGTAGTAGTTTTAGAGCAACGTCTATGTGCAATGGCTTCCTGATTACTTGAAAATTATCGGGAATGAGAAAACTGATCTACTTCCACGTCCAGTTTCAAGGTCACATTATCTGTCTGATCAGGAAGTAACAGTTCGTCTGAATAAACACTTCTAGTGCACTTGCTTAGACTTCTCGGATTACAATATGGATATTTTGATGTCTGATCTTTTTTACAATATGATTATCGCTAAGAGGGCGAAATATTTTTCAAACTTTACATGAGGGATATACACGTACCTGCCAATATAAAATAGTCTCACGGGATAAATATACAGCTAAACGCCTGTAACCAATAAAAGTGTTTGACAGAAGGAATGACGAAATTTCCAAAGCCGATATATGCAATGAACTAACCAAGGAAAGAGATCTACCTTTCTGGAAGTCTTGAATTCTACCTAGAAATTTTATTTGAAGATCCAATACATAAAATGACGAAATGGAAATGCAACCTCCGTTTAAAATCTGTATACAAATTTCACATAGGAAGTATACTAGCGATAAAATCTTTACAGTACGATAAGTACTACCGAAGTAATTGTCAGGTAAGAGAAAATCCCATTATTACTATACTTCAAAACCCCGAAAGGAACTCATCGAACTTCGATATAAAACGGGCGATTAGATTCTATTACTTTTCAAATGTTTAGTGTTCACACGTGTTGCTTTTACTTCAGTCGGCCGTAACCGAAATCTTAAAAATTTGTCTCGAGAATAAAGTGTGGCCTATTCTTCTAGTCTACAGTGACGTACCTCACGAATCTATTTTATAAGCCCTGCTTTTTCCTGTCTTCAAAATACCAGTTCAAATAATTTTTATGATCACTCGAGTTGACAGTAATCCTTGTTTAGACTTTCGTTAGGAACATTCCATATGTTCGAAGACGGAACGATTCTCGATATCGACACAGGAAACGAGAAACAGAAAAAATGAAACAGTTGAGAGCGAAGAGCTGATACACGTGATTAGGATAAAAGTCCTCAGTTAAAGTTCGCATTTCTGATAAAGTATCTGTTACGCACAGGTTGTGTACCGTGTGATCACCAGCAGGATAACTGGCTCAAATAAGATATTAGAGTGCCGCTTACCGGAACTGAAAAGAAGAACGAGCCGTCGTCCGAACATCGTAGCCACCTATTCAGGATGATTGGTGCAAAAGAAAAGAAAAACCCAAATATCGTAAGAAGAAAGCAAGATTTGTGTTTCTCTCGTAAAAGATTCACGGAAAACGAGAGAGAAATGTGGATTTACCGCAGTACTAATCAATAATAAATAGCGGTGAGTAAATTTAAGTGTCAATATCTGTTATAAACCGGTTAAGAACTACTTTCAGAACCTCGCGTTCTACGGTACCTACTGTGGATTTTTGAATTTGCAAGTTCATTTTGAAAGATGGGTACGAAAACAAAAAAAAAAAATTTCATTTTTTTTATGAACTTATGTAGTTTTGACTAAAAATTGTGCGATAATTGAAAACGTTAGCTTCAAGGGAGCTTTCTTTTAACTAGTTTGAGAATGCTCAAGTACAATGTTAGTTGCAATAATAATAATTGCATAATTAATATGATATACAGACATTTTTGTGAGATACTTACGTAAGCTTGCATTTTTGATATTATGGCATCCATCTCCTAACATCTTAGACATTGACATACCCAACAGTCTTAGCTGGTTCGCTCCCCTTTTTGGTATTGCCAAGAACATGATGGACTTCTTGCAAAAAATTCAAAGAATATTTTATTCAAAGAATATTTTATACAAATCTCATATCAGGCCTAGATTAGAATAAAATTCCCATATTTGGGCACCGGCATTGCCTGCGTTAGACAAAGTCCAAAAGAAGGCCTTCCGACTTATTTGTGATGCCATATGAATATCAACTATTGATTCCCTACAGCCGTAACCTCCGGAATATAAAACAAGCCATGAAGTCACTGAAGACACCAATACATTAAAATGCCTTAACGGGCCGGCTATAGCAATGCAGTAAGAGGTCACTCTCCCTGTTTTTGTATACTCGCAATGGAGGAAAAACTAAAATTTCATCTTAAACAGGTCCTAAAGCCTAAAACTGTCATTTCCACAGAAAAATGAAGTTACAACAAATTTCAGCCAAATATGTTCTGCTTTTAATAATTAAAAAAAAAGTAGCATATAGAACAATTTTATGAAAATTATAGGATTTAAACAAAATACAAGCAACTTTTATATGAAAAACTTCAGCAGAAAAACAAGAAGGAAGACTGTGGATGTCACCCGCTAACCGGCACGCTGTTCTCTTTTTTTGACCTACTTCATGGCTTGTATATTCCGGCGGTTACGCTAGAGCACCGGCGTAATGTCGAATATTTCTCTCTCTTTTATTGCTACTTCTATGCTCTGAAAAATTTTCTAACCTGATCTCTTGTAGAATTTTCCTTATGCACACCACAGGAGATGTAACCCGGGCTCACCCTCACACCGCAGAATTCAAATTCAGGCGTACCATGAAATTCCGCGAATCTTTCGTAAGCAGAACAATATGAATGTGGAACATTTTGCCATCCTCTGTTTTCGCCCAGTTATTACCCACAAACTTTAAAGCCTAATGAAGGCGGTCACCCCCTTGGTGGAACCCAATAGTCCGCAATTCCCTACCCCTTCTTCCTTTCCAGACAATGCTGCGCTACAGCATCATATGATATCCCCTGAGCTTTGGCAGCATCATAAAAAAAAATTAGTTAATGATTTAATAAAAGACAATGCCTGTGGTTTGTCCAAGTATTAATAAATGGAACTTTGGCTTTTCTAATCACAATTATACTTGCTGACTGTAAACAACGCTGCTCTGGTTATAAGTCATAACAACTGGATTACTAAAATGGTGTGATCTGAATGCAATTGTGTTCTCTTATCAACTTTTATACATTCATTCATCTACTTAAATACAAAATTGAAATGAGGAAATTTCATTCAATTGCGAATCCCTATGATCAGAAATCAATCTTACTAAATTATGAAAACACCAGAATCATATAATAAAGAAAATCTACTCAACAAAAAAAGTTCTGGGTCAAACAAATTAATTAAATCGTACCCACAAACAGAAATGCATTCATGCAAAATCAACATTTAACAACATTCAAATATTAAATAAATATATTATATTATTATATAATTAATATTAAATTATCGTCACTTGCATAATGACACATAATTCAAATAAATGAAAACAAGTAAAAGGGCTAGAATTGGTCTAAGACCAATTCTTATGATACCCTAGATGAATGCTCGCATATAATTTGGCATGGTCACCGATTTATGCAAGTTTGATTTTTGAAGGGGATTTTCGCATATATTTCTTGAACGGTTAGTCGGACAGTAAAAATGATCCTAACCAATTTTATAGGACTTCGAATTATGAAGATGTTCTTAGTTCAATAAAAATGTCTAGGACTGATCGTTTTCACAGTATATGTAAATAAACCTAAATTTTTATATGGCAACACCTTCTGGTATCCCGATTTATTCCGTTTGTGAAATTTTATATGTTATTATATAAGAACACAATGTACCAAATTACAGCACCCTATCGCATCGATCTCAGACAGTGTACAAATATATAGTGAAAACCGAATTTTTTTATGGCAACCCCAAGAAGGAGTTGCCATATTTGTCTCATTTTCGAACTAAATCTTACTCCGTATACAAAATTTCAGCTTTCTAACTGAATGCGTTTTCGTGTTATCGCGCGCACAGATGGACATGCAGAAATTAAATATTTTAATATTATGCGTGGGTGTCTAATCCATTTTGCTCTACCGGAGTAACAAACTTAGTATACCCTAAACATTTTATCTAGGGTATAATAAAGAAAGCGATGGACGAATAACTGCAATTATCATCCAGCTGTACATTAACTACATTCAATCATTACAAAATGCATCAAAAAAATGCTATAATGAGCGTCATACATTTAGAATTTTTTATGTTGTATATTTTTTAGATGTGATGTATGCGGAGTTATCATTTAACTTTTCGTAAAAATAAAAACTTGTAAATCATATTTTTTAAATATTTACAATCGATACAAGTAATATAGTTCTGAAAGGTCGCTGAAAGCATTATCAGATTTGTTAACTATATCATTTTCCTTTCCTGTATTTTGAATAAAGGAAAAAGCAAAAGGGGAGCGTCAAGTTGAAATTATAATGAGATATTTTTTTAACAAATCTTAAGTGTGCCGGATTAATGCACTACTTCGAACGAAACGTGACTGTTCGAACACTAAAAATTGAAAGCAGAGGCACCGGCAGCAGCAGTCGCAGAGCTTGAAAGCTGATCAAATCTCAAAAATTCTACTTCTCCTCAGTACTGCCAATATATAGAGAGAAAAAACTTTTGTTTCATTGTTGGAGTCATTTCTTTTAGAAGTGTCAAAGAGATTTGATGCGAGAAAAAGAAAATGTCTATGAAGGAAAAAATAATTAATTTCGTGAAAATTACAAATTAATTAACAACATTAACACCAACTTATTAAAAATTATAACACCTGACATGTGATTCTAATTAACAAGTAACAATTACTGTTTTCTGCTTCTGCGTTCAATCTTTAGGTTTTTTTTGGTGCAGAGTACGAAGTCATTATGTTTTGAGAAAAACATTAAAATGAATCGATGTGCGATACAGATGGTGCACTATTACCCACCATCGCGTTTAGTTTAGTCACGGAGTGAACAGGTTGGTACTAAGGATTTCGCAAGTTGTGGGTTGGAGTAGAACGAATCATGGTCATTCCATAGGAGTAACTCTGCTCTTTGTATTGTAATTCTATTCTTCTATCATAAATTGATAGTGGAGGAGTCATTTCTGATTGAAATAATCCGAAGTTGGTGTTGCTAAGTAGTTTTATTGGTGTTAATGTGATACTATCCGCTTATTAAAAGTGAAAATCTTTGAGGATGAATTATCTTTAAATAGATAATGAACACAGCGAAAGTGTATCCCGCGTATTAGATTTGTTTAACAAGTTATAATGTGGTTTGAGTATTTAAAAATAAGAGAGCCGTGGAGGCAGTTACAGGCTTTACTGAACGTTTCTCTCCAGCCACGGAGTTCATCAGCAGTTTTCCTATCACTGGAAGCATCTACGGTGTTTGGTTAAACACGAATTTTAAGAAATGAATTAATAAAAGTTAAAAGACTGTGTGTGGTAAGTGTTTTTCTATTTTTGTATCTTACTACAGTTGATGATTCCACAAATTGTTTCGTTAGTAAATAACATTTGAAGACTGTGAATCAGTGATGCTTGGAATTCTTTTGAGCTATCTCGTCCACACTGACTATTCTCCTCGATCTTCCACATAACCTTTCGTTCTCAGTGATATGGTGATGGCTAGAGATAGGCGTGATTACCGTCCCGGGTGTTGTGTTTTTTGCCTTGAATTATTTACGCTATCATGTTATAAGAATATGATTGCGACATGATGAGCGATACAGGTGGAGCACTACTTTCCATCATTGCCAATTTTATTTAGTCACTAGGATCGAAAAGGTACTGAGGTGGCCACGAGTAGGGTGAGACGACATGACGCTGTGGTGTAGACAATACCTATATATTGAGCCAAGAAATCCAGGAACAGAGGATATTGATAAAAGTTAAATATTACATATTACGACTTGAGTTGAATTGGTGAAAGATTAGGTCTATGGTTTATGTGGTGTGTGTGTTAGATTAATTTGTCTGTCGATGCCGATCAACTATTATCAAGACATGTTGTGGGCTTTTGTCGAGGTCATTGCAGGAAATCCTGCAATTTATTTGGATACGTGCCCAAACGACAGGGTGTTCATACCAGGATATACAGCATGTTAGCTTACGTGATGTCAAGTGCAAGTATAGAATCAGCAATCTGCATAGTTAGTAATGGCTGTGTATGTTAATAACTATTTTTCATAATTAAGTGAGATCCTTAACGTATTATCTTTTAGTTGAGGTTTGTGATAATTCAATGGTAGCTTACTGAGTTCTCAAATAGTGATTTTAGTGACTAATTGGTCCCATTACTTCCCGATAACTGTAATGGATGTGTTTAAGTGGAGCTTTAATGGACGGTTCCATTCAATCTCGGTTATTCGTAAATCTGAACCTATAATCGCCTTTTTTTTTCTTTTTGAATATTTCAACCTGTATTTTATCTATAATAGGCTACCTAATCTTAGAATGTTTTGTACTCTATGTTTGTAGGTTGCGAATCTAAGTCTATCATTTATGGCTATTTCCCTTTACTTATCTATTCTTAACTTAATTACTTGTTATATATTTTTTGCCGTGTAGGCAGACCTAATTGGCTATTCCGCAATATTTTCAGCTCTCGCCACAGAGCTTCATCAGCGGTTTGCTATATCTGGAGGAGGATCTCCATAAATCTGGTGTCATAACACGAAATTTTTTAAATATAAATATTTATATAATAAGTTGTTAATACCATTGTTTACTATTATATTTATTTTGAAACTTGTTGATGATGATAGATAATCTACTATTCCCTTTATATCAGTAGGAGGATTATTCTGAGATTTTTTTCCATAGTAGATCAATCACTGTCCATAGTAGATCAATCACTGTCCTTTAGGCTATTATTAATTACCAAGATGGTATATTCATGGTTAACCAGTCACACAAATTGAGGAAGATCCATTTAGGAAGTACCCTGTGGTGATCAATTGTGAGTGGTATTCCATTTTTTATATTTATTTCTTAATAATATTCAGAGATTGCTTATTAACTAGATTATGGATGTATGGTTTTGTTTATTGATATTATCCCTTATTTATTATTCCTTTCAGATACCGAATTTGATGGTGTGCTATACTTTGTGGCGCCGTGCCTGCGTTACTCCAAATTACATTGTGTCAACGCTATACGTCCCTGGTTATATATGCTGCTTACACTCTTCTTAATGATTATGACATAATGAATTATGTGAGTCGTTAAAACTTCACCAACTCAATGCTATGGGTTTGGGCATTGATTATCTTCTTAAGTATATATTGATGTTAAATTTCTATAAAAATTTTGTTTATAGTTAAAAAGTTATCTTTTTTTGTTATTAGGGTAACGATTCAGTATTCGGGTGTAAAATTTAGTATTCAGACGCAAATTCAGTATTCGGATATCCTTATGATTCTAATTTTATATTCTATTCGTTTTTAATTACCTAAAGATATTTATTTAATATGTACTGTTTACCTTGTAGGTGCTTTTCTTTTTGGTTGGATTTCATTAAATATTTTCTGGTCGTATGAGGGCTTCTATTTATTACTGTTTTATTCGTTTCCCTATCCTTTTTCCTTCTCTTTCTAATGTATTTCACTGCGTCTTTATATTCAATTCATTTTCTGGTAAACTATGTGTTGATTTATGGAGATTTGTTTTGCATTACATTTGTTATTTATATATATATTTTCTTACCGTGTTATTTTTATGATTCGTTAACCACTACTTCATGTGGGGTGTCTTTGCTATATGGTGTGGATCTTTATATTCCACTGTTTTAACTTAATACTGTTATATGTCATAAGATATAAAATGGACGTCCAGGCCAGTTGATGATGTCCTTTTTTTTATATATAAATATATTTTATTTATTTTATCTGTCCACTCTTCTTTTTGGATTTCTTACTTTGCTTCAGGTTGTGTCTTTTCTTTAATTCTTTATATACTTGTGGAGATTCCCTGGGTTCTTCTTAGTCTGGTTTCTTGTTTTAAGTTGCCTTGGCTTATGGAATTCGTGCTTATAATATATTCTTTATATATTTTTTATATATTTTTTATAAATTTTAATTACAGATCTTACCGATGTTTGCGTGTTCTCTTAGTTGTTCTATTGGAATCCAATGTGGCGTTTGGCTGATTATTATTTATTCTTAGTCTTTTTTGGTTGTTCTAATCTTTTTTAAAAAATATCACACCTATTCCGTTGAAGTTAATGTTATTTATAAATCTTTATACTATGTGTCATTTGTTCCAAACAATTTTTTATGGTGACCGGTTGCTTGTTATATGGAATATGTTGTTCCGTTGTTACAGTATTTCATTTAATCCTCGTGTTTAGTTAATACTTCAACCCATTCCAATGATATAATTACGTAATATTATTGATGTTGGGGTTTCCGTCTACCTTGTAACCGGCCTCAATTTTGGGATGACTCTTTTTCACTTCGCAATTTCTTCTCCCAAGCAATTCTTGTAGGTGTGAAGTTGGGTTGGGTGTCGCTAATGGATTTGGCTGTATATTTTCCAGTTATACTGATGCCAGTCTGCCTATTGTGGGGTGACTAGTTTACGTTATATGGGGGTATGGATAACAAGATTCGATTGGTGAGGCTATTTGTGTTAGGTGGGCATTTTTTGGCCACTGAATTTCAATTTAAATTTTAAATTTTTTATATTAACTTATATTTATTGATTCTTTCAAGATTTTTTGCTATGTACTATGATATACATTGTTCATGGTACATGTTTATGGACATTTATCGTGTTTCTTTCATGGGAGTGATATACCTATTTGAATCATTGGAATTATATAAATACTTCATGTGTCCCCATTTGAATGTATGTCCTAGGATGTATATGGGCATTCCTGGTTTCATGTTCGCATTGGCATATGCTATCATAAGTTTATCTCCCTTTTTGTTGTTCCTAATCTTTGTTATGATTTGTATTGTTGGATGTAGTGTGTGATTTTGGGACATATTATCCGCTTTGAGTGGGCTGTTGTTTTGTATATAGTTCTGTACCGTCTGATGTATGCCTAGTCTATTAGTGTGCACTAGATATATTGTACAGCAGTCTGCGCAATGTAATTTTAATATTAAGTACCAGTTTTCTGGGCTGTTTAAATCTCTAGTATCGTTCTGATATTTCTGTCTTAATCTATGTTCTTGAGCATTATATGGAATAGTTCTTACTGTGTTCGTAATCTTGCGTAAGTCCTTGATATATTTGGCCGTGAGTTGCTTCAGATACGCCACTTTTATTGTGTCTTGTTTTAGGTTCGTGGTTGAAATGTGGTTTTATGTGTTTTCCACGTCCCCCAAATCCATTTCAATCTTGTTTTCTACCCATTTTTGTTTAATGTATTTAATAAGCTTGTCCTTTTTTCGGTTCTCTATATCTTGTTTGTTCATTGCTTGACTAAAGCAGTTTGATATGACTGCTCTAGGGTAGTTATTGTTGATAAGTTCATCGATGATGATGTTTATTACCACATCTAAGTAGTCTTGATGAGTGGCTTTTATGGCATATGTGATTCTTTGAATTATTCGTTTTGTATCTAGTTGGTTGGTTTGAGAAGAAATTTATCAATCTATTTGAGGATATAGGTTTCCTGTACCATTTTGTTTGGAATTGTTTGTCTTGTGTTATTATTGTGAAATCTAAGTAGTTGATTTGCTTATCAACTTCTTTTTGTACAGTAAGTTCCATTTCTAGGTTATTTTCTAAAGTTTTCTAAATGTTTTCTATACTTGTTTCTTTAACGTATGGTAAAAAATCATCTACATATATTCTAAGGAAGATCATTCCCATTCCTTTGAGTCCATTTAGAATTTTGTTGATGTGGTAGTCTATGTATATACTAGCATATTTGGCCGATGTTTTACCTCCCATTGGTGCCCCTTTGGTTTGTCTATATACTGTATTGTTTACTTTAAAGTAGTTGGCCTGACCTATATCAAATTCAATTATATTCATCAGATTTTTGATGTTGTATGTATCTTGTATTTGTGGGCCTATTTTGTTCTTTATTATCTCTTTTAGTTTTGTCAGATTTATGTTGTTGTACATAGTCTTGATGTCCATTGTGATCCATATATATTCATCCTTGTGCTCTACCGCTTTGATTTCGTTAATGGCGTGTAGCCTGTCTTTTACATTGAAATCATGTTTGAGACAGTTTGCTTGCCTCACTCTATCTAGGGCTCTATTTATGTAGTGCCCTAGGGTAGTGTTGATGGCTTTAGTTTTAGCTACAATTGGTCGCATTTTGAACTGTTCCTTGTGTATATTTATGATAGGGTACATGATGCTGATCACATTTTCGAATTTGTTGAGGTCAATGAGCATTCTTATGTCTCCGTCGCTTAGTTTTCTACCTTTATTGTTTGTTTCTAAAAACATTCCTTCTCTTCTTATAAGGTTAATCTTAATTTGGTATGAACGTTCCATTGCACTTTGAATTCTTACCAAATTGTCGGTATTGATGGGTGTGTATATCCCATTACTCAAACCTTCTTGGATCATTTGGTCGAGTAATTTTAGATATTCTGTTTGATAATTGGTCACAGTGGTTTTGCCTTTGTCAGCTTCTAGG
Source organism: Dioctria rufipes (assembly GCA_963924295.1). Taxonomy (NCBI): domain Eukaryota; kingdom Metazoa; phylum Arthropoda; class Insecta; order Diptera; family Asilidae; genus Dioctria; species Dioctria rufipes. Next base: position 133,383 of record CAWUPM010001223.1, read on the forward strand.
ATTTTGAAATCAGATCTGGTGTTGAGGATGTTCTTGAGATTTCCCAAAGCTTTGGTAATTCGTGCATCCATTTTTGTGGGTTTGTATTTCCTCACCATTTTTTCGTATTTGTTTGTAGTCTTACATATTAATTTCATTTTATGTGAGTAGTCCATAGGATATTGTTTTTCAGTGAAGTCTCCTATTTCGTTTAGTGTGTATATAGTCTCTGTTGGAGCCATGGTATTTATGGGTGGGATAAATTTCAGACCGTATGATAGGATTGCTTGAATGTCGTCTTCCAGGTGCATGTCAGTAAGATTAATGAGCCCTCTTTCAATGATTCTCAGTGTCATATTTACTTTGAACCTGTAGCAAAAACGGATTAGATTGATTATCATGGATTAGCAGAATCAGTCTACGTAGTGTGGTCTGATTTTAATATTGGAAGAGGTGTGATAATTTCTAGTCCAAGATTCCTTGGTCCAACCTACATCCGTCTGTCGGAGTTATAATACCAGGGATGCTATTACATCATCTTTACATCTGCCATCGCCCCCCCCCCCCGATCTCCACCCACTTCCCCTAAAAGATCCTTTTTTCCCGTGATAGCTGGTGGCTAGAAGTGGATGTGTTTACCCGCCCAGGTCTTTAAGACGATAGATTTATACCTTCTGCGATTGCAGTTACCTTTCTGGTAGGGCCATCTGCCCACCTCATTTCGAACCGCCATCTGCTATCAGCATCATATCTACCATCTCGCCTTTTACTAGGAGCCATAACCAGGTGTTGTGTTTTTGTGCCTTGAATTATTTACGCTATCATGTTATAAGAATATGATTGCGACATGATGAGCGATACAGGTGGAGCACTACTTTCCATCATTGCCAATTTTATTTAGTCACTAAGAAGATCGAAAAGGTACTGAGGTGGCCATGAGTAGGGTGAGACGACATGACGCTGTGGTGTGGACAATCCCTATATATTGAGCCAAGAAATCCAGGATCAGAGGATAGTGATAAAAGTTAAATATTACATATTACGGCTTGAGTTGATTGGTGAAAGATTAGGTCTATGGTTTATGTGGTGTGTGTATTAGATTAATTTGTCTGTCGATGCCGATCAACTATTATCAAAACATGTTGTGGGCTTTTGTCGAGGTCATTGCAGCAAATCCTGCAATTTATTTGGATACGTGCACAACCGACAGGGTGTTCATACCAGGATATACAGCGTGTTAGCTTACGTGATGTCAATTGCAAGTATAGAATCAACAATCTGCATAGTGAGTAATGGCTGTGTATGTTAATAACTATTTTTTAATAATTAAGTGCGATCCTTAACGTATTATCTTTTAGTTGAGGTTTGTGATAATTCAGGTAGCTTAGTGAGTTCTGAAATAGTGATTTTAGTGAATAATTGGTCCCATTACTTTCCGGTAACTGTAATGGATGTGTTTAAGTGGAGCTTTGATGGACGGTTCCATTCAATCTCGGTTATTCGTAAATCTGAACCTATAATCGTCTTTTTTTTCTTTTTGAATATTTCAACCTGTATTTTATCTATAATAGGCTACCTAATCTTAGAATGTTTTGTACTCTATGTTTGTAGGTTGCGAATCTATGTCTATCATTTATGGCTATTTCCCTTTACTTATCTATTCTTGACTTAATTACTTGTTATGTATTTTTTGCCGTGTAGGCAGACCTAATTGGCTATTCCGAAATATTTTCAGCTCTCGCCGCAGAGCTTCATCAGCGGTTTCCTATATCTGGAGGAGGATCTCCATAAATCTGGTGTCATAACACGAAATTTTTTAAATACAAATATTTATATAAAGTCTTCCTAATATCTTATGAATTTTATTCTTTATATGAGATTTCTTAATATTACTGCTAAACATTTGAAAGTATACACCTAAAGTGAAACAGAAACATGAACTTTACGAGACGCGTTTTACTAATACACCTACGGCTATAATAATATCGTAACAAAAAGGTATTGAAAACGTACCTCCCTCTAAGCATTTGAGAGTGTATACCTAAAGTGAAATGAAAACGCCGTGAAAACGTACTTCCGGATTTATTGACAGCGGATAGCTTTGTTGTGCCTATTAATTTGTTTGTGAATAACAAAAGGCCGCGTTAATTTTTATTGTATTAAAACTTTGGAGTGTCAACAAATTTGATTAGGTATACTTATATTATAATTATTGAACTTTTGTTAGTTGACTAAGTTATTTCGTTGTCTATCGATGAATTGCAATTAAATATACCCTACTCGTTGTACATAATAACTAACGTAGTGTAAGCTAAGGTTCCTTAATAAAGGTTTTTTTATTCTTATTTTTATTAAAGTTTGTGATGCTATTTTTATTAAATGATTTAAATAGAAAATTCTGTTGTTTGCTTCAAAGGCCATTGATTCCTGATGTAAAATGTTTCATAAATTAAACGTAATTTTCATTCCGAAAACGTAATACTTTGGATTACAGTTTGCGAGATATAATATCAACTACCACCACATTGACAGTCTACGTTTTTCAGTGTCTCTTCTCTTTGGACTGAAGATTCCTTTCTGTAACGCACTTACAACACCAAAAACGGTCTTCTGCGTACTCTTCTATGCAAGCATGTTTACATCTTCGTCTCGTCTCTGTTTCGTCTTGCTTGAAGGGTTTTTTGATTTACTCTAATCCTATTAGGTTATCTGGACTGAACTCCTTCTACTTCTCAATGTGCGAAATAGAAGAAGAGTGCGATTGTCAATCCGTATGATTAATGGTAATGGATTTGGAAGATGGGCTGAGTTTACATATTATATATTCATTTGTTAACCGGGAAATATTAAGAACTCGAAGGCAGTAAAAAGGCATAGGTATATTACGTAAGTTGTTAATACCATTGTTTACTATTATATTTATTTTGAAACTTGTTGATGATGATAGATAATCTACTATTCCCTTTATATCAGTAGGAGGATTATTCTGAGATTTATTTCCATAGTAGATCAATCACTGTCTAAATTTTCAGCCTCCTTTAGGATATTATTAATTACCAAGATGGTATATTCATGGTTAACCAGTCACACAAATTGAGGAAGATCCATTTAGGAAGTACCCTGTGGTGATCAATTGTGAGTGGTATTCCATTTTTTATATTTATTTCTTAATAATATTCAGAGATTGCTTATTAACTAGATTATGGATGTATGGTTTTGTTTATTGATATTATCCCTTATTTATTATTCCTTTCCGATACCGAATTTGATGGTGTGCTATACTTTGTGGCGCCGTGCCTGCGTTACTCCAAATTACATTGTGTCAACGCTATACGTCCCTGGTTATATATGCTGCTTACACTGTTCTTAATGATTATGACATAATGAATTATGTGAGTCGTTAAAACTTCACCAACTCAATGCTATGGGTTTGGGCATTGATTATCTTCTTAAGTATATATTGATGTTAAATTTCTATAAAAATTTTGTTTATAGTTAAAAAGTTATCTTTTTTTGTTATTAGGGTAACGATTCAGTATTCGGGTGTAAAATTTAGTATTCAGACGCAAATTCAGTATTCGGATATCCTTATGATTCTAATTTTATATTCTATTCGTTTTTAATTACCTAAAGATATTTATTTAATATGTACTGTTTACCTTGTAGGTGCTTTTCTTTTTGGTTGGATTTCATTAAATATTTTCTGGTCGTATGAGGGCTTCTATTTACTACTGTTTTATTCGTTTCCCAATCCTTTTTCCTTCTCTTTCTAATGTATTTCACTGCGTCTTTATATTCAATTCATTTTCTGGTAAACTATGTGTTGATTTATGGAGATTTGTTTTGCATTACATTTGTTATTTATATATATATTTTCTTACCGTGTTATTTCTATGATTCGTTAACCACTACTTCATGTGGGGTGTCTTTGCTATATGGTGTGGAACTTTATATTCCACTGTTTTAACTTAATACTGTTATATCTCATAAGATATAAAATGGACGTCCAGGCCAGTTGATGATGTCCTTTTTTTTTTATATATAAATATGTTTTATTTATTTTATCTGTCCACTCTTCTTTTTGGATTTCTTACTTTGCTTCAGGTTGTGTCTTTTCTTTAATTCTTTATATACTTGTGGAGATTCCCTGGGCTCTTCTTAGTCTGGTTTCTTGGTTTAAGTTGTCTTGGCTTATGGAATTCGTGCTTATAATATATTCTTTATATATTTTTTATATATTTTTTATAAATTTTAATTATAGATCTTACCGATGTTTGCGTGTTCTCTTAGTTGTTCTATTGGAATCCAATGTGGCGTTTGGCTGATTATTATTTATTCTTAGTCTTTTTTGGTTGTTCTAATCTTTTTTAAAAAATATCACACCTATTCCGTTGAAGTTAATGTTATTTATAAATCTTTATACTATGTGTCATTTGTTCCAAACAATTTTTTATGGTGACCGGTTGCTTGTTATATGGAATATGTTGTTCCGTTGTTACAGTATTTCATTTAATCCTCGTGTTTAGTTAATACTTCAACCCATTCCAATGATATAATTACGTAATATTATTGATGTTGGGGTTTCCGTCTACCTTGTAACCGGCCTCAATTTTGGGATGACTCTTTTTCACTTCGCAATTTCTTCTCCCAAGCAATTCTTGTAGGTGTGAAGTTGGGTTGGGTGTCGCTAATGGATTTGGCTGTATATTTTCCAGTTATACTGATGCCAGTCTGCCTATTGTGGGGTGACTAGTCGACGTTATATGGGGGTATGGATAACAAGATTCGATTGGTGAGGCTATTTGTGTTAGGTGGGCATTTTTTGGCCACTGAATTTCAATTTAAATTTTAAATTTTTTATATTAACTTATATTTATTGATTCTTTCAAGATTTTTTGCTATGTACTATGATATACATTGTTCATGGTACATGTTTATGGACATTTATCGTGTTTCTTTCATGGGAGTGATATACCTATTTGAATCATTGGAATTATATAAATACTTCATGTGTCCCCATTTGAATGTATGTCCTAGGATGTATATGGGCATTCCTGGTTTCATGTTCGCATTGGCATATGCTATCATAAGTTTATCTCCCTTTTTGTTGTTCCTAATCTTTGTTATGATTTGTATTGTTGGATGTAGTGTGTGATTTTGGGACATATTATCCGCTTTGAGTGGGCTGTTGTTTTGTATATAGTTCTGTACCGTCTGATGTATGCCTAGTCTATTAGTGTGCACTAGATATATTGTACAGCAGTCTGCGCAATGTAATTTTAATATTAAGTACCAGTTTTCTGGGCTGTTTAAATCTCTAGTATCGTTCTGATATTTCTGTCTTAATCTATGTTCTTGAGCATTATATGGAATAGTTCTTACTGTGTTCGTAATCTTGCGTAAGTCCTTGATATATTTGGCCGTGAGTTGCTTCAGATACGCCACTTTTATTGTGTCTTGTTTTAGGTTCGTGGTTGAAATGTGGTTTTATGTGTTTTCCACGTCCCCCAAATCCATTTCAATCTTGTTTTCTACCCATTTTTGTTTAATGTATTTAATAAGCTTGTCCTTTTTTCGGTTCTCTATATCTTGTTTGTTCATTGCTTGACTAAAGCAGTTTGATATGACTGCTCTAGGGTAGTTATTGTTGATAAGTTCATCGATGATGATGTTTATTACCACATCTAAGTAGTCTTGATGAGTGGCTTTTATGGCATATGTGATTCTTTGAATTATTCGTTTTGTATCTAGTTGGTTGGTTTGAGAAGAAATTTATCAATCTATTTGAGGATATAGGTTTCCTGTACCATTTTGTTTGGAATTGTTTGTCTTGTGTTATTATTGTGAAATCTAAGTAGTTGATTTGCTTATCAACTTCTTTTTGTACAGTAAGTTCCATTTCTAGGTTATTTTCTAAAGTTTTCTAAATGTTTTCTATACTTGTTTCTTTAACGTATGGTAAAAAATCATCTACATATATTCTAAGGAAGATCATTCCCATTCCTTTGAGTCCATTTAGAATTTTGTTGATGTGGTAGTCTATGTATATACTAGCATATTTGGCCGATGTTTTACCTCCCATTGGTGCCCCTTTGGTTTGTCTATATACTGTATTGTTTACTTTAAAGTAGTTGGCCTGACCTATATCAAATTCAATTATATTCATCAGATTTTTGATGTTGTATGTATCTTGTATTTGTGGGCCTATTTTGTTCTTTATTATCTCTTTTAGTTTTGTCAGATTTATGTTGTTGTACATAGTCTTGATGTCCATTGTGATCCATATATATTCATCCTTGTGCTCTACCGCTTTGATTTCGTTAATGGCGTGTAGCCTGTCTTTTACATTGAAATCATGTTTGAGACAGTTTGCTTGCCTCACTCTATCTAGGGCTCTATTTATGTAGTGCCCTAGGGTAGTGTTGATGGCTTTAGTTTTAGCTACAATTGGTCGCATTTTGAACTGTTCCTTGTGTATATTTATGATAGGGTACATGATGCTGATCACATTTTCGAATTTGTTGAGGTCAATGAGCATTCTTATGTCTCCGTCGCTTAGTTTTCTACCTTTATTGTTTGTTTCTAAAAACATTCCTTCTCTTCTTATAAGGTTAATCTTAATTTGGTATGAACGTTCCATTGCACTTTGAATTCTTACCAAATTGTCGGTATTGATGGGTGTGTATATCCCATTACTCAAACCTTCTTGGATCATTTGGTCGAGTAATTTTAGATATTCTGTTTGATAAATGGTCACAGTGGTTTTGCCTTTGTCAGCTTCTAGGATTTTGAAATCAGATCTGGTGTTGAGGATGTTCTTGAGATTTCCCAAAGCTTTGGTAATTCGTGCATCCATTTTTGTGGGTTTGTATTTCCTCACCATTTTTTCGTATTTGTTTGTAGTCTTACATATTAATTTCATTTTATGTGAGTAGTCCATAGGATATTGTTTTTCAGTGAAGTCTCCTATTTCGTTTAGTGTGTATATAGTCTCTGTTGGAGCCATGGTATTTATGGGTGGGATAAATTTCAGACCGTATGATAGGATTGCTTGAATGTCGTCTTCCAGGTGCATGTCAGTAAGATTAATGAGCCCTCTTTCAATGATTCTCAGTGTCATATTTACTTTGAACCTGTAGCAAAAACGGATTAGATTGATTATCATGGATTAGCAGAATCAGTCTACGTAGTGTGGTCTGATTTTAATATTGGAAGAGGTGTGATAATTTCTAGTCCAAGATTCCTTGGTCCAACCTACATCCGTCTGTCGGAGTTATAATACCAGGGATGCTATTACATCATCTTTACATCTGCCATCGCCCCCCCCCCCCCGATCTCCACCCACTTCCCCTAAAAGATCCTTTTTTCCCGTGATAGCTGGTGGCTAGAAGTGGATGTGTTTACCCGCCCAGGTCTTTAAGACGATAGATTTATACCTTCTGCGATTGCAGTTACCTTTCTGGTAGGGCCATCTGCCCACCTCATTTCGAACCGCCATCTGCTATCAGCATCATATCTACCATCTCGCCTTTTACTAGGAGCCATAACCAGGTGTTGTGTTTTTGTGCCTTGAATTATTTACGCTATCATGTTATAAGAATATGATTGCGACATGATGAGCGATACAGGTGGAGCACTACTTTCCATCATTGCCAATTTTATTTAGTCACTAAGAAGATCGAAAAGGTACTGAGGTGGCAATGAGTAGGGTGAGACGACATGACGCTGTGGTGTGGACAATCCCTATATATTGAGCCAAGAAATCCAGGATCAGAGGATAGTGATAAAAGTTAAATATTACATATTACGGCTTGAGTTGATTGGTGAAAGATTAGGTCTATGGTTTATGTGGTGTGTGTATTAGATTAATTTGTCTGTCGATGCCGATCAACTATTATCAAAACATGTTGTGGGCTTTTGTCGAGGTCATTGCAGCAAATCCTGCAATTTATTTGGATACGTGCACAACCGACAGGGTGTTCATACCAGGATATACAGCGTGTTAGCTTACGTGATGTCAATTGCAAGTATAGAATCAACAATCTGCATAGTGAGTAATGGCTGTGTATGTTAATAACTATTTTTTAATAATTAAGTGCGATCCTTAACGTATTATCTTTTAGTTGAGGTTTGTGATAATTCAGGTAGCTTAGTGAGTTCTGAAATAGTGATTTTAGTGAATAATTGGTCCCATTACTTTCCGGTAACTGTAATGGATGTGTTTAAGTGGAGCTTTGATGGACGGTTCCATTCAATCTCGGTTATTCGTAAATCTGAACCTATAATCGTCTTTTTTTTCTTTTTGAATATTTCAACCTGTATTTTATCTATAATAGGCTACCTAATCTTAGAATGTTTTGTACTCTATGTTTGTAGGTTGCGAATCTATGTCTATCATTTATGGCTATTTCCCTTTACTTATCTATTCTTGACTTAATTACTTGTTATGTATTTTTTGCCGTGTAGGCAGACCTAATTGGCTATTCCGAAATATTTTCAGCTCTCGCCGCAGAGCTTCATCAGCGGTTTCCTATATCTGGAGGAGGATCTCCATAAATCTGGTGTCATAACACGAAATTTTTTAAATACAAATATTTATATAAAGTCTTCCTAATATCTTATGAATTTTATTCTTTATATGAGATTTCTTAATATTACTTCTAAACATTTGAAAGTATACACCTAAAGTGAAACAGAAACATGAACTTTACGAGACGCGTTTTACTAATACACCTACGGCTATAATAATATCGTAACAAAAAGGTATTGAAAACGTACCTCCCTCTAAGCATTTGAGAGTGTATACCTAAAGTGAAATGAAAACGCCGTGAAAACGTACTTCCGGATTTATTGACAGCGGATAGCTTTGTTGTGCCTATTAATTTGTTTGTGAATAACAAAAGGCCGCGTTAATTTTTATTGTATTAAAACTTTGGAGTGTCAACAAATTTGATTAGGTATACTTATATTATAATTATTGAACTTTTGTTAGTTGACTAAGTTATTTCGTTGTCTATCGATGAATTGCAATTAAATATACCCTACTCGTTGTACATAATAACTAACGTAGTGTAAGCTAAGGTTCCTTAATAAAGGTTTTTTTATTCTTATTTTTATTAAAGTTTGTGATGCTATTTTTATTAAATGATTTAAATAGAAAATTCTGTTGTTTGCTTCAAAGGCCATTGATTCCTGATGTAAAATGTTTCATAAATTAAACGTAATTTTCATTCCGAAAACGTAATACTTTGGATTACAGTTTGCGAGATATAATATCAACTACCACCACATTGACAGTCTACGTTTTTCAGTGTCTCTTCTCTTTGGACTGAAGATTCCTTTCTGTAACGCACTTACAACACCAAAAACGGTCTTCTGCGTACTCTTCTATGCAAGCATGTTTACATCTTCGTCTCGTCTCTGTTTCGTCTTGCTTGAAGGGTTTTTTGATTTACTCTAATCCTATTAGGTTATCTGGACTGAACTCCTTCTACTTCTCAATGTGCGAAATAGAAGAAGAGTGCGATTGTCAATCCGTATGATTAATGGTAATGGATTTGGAAGATGGGCTGAGTTTACATATTATATATTCATTTGTTAACCGGGAAATATTAAGAACTCGAAGGCAGTAAAAAGGCATAGGTATATTACGTAAGTTGTTAATACCATTGTTTACTATTATATTTATTTTGAAACTTGTTGATGATGATAGATAATCTACTATTCCCTTTATATCAGTAGGAGGATTATTCTGAGATTTATTTCCATAGTAGATCAATCACTGTCTAAATTTTCAGCCTCCTTTAGGATATTATTAATTACCAAGATGGTATATTCATGGTTAACCAGTCACACAAATTGAGGAAGATCCATTTAGGAAGTACCCTGTGGTGATCAATTGTGAGTGGTATTCCATTTTTTATATTTATTTCTTAATAATATTCAGAGATTGCTTATTAACTAGATTATGGATGTATGGTTTTGTTTATTGATATTATCCCTTATTTATTATTCCTTTCCGATACCGAATTTGATGGTGTGCTATACTTTGTGGCGCCGTGCCTGCGTTACTCCAAATTACATTGTGTCAACGCTATACGTCCCTGGTTATATATGCTGCTTACACTGTTCTTAATGATTATGACATAATGAATTATGTGAGTCGTTAAAACTTCACCAACTCAATGCTATGGGTTTGGGCATTGATTATCTTCTTAAGTATATATTGATGTTAAATTTCTATAAAAATTTTGTTTATAGTTAAAAAGTTATCTTTTTTTGTTATTAGGGTAACGATTCAGTATTCGGGTGTAAAATTTAGTATTCAGACGCAAATTCAGTATTCGGATATCCTTATGATTCTAATTTTATATTCTATTCGTTTTTAATTACCTAAAGATATTTATTTAATATGTACTGTTTACCTTGTAGGTGCTTTTCTTTTTGGTTGGATTTCATTAAATATTTTCTGGTCGTATGAGGGCTTCTATTTACTACTGTTTTATTCGTTTCCCAATCCTTTTTCCTTCTCTTTCTAATGTATTTCACTGCGTCTTTATATTCAATTCATTTTCTGGTAAACTATGTGTTGATTTATGGAGATTTGTTTTGCATTACATTTGTTATTTATATATATATTTTCTTACCGTGTTATTTCTATGATTCGTTAACCACTACTTCATGTGGGGTGTCTTTGCTATATGGTGTGGAACTTTATATTCCACTGTTTTAACTTAATACTGTTATATCTCATAAGATATAAAATGGACGTCCAGGCCAGTTGATGATGTCCTTTTTTTTTATATATATAAATATGTTTTATTTATTTTATCTGTCCACTCTTCTTTTTGGATTTCTTACTTTGCTTCAGGTTGTGTCTTTTCTTTAATTCTTTATATACTTGTGGAGATTCCCTGGGCTCTTCTTAGTCTGGTTTCTTGGTTTAAGTTGTCTTGGCTTATGGAATTCGTGCTTATAATATATTCTTTATATATTTTTTATATATTTTTTATAAATTTTAATTATAGATCTTACCGATGTTTGCGTGTTCTCTTAGTTGTTCTATTGGAATCCAATGTGGCGTTTGGCTGATTATTATTTATTCTTAGTCTTTTTTGGTTGTTCTAATCTTTTTTAAAAAATATCACACCTATTCCGTTGAAGTTAATGTTATTTATAAATCTTTATACTATGTGTCATTTGTTCCAAACAATTTTTTATGGTGACCGGTTGCTTGTTATATGGAATATGTTGTTCCGTTGTTACAGTATTTCATTTAATCCTCGTGTTTAGTTAATACTTCAACCCATTCCAATGATATAATTACGTAATATTATTGATGTTAGGGTTTCCGTCTACCTTGTAACCGGCCTCAATTCAAGCAATTCTTGTGGGTGTGAAGTTGGGTTGGGTGTCGCTAATGGATTTGGCTGTATATTTTCCAGTTATACTGATGCCAGTCTGCCTATTGTGGGGTGACTAGTCGACGTTATATGGGGGTATGGATAACAAGATTCGATTGGTGAGGCTATTTGTGTTAGGTGGGCATTTTTTGGCCACTGAATTTCAATTTAAATTTTAAATTTTTTATATTAACTTATATTTATTGATTCTTTCAAGATTTTTTGCTATGTACTATGATATACATTGTTCATGGTACATGTTTATGGACATTTATCGTGTTTCTTTCATGGGAGTGATATACCTATTTGAATCATTGGAATTATATAAATACTTCATGTGTCCCCATTTGAATGTATGTCCTAGGATGTATATGGGCATTCCTGGTTTCATGTTCGCATTGGCATATGCTATCATAAGTTTATCTCCCTTTTTGTTGTTCCTAATCTTTGTTATGATTTGTATTGTTGGATGTAGTGTGTGATTTTGGGACATATTATCCGCTTTGAGTGGGCTGTTGTTTTGTATATAGTTCTGTACCGTCTGATGTATGCCTAGTCTATTAGTGTGCACTAGATATATTGTACAGCAGTCTGCGCAATGTAATTTTAATATTAAGTACCAGTTTTCTGGGCTGTTTAAATCTCTAGTATCGTTCTGATATTTCTGTCTTAATCTATGTTCTTGAGCATTATATGGAATAGTTCTTACTGTGTTCGTAATCTTGCGTAAGTCCTTGATATATTTGGCCGTGAGTTGCTTCAGATACGCCACTTTTATTGTGTCTTGTTTTAGGTTCGTGGTTGAAATGTGGTTTTATGTGTTTTCCACGTCCCCCAAATCCATTTCAATCTTGTTTTCTACCCATTTTTGTTTAATGTATTTAATAAGCTTGTCCTTTTTTCGGTTCTCTATATCTTGTTTGTTCATTGCTTGACTAAAGCAGTTTGATATGACTGCTCTAGGGTAGTTATTGTTGATAAGTTCATCGATGATGATGTTTATTACCACATCTAAGTAGTCTTGATGAGTGGCTTTTATGGCATATGTGATTCTTTGAATTATTCGTTTTGTATCTAGTTGGTTGGTTTGAGAAGAAATTTATCAATCTATTTGAGGATATAGGTTTCCTGTACCATTTTGTTTGGAATTGTTTGTCTTGTGTTATTATTGTGAAATCTAAGTAGTTGATTTGCTTATCAACTTCTTTTTGTACAGTTAGTTCCATTTCTAGGTTATTTTCTAAAGTTTTCTAAATGTTTTCTATACTTGTTTCTTTAACGTATGGTAAAAAATCATCTACATATATTCTAAGGAAGATCATTCCCATTCCTTTGAGTCCATTTAGAATTTTGTTGATGTGGTAGTCTATGTATATACTAGCATATTTGGCCGATGTTTTACCTCCCATTGGTGCCCCTTTGGTTTGTCTATATACTGTATTGTTTACTTTAAAGTAGTTGGCCTGACCTATATCAAATTCAATTATATTCATCAGATTTTTGATGTTGTATGTATCTTGTATTTGTGGGCCTATTTTGTTCTTTATTATCTCTTTTAGTTTTGTCAGATTTATGTTGTTGTACATAGTCTTGATGTCCATTGTGATCCATATATATTCATCCTTGTGCTCTACCGCTTTGATTTCGTTAATGGCGTGTAGCCTGTCTTTTACATTGAAATCATGTTTGAGACAGTTTGCTTGCCTCACTCTATCTAGGGCTCTATTTATGTAGTGCCCTAGGGTAGTGTTGATGGCTTTAGTTTTAGCTACAATTGGTCGCATTTTGAACTGTTCCTTGTGTATATTTATGATAGGGTACATGATGCTGATCACATTTTCGAATTTGTTGAGGTCAATGAGCATTCTTATGTCTCCGTCGCTTAGTTTTCTACCTTTATTGTTTGTTTCTAAAAACATTCCTTCTCTTCTTATAAGGTTAATCTTAATTTGGTATGAACGTTCCATTGCACTTTGAATTCTTACCAAATTGTCGGTATTGATGGGTGTGTATATCCCATTACTCAAACCTTCTTGGATCATTTGGTCGAGTAATTTTAGATATTCTGTTTGATAAATGGTCACAGTGGTTTTGCCTTTGTCAGCTTCTAGGATTTTGAAATCAGATCTGGTGTTGAGGATGTTCTTGAGATTTCCCAAAGCTTTGGTAATTCGTGCATCCATTTTTGTGGGTTTGTATTTCCTCACCATTTTTTCGTATTTGTTTGTAGTCTTACATATTAATTTCATTTTATGTGAGTAGTCCATAGGATATTGTTTTTCAGTGAAGTCTCCTATTTCGTTTAGTGTGTATATAGTCTCTGTTGGAGCCATGGTATTTATGGGTGGGATAAATTTCAGACCGTATGATAGGATTGCTTGAATGTCGTCTTCCAGGTGCATGTCAGTAAGATTAATGAGCCCTCTTTCAATGATTCTCAGTGTCATATTTACTTTGAACCTGTAGCAAAAACGGATTGGATTGATTATCATGGATTAGCAGAATCAGTCTACGTAGTGTGGTCTGATTTTAATATTGGAAGAGGTGTGATAATTTCTAGTCCAAGATTCCTTGGTCCAACCTACATCCGTCTGTCGGAGTTATAATACCAGGGATGCTATTACATCATCTTTACATCTGCCATCGCCCCCCCCCGATCTCCACCCACTTCCCCTAAAAGATCCTTTTTTTCCCGTGATAGCTGGTGGCTAGAAGTGGATGTGTTTACCCGCCCAGGTCTTTAAGACGATAGATTTATACCTTCTGCGATTGCAGTTACCTTTCTGGTAGGGCCATCTGCCCACCTCATTTCGAACCGCCATCTGCTATCAGCATCATATCTACCATCTCGCCTTTTACTAGGAGCCATAGCCAGGTGTTGTGTTTTTGTGCCTTGAATTATTTACGCTATCATGTTATAAGAATATGATTGCGACATGATGAGCGATACAGGTGGAGCACTACTTTCCATCATTGCCAATTTTATTTAGTCACTAAGAAGATCGAAAAGGTACTGAGGTGGCCATGAGTAGGGTGAGACGACATGACGCTGTGGTGTGGACAATCCCTATATATTGAGCCAAGAAATCCAGGATCAGAGGATAGTGATAAAAGTTAAATATTACATATTACGGCTTGAGTTGATTGGTGAAAGATTAGGTCTATGGTTTATGTGGTGTGTGTATTAGATTAATTTGTCTGTCGATGCCGATCAACTATTATCAAAACATGTTGTGGGCTTTTGTCGAGGTCATTGCAGCAAATCCTGCAATTTATTTGGATACGTGCACAACCGACAGGGTGTTCATACCAGGATATACAGCGTGTTAGCTTACGTGATGTCAAGTGCAAGTATAGAATCAACAATCTGCATAGTGAGTAATGGCTGTGTATGTTAATAACTATTTTTTAATAATTAAGTGCGATCCTTAACGTATTATCTTTTAGTTGAGGTTTGTGATAATTCAGGTAGCTTAGTGAGTTCTGAAATAGTGATTTTAGTGAATAATTGGTCCCATTACTTTCCGGTAACTGTAATGGATGTGTTTAAGTGGAGCTTTGATGGACGGTTCCATTCAATCTCGGTTATTCGTAAATCTGAACCTATAATCGTCTTTTTTTTCTTTTTGAATATTTCAACCTGTATTTTATCTATAATAGGCTACCTAATCTTAGAATGTTTTGTACTCTATGTTTGTAGGTTGCGAATCTATGTCTATCATTTATGGCTATTTCCCTTTACTTATCTATTCTTCACTTAATTACTTGTTATGTATTTTTTGCCGTGTAGGCAGACCTAATTGGCTATTCCGAAATATTTTCAGCTCTCGCCGCAGAGCTTCATCAGCGGTTTCCTATATCTGGAGGAGGATCTCCATAAATCTGGTGTCATAACACGAAATTTTTTAAATACAAATATTTATATAAAGTCTTCCTAATATCTTATGAATTTTATTCTTTATATGAGATTTCTTAATATTACTTCTAAACATTTGAAAGTATACACCTAAAGTGAAACAGAAACATGAACTTTACGAGACGCGTTTTACTAATACACCTACGGCTATAATAATATCGTAACAAAAAGGTATTGAAAACGTACCTCCCTCTAAGCATTTGAGAGTGTATACCTAAAGTGAAATGAAAACGCCGTGAAAACGTACTTCCGGATTTATTGACAGCGGATAGCTTTGTTGTGCCTATTAATTTGTTTGTGAATAACAAAAGGCCGCGTTAATTTTTATTGTATTAAAACTTTGGAGTGTCAACAAATTTGATTAGGTATACTTATATTATAATTATTGAACTTTTGTTAGTTGACTAAGTTATTTCGTTGTCTATCGATGAATTGCAATTAAATATACCCTACTCGTTGTACATAATAACTAACGTAGTGTAAGCTAAGGTTCCTTAATAAAGGTTTTTTTATTCTTATTTTTATTAAAGTTTGTGATGCTATTTTTATTAAATGATTTAAATAGAAAATTCTGTTGTTTGCTTCAAAGGCCATTGATTCCTGATGTAAAATGTTTCATAAATTAAACGTAATTTTCATTCCGAAAACGTAATACTTTGGATTACAGTTTGCGAGATATAATATCAACTACCACCACATTGACAGTCTACGTTTTTCAGTGTCTCTTCTCTTTGGACTGAAGATTCCTTTCTGTAACGCACTTACAACACCAAAAACGGTCTTCTGCGTACTCTTCTATGCAAGCATGTTTACATCTTCGTCTCGTCTCTGTTTCGTCTTGCTTGAAGGGTTTTTTGATTTACTCTAATCCTATTAGGTTATCTGGACTGAACTCCTTCTACTTCTCAATGTGCGAAATAGAAGAAGAGTGCGATTGTCAATCCGTATGATTAATGGTAATGGATTTGGAAGATGGGCTGAGTTTACATATTATATATTCATTTGTTAACCGGGAAATATTAAGAACTCGAAGGCAGTAAAAAGGCATAGGTATATTACGTAAGTTGTTAATACCATTGTTTACTATTATATTTATTTTGAAACTTGTTGATGATGATAGATAATCTACTATTCCCTTTATATCAGTAGGAGGATTATTCTGAGATTTATTTCCATAGTAGATCAATCACTGTCTAAATTTTCAGCCTCCTTTAGGATATTATTAATTACCAAGATGGTATATTCATGGTTAACCAGTCACACAAATTGAGGAAGATCCATTTAGGAAGTACCCTGTGGTGATCAATTGTGAGTGGTATTCCATTTTTTATATTTATTTCTTAATAATATTCAGAGATTGCTTATTAACTAGATTATGGATGTATGGTTTTGTTTATTGATATTATCCCTTATTTATTATTCCTTTCCGATACCGAATTTGATGGTGTGCTATACTTTGTGGCGCCGTGCCTGCGTTACTCCAAATTACATTGTGTCAACGCTATACGTCCCTGGTTATATATGCTGCTTACACTGTTCTTAATGATTATGACATAATGAATTATGTGAGTCGTTAAAACTTCACCAACTCAATGCTATGGGGTTGGGCATTGATTATCTTCTTAAGTATATATTGATGTTAAATTTCTATAAAAATTTTGTTTATAGTTAAAAAGTTATCTTTTTTTGTTATTAGGGTAACGATTCAGTATTCGGGTGTAAAATTTAGTATTCAGACGCAAATTCAGTATTCGGATATCCTTATGATTCTAATTTTATATTCTATTCGTTTTTAATTACCTAAAGATATTTATTTAATATGTACTGTTTACCTTGTAGGTGCTTTTCTTTTTGGTTGGATTTCATTAAATATTTTCTGGTCGTATGAGGGCTTCTATTTACTACTGTTTTATTCGTTTCCCTATCCTTTTTCCTTCTCTTTCTAATGTATTTCACTGCGTCTTTATATTCAATTCATTTTCTGGTAAACTATGTGTTGATTTATGGAGATTTGTTTTGCATTACATTTGTTATTTATATATATATTTTCTTACCGTGTTATTTCTATGATTCGTTAACCACTACTTCATGTGGGGTGTCTTTGCTATATGGTGTGGATCTTTATATTCCACTGTTTTAACTTAATACTGTTATATCTCATAAGATATAAAATGGACGTCCAGGCCAGTTGATGATGTCCTTTTTTTTTATATATATAAATATGTTTTATTTATTTTATCTGTCCACTCTTCTTTTTGGATTTCTTACTTTGCTTCAGGTTGTGTCTTTTCTTTAATTCTTTATATACTTGTGGAGATTCCCTGGGCTCTTCTTAGTCTGGTTTCTTGGTTTAAGTTGTCTTGGCTTATGGAATTCGTGCTTATAATATATTCTTTATATATTTTTTATATATTTTTTATATATTTTTTATAAATTTTAATTATAGATCTTACCAATGTTTGCGTGTTCTCTTAGTTGTTCTATTGGAATCCAATGTGGCGTTTGGCTGATTATTATTTATTCTTAGTCTTTTTTGGTTGTTCTAATCTTTTTTAAAAAAATATCACACCTATTCCGTTGATGTTAATGTTATTTATAAATCTTTATACTATGTGTCATTTGTTCCAAACAATTTTTTATGGTGACCGGTTGCTTGTTATATGGAATATGTTGTTCCGTTGTTACAGAATTTCATTTAATCCTCGTGTTTAGTTAATACTTCAACCCATTCCAATGATATAATTACGTAATATTATTGATGTTGGGGTTTCCGTCTACCTTGTAACCGGCCTCAATTTTGGGATGACTCTTTTTCACTTCGCAATTTCTTCTCCCAAGCAATTCTTGTAGGTGTGAAGTTGGGTTGGGTGTCGCTAATGGATTTGGCTGTATATTTTCCAGTTATACTGATGCCAGTCTGCCTATTGTGGGGTGACTAGTCGACGTTATATGGGGGTATGGATAACAAGATTCGATTGGTGAGGCTATTTGTGTTAGGTGGGCATTTTTTGGCCACTGAATTTCAATTTAAATTTTAAATTTTTTATATTAACTTATATTTATTGATTTTTTCAAGATTTTTTGCTATGTACTATGATATACATTGTTCATGGTACATGTTTATGGACATTTATCGTGTTTCTTTCATGGGAGTGATATACCTATTTGAATCATTGGAATTATACAAATACTTCATGTGTCCCCATTTGAATGTATGTCCTAGGATGTATATGGGCATTCCTGGTTTCATGTTCGCATTGGCATATGCTATCATAAGTTTATCTCCCTTTTTGTTGTTCCTAATCTTTGTTATGATTTGTATTGTTGGATGTAGTGTGTGATTTTGGGACATATAATGCGCTTTGAGTGGGCTGTTGTTTTGTATATAGTTCTGTACCGTCTGATGTATGCCTAGTCTATTAGTGTGCACTAGATATATTGTACAGCAGTCTGCGCAATGTAATTTTAATATTAAGTACCAGTTTTCTGGGCTGTTTAAATCTCTAGTATCGTTTAAAAGTATACTAGGCAGTTGTATTGAGCCCCTCTTCTGATATTTCTGTCTTAATCTATGTTCTTGAGCATTATATGGAATAGTTCTTACTGTGTTCGTAATCTTGCGTAAGTCCTTTTATTGTGTCTTGTTTTAGGTTCGTGGTTGAGATGTGGGATTGTCCACACCACAGCGTCATGTCGTCTCGCCCTACTCGTGGCCACCTCAGTACCTTTGCGATCTTCCTAGTGACTAAATAAAATTGGCAATGATGGAAAGTAGTGCTCCACCTGTATCGCTCATCATGTCGCAATCATATTCTTATAACATGATAGCGTAAATAATTCAAGGCACAAAAACACAACACCCGGGAGGGTAATCACGCCTATCTCTAGCCATCACCATATCACTGAGAACGAAAGGTTATGTGGAAGATCGAGGAGAATAGTTAGTGTGGACGAGATAGCTCAAAAGAATTCCAAGCATCACTGATTCACAGTCTTCAAATGTTATTTACTGACGAAACAATTTGTGGAATCATTAACTGTAATAAGATACAAAAATAGAAAAACACTTACCACACACAGTCTTTTAACTTTTATTAATTCATTTCTTAAAATTCGTGTTTAACCAAATACCGTAGATACTTCCTGTGATAGGAAAACTGCTGATGAACTCCGTGTCTGGAGAGAAACGTTCAGTAAAGCCTGTAACTGCCTCCACGGCTCTCTTATTTTTAAGTACTCAAACCACATTATAACTTGTTAAACAAATCTAATACGCGGGACACACTTTCGCTGTGTTCATTATCCATTAAAGATAATTCATCCTCAAAAATTTTCACTTTCAATAAGCGGATAGTATCACATTAACACCAATAAAACTACTTAGCAACACCAACTTCGGATTAATTCAATCAGAAATGACTCCTCCACTATCAATTTATGATAGAAGAATAGAATTACAATACAAAGAGCAGAGTTACTCCTATGGAATGACCATGATTCGTTCTACTCCAACCCATAACTTGCGAAATCCTTAGTACCAGCCTGGTCACTCCGTGACTAAACTAAACGCGATGGTGGGTAATAGTGCATCATCTGTATCGCCCATCGTTTCGTTGTAATGTTTTTCTCAAAACGTAATGACTTCGTACTCTGCACCAAAAAAACCTAATAAAACCTAATTATCATTTAAATTTTCGTAAAAATAAAAACTTGTAAATCATATTTTTTAAATATTTACAATCGATACAAGTAATACATATAGTTCTGAAGGGTCGCTGAAAGCATTATCAGATTTGTTAACTATATCATTTTCCTTTCCTGTATTTTGAATAAAGGAAAAAGCAAAAGGGGAGCGTCAAATTGAAATTATAATGAGATATTTTTTTAACAAATCTTAAGTGTGCCGGATTAATTCACTACTTCGAACGAAAAGTGACTGTTCGAACACTAAAAATTGAAAGCAGAGGCACCGGCAGCAGCAGTCGCAGAGCTTGAAAGCTGATCAAATCTCAAAAATTCTGCTTCTCCTCAGTACTGCCAATATATAGAGAGAAAAAACTTTTGTTTCATTGTTGGAGTCATTTCTTTTAGAAGTGTCAAAGAGATTTGATGCGAGAAAAAGAAAATGTCTATGAAGGAAAAAATAATTAATTTCGTGAAAATTACAAGTTAATTAACAATATTAACACCAACTTATTAAATATTATAACACCTGACATGTGATTCTAATTAACAAGTAACAATTACTGTTTTCTGCTTCTGCATTCAATCTGGTTGACGAAGCAGAAATGTCGGATTTCTGCTTCTGCCTCTGTCGTTGTTTTCTCCAATTAATATGTCATGGACTTTATTAGTTGGCGCTTCGCTTGCTCTTTTTCGATTCAACAGTCATTCATCAGTCAATCTAAAATAATCCAACCCACACTCTCCACAAACGTTAGCCATGGAACGCTAGTGTGCCGGCTTGTGGACTCTGACTACGACGATGAGATATTAATTTTGGTCAGCAAATAGGATTATACGTCCTCTAGTGATCACCTGATCATTCCTTCATGATAGGTACCATTGGAATGTATTACGCCTACTTATTACTGTTTGTAATTTATTCATACTTTTTTACAACACTATAAAATATAGGCCCATCATATATATACCAGCATATCATTGGTAAAAAAGATGCTTTTTAATTAAAAAAAAAATTAAAAAACACTTATTATTATTACCTTTTGATGTAACTTTCATCCATTTTTGTTAACCCATTCAATATTAGGATTAAAGTTGTTATAGTGATAATTGATAAACTCTCCATTATAAAAACTTCACCAAGTCACCCAACAGATCTAAAAAATCAATATCTTTACAAGGAAATTATTAGAAAACTTCATGATCACTGGAGCAAATAACGTATCTACAAAAGGGTATCAATTATCGCCCAATAAAGTTCACTTAATTCTTAGTGAATTCTGCAACTCTAACGACAAAGTCCTGTTCCATTATTTATAGAGTTTTTCCCCAATGAATTCGAAGTTCCCCAGCATAGCAATAATTATCTCCAGTTATGCTTTAGGTTACTAAGATATGATCTAAAGACCTAAACATGTAATGAATTTTCCGTCGACTCCACGGTACAAAGTTCATTTTGTTATGTACTTTTTACATTTCATACATTGTCGCATTTTTTTACGACATGAAATCTTTAAAATTAATTATTAATTTTCATATTTTACGTAAAACGCATTTCAAAGTGCAAAGACGCACTTAAAAATCATTGGGAAATAATCTAAAACTTCAATAGAAAATTTCCATAAACAGCTTTAGATAAACATTTCTTCAGAATCAAAAATCAAAATCTAAATCTTTTAAAATTCATATGAATTAATAAACAAATAACTAATCATTCAAATGGTTAAGTGATTCATAATGATACCATTAAACGAAAATCCAAATGCAATAAACAATAAATATCAAATTTCAATTTAGCGTGAATGTTTATAATAAACATTCTTCCCATCGCTACAATAATATTTGAAACTAATATTGGAAGCTTAAAAGCTTTCACGTAAACATAAATGCTTGACATTGAAAGCATTAATGCAAACAAAATCTTAGATTAAAAAAGCATAAACATGAACACTTGGAGTTTTTAAATTCAAGATCAAAACATAAACATGAATTTCCAATTGAAGTATGCATATTCAATATTGGTGAAATCATAAACATAAATATTTTCGCCGTGTCATTTGTTTACGCGCGCGCATAGTTATTTGTTTGCGCGCATAGCCATTTGTTTATGCGAATAGCTATTTGCTCACGGGCTTATTCATCGATAATTGTAAACATTGGACATGGTCCCTTGGATGAAATCATGGTACGGGTAAATAAATGTCATGTTACATATTATCATGCAAAACATTTTCAAGGTTTTGATTGAGGATTGGTTAATTATTGACCAATTGAATAAAATTTTATATCTCATGACGAGATAATTGCCCAATCAAATACGGGTTTCAATTTAATAATTGGGAACCTACTAATGAATATATCCCTCCAAATATGCTCTTTTGGATAGAGCCCCTACCCTTGTAGTATTCTAGATCCTTCTAAGTACGTATTAAGTTGGTATAAAAACGGGAACCTTTGCACTGAAAGTCGGAGTTTGAAATTGAGAATTGAGTTTAAAGATTAAAGTGGAAATTTGAGTTAGAGTTTGAGTTTTGAGTTTGAAAATTAAGCTTGAAGTTGAAAGTGTGAAATTTAAGTTTTGCAAATTGAGTTTGAAAATTAAGTTTTGAAAATTGAGTTTTAAGTTTAACTCACCAATTTTAAAAAAAGTTAACCAGTGCATTTTGCTTGCACATTTGTTTTTTTTTTGAAAATTGAAATTGAGTTTGAAAATTGAAATTAAAAATTGAGTCTTTGAAAATTGAATTTAAAATGAACTTGTGTTTATAATATAAGAGTTATATTAAAAAAATATATATATATGAAAACTGGTGTCAGAAGTGTTAAAATTATTATTGTTATGCGAAAAAGTTATAACAATTTCTTTTATGAACGGGCGTCATTCCTTTCAATGAGAAACTTTTAAAGGTACTGTCGTTCAGCTGAGGCAGGTGCATTCAATAGATTATATGGAGAAGACATCATATGTATGCAAAGAGGATTAGGCGAAGTTTGGTGGAAGCTTTGAGATTTAAAGTAAATTCGCCTTAATTCCACTAACATACAGACAAATTTATTAGAAAACTTCCTCATTGCAAGTTGCGACTGTACTACATAGTTTAAAGTTCATAAGGATTGTCTGTTTACGAAACACACAGACACAACGACCACACTGGAACTATAGACTTTCCTTTTTTTTGTTTTCATAAAAATTGCAAGTGCTTCGTAATGATGTTGTGATGTGACCACAGTATCTCCACAGGATACAGTAAAGGTTTCTACTTCCTATAAGCCCCCCACTGGTTTTATGTACGCAGAATAACTGGGTATTGTGAGCTTATGAAAAGCGCATATCAAAAATTGATATGGAAATTTCTTCTAAAGGTAAAATTAAAGAGCTGATGCATATTAAACGGTGCAATTATGCCGTACTACCCTAGGTTTTCATTGTATAAATCTGGCTTGTAATGGAGCTCTAAATTTAGCCATGACATAGGAGACTTAAAATCCAATCGAGGGCGACCTTGCTGAGCTAATATTTTCATAATATAAACCTATTCATTGGGGGTGATTTGTATATGAAAACATTTTCAAAATTTCTTCAAGGCTAGTTTCACCTGCCAACCTCCCTCTGATGGTTTGATTGTATTCTGCAGAAAATGAAATGTTCTTTGGCCGACTTTCCTTTTTTTATGTTCACTGGGTACGAGCTTTCCAGTCTCGACAACAAAAATCGCAGGTCTATCATTAATTTCCCGCACAACTTCCAACTCTTTTCAAATGTGAAATCTTACATACATTTTCATTTTGCATTGTTACGTCTTTTCTTTGAAGTGATTATAGTTATCAGCCTACGGCTTGCTTATTCCTATTGTTTGTTACTAAGACCCGTTTTTATTTTTAAATACAGTGAACATTCACTTGAATGGACACTGACGGTACCAGGAAAACTGTCCGCTCAAGAGGGGCGTCCGTTTATCTGAGTGCCAAGAAGTAAAATAAAAATATTTAAAAATGAGTAACGCAAACAGATTACAGATTTTGGTTAAAGAACGAAAAAAAGTTCCACATAAATCCAACATAAAAATATATAAATAAAAATTTCTTATTTTTTGTACAAAGAAAAACGGCGTTTAACTTAGTTTGTTTCCTACACGAAAAAATATTTTATTTTCAAAATATATTCGAAGGTTATAGAATTATTTCTATTACTCACGAATTGTTTTAGACCATAAATGTAAGATTGAGCACCCTTGAATAGTTTTACGCATGATATTTCTTCAATTTCCTCTTCACTGTTAGTGGTTTCTATAGGAGCATCACTTTCTTCTACACACTTGACGAGTAACTGGTTATCAACACAAAAAAAAAAACAAAACCCTGCTGCAGTCACGTTCGAAGTGCCAATTTGATATTAAGCTGCCAAGGCCAACCATTGTTACCACTTCGGCTACAATCGTAGTAAATGACTACTTTGGGTAAGGTTTGGATACAGGAATACTTATATAATATTTTGGCTACGCTATAGAATTTTCGAATTCGTAGCCAATTGCGAATAATTTTAAAATTAACTGAATTCCAGGATCGCCTAGTCATAGCAGAGCCATAGAACGGATTTTTTCTTCCTTCTAGAAAGTGAAATTGATCGAACAACAAGTGTGAATAGAGAAGAAAAGGAATAAAATTTGTCAAACGTAAAATCGACTCGAGTTTGTTTTTTATTTTTGTTCCGTTACCATCCTGAACGCATTATGTTTTCGTCGGGGAGAAAACAAGTAGAGCATATTTCAGAAGGTTGTGGGGTTAGTACCATATCATTTCTGATCATACAGTGAGAATTACCACCTAGAAAGGCACCGTGGGAAATAACATTAAATTAAATCAGATTAAGTCCCAATAAATTACTTGTGGCCCAGATCTCAAACTTTAATAGCGCAGTACTCGGTAATAAATTGTAGTCGTATTCGACAACTCGATCGCCCAGGCAATTATGGTATCACCAAAATAGATTTAGATTTTCGAAAGAAAGAAGAAAAATAACCCAGAGGAGCACGCAGAAACGTTTTTCTTACCTTCTTGGCTAGACCCCAAAGCTTTCGCGGACTTGTGCTTTCCCTTTCCTGGGTGACAGATGCCACTACAGTCGCAATACATCATTTGATAAATACTCACCGACGCCATTTTGGATGTCTTCGCTGATGAAGTACATCCCTCGTTGCATCGCCAGCTTGCCATATTGCCATATTAAGCACCGAGAAGAAAGTTCATTATATAAGAAGAACTTCCTTAACCTGGTCCCTTATAGTACCATTGGCCAAAACAAAACCTCAGTTGCACCTGAAAAAGAAACACTGTGATGCCTCACACTGACGTGCACTTGTAAAGTGTGGTTAGTCATTTCAAGGGTTCACTTGTTTACTACCCCATTGACCACTGCCCGGAATTGTTATTAAGTGCATACCGCACTCACGACCGACGTGAAAACACCACTGCAAAAGCACTTACTAACGTTTCTCGCGAAAGAATTGGTCTTGTGCATGACCCTGCCAATTATCGCGTAAACTGACAGTCATATTATACTACCCGGTCCACTACATTGAGACTGGCATTCAGCGCTCATTCATCACTCTTTCACTGAGTAGCGAAACATAAGCTGCATACGCGAGTAGTAAGCAGAGGTCAGAACACACACGTTACACAATCGGACTCGACCCACAAGATTTGTTCGGAGTACGTGTGGATAAGTTCTCAGCTGATTCGGCTGACACCTCGAGCCCGTACCCAAATTAACTCGGAGATAGTCACATAATTATAGATAGTCACATAATTATCTTTCCCTCAACTGTGCTGACCACCCCTTATATGTTGGTTGCCACGACGTGCAGGCACGTATGTGTTGCTGAACAGTGTTATCTTTTATGTTAAATAACAATCTCCCTATCGACTATACAAAAGCGACCACTTTGGTAATATTTGGTGCCAAGTGTGGGGTAGCGCCATCTCTATTCTTCTTAGTTGGATCCGCTCCGTGCTTTAGAAGAAGTTTAACTATTTCGTATTTTCCATTAGCAGCAGCTTCATGTAGTAGTGTAAATTTCCATAAATCTGCTACATTAAAGTTGGCACCGTGCTTTACAAGTAATTCAGTCACTCCAAAATGACCTTATGAGCATGCATTGTGCAAAGGAACTAAACCATCTTTATCAGCGGCATGTACTACCGCCCCGTCATTCAATAAAACTCCACGACAGGCACACGATTATAACCAGCCGCAAAATGCAATGGTGTTGAGTGTCGTCCATCAAGATCTTTACAGTTAATAGTATGAGGATTGGCTAGAACGATTCGACGGACGGTATCTAGATCGCCAGCTTTTGCAAATTCCAATAATTGGCATTCTACAAAATCGCTCTCAGGTGGATATTTTAAAATTTTCCGTCCGTTTTCTGATGGTAACTGTGCTGCAGTGTATCCTTGCAAAGAAATTATACTAATATCTACCGAGTATGAAAGCAGTAAACGACAGGCCTGAATGTTGTCGTCTCGAGCACAGCGATGGAAAGCGGTTTGAACAAGTCCATTTATGGCATTCACCTTGGCTGCATTTTTTAATAAAATGCCCATGATATCATAATGCGAATGACCCGCTGATACATGTAGTGGTGTTAAAAAGTCCGCCGTTTCGTATGAGAATTTCGAGGACCTGCTTCTGTTTTTGATACACAGACATTGCCACGGCATGAGGTGGTGTATCTGCAGTGTATGGATGGACAAAATTCTCTGAGGTGATGTACTTTTTGAGTCGGGGGATATCGGCTTGCCTGCATGCATCTAGTACACAGTGTCCTTTGTATTTGTAAGCAATCCTCTCCCTCAATTCTCTCGTTGGTGCGGAATCAATTATCGATTTGTTATGACAATTAAGAAGTGTTGGATCAGCTCCTTCGCTCAGAAGCAGGCTGCATACTTCTACTCGACTTGTGGAAGCGGCTTCGTGAAGGGGTGTGAAAGCCCAAAGGTCGTTTGCATTAACATTTGCTCCATGTTTTATTAGAAGTTCAGTTACTTCAAGATGTCCATATGAATAGGCATTACGAAGTGGTACAAGCCCCCGCTTATCTTTTTCGTGGACATCGGCCCATGTTCAAGTAAAATTTGGACAACTCGAATGCGATTGTAACCAGCGGCTATATTTAGCGGAGTTTATCGACGTCCGGCACTAGCATGACAGTTGACATTTAAAGAAGATAAAAGAGCTAATAAACGATCTTCAGCTCCAGATCGCGCAGCTTCAAGCAATTCATCTTTACGGTAGTCACCAGTAAGCACAGGATGAGTGTTTTCGTCGGCCAATTCTAGAGGAGTCTTTTGCTCAGAGTTTCGAATATTAGGATTGGAGCCATGTTGAAGAAGTGCTGTGCATACATCAAATTTCCCTTTACAAGCTGCTTCATGCAATGGTGTATAATTTCAATTGTCAGTCGTGTTTGGGCTCGCGCCGGCTTCTAATAATAGACGAACAACCTCTGTATGACCGAAAGGGTATGCATTATGTAATGGGTGCAGGCCGCCTTCATAGCATGCATGAATTGCAGCCCGGTCTGTCAAAAGAAATTCAACTACTGCTCTACGTCCATAAGCTACTACAAAATGTAAAGTGGTCGATTTCCTTCCACCAGTATCACTTTACAAAAATTACATGCAATATAACAAATTTTTCGATTTCGCACTTTATATTATTCAAATAACATCTATACAATTATTATAAATACAAATTTTACATTAAAATAATAATTAAATAGCAATAAACGACGGCGACGTTCGCTTTAAGGAAAAAGAGTTGTCTACATGTCTACATTTTTCTTTAGAGATTACCGACATTGCGAAACAAACAAACAGTATATTTATTCTTAGTACACATTTTCGACGCTCAGAAAAGCGAATATAAATATAATTGAAAACTATCTAGCAATGAAGAATCAAAAAATTTTATATGAATCCCAGAACAACTGTGCGGACAACAAGAAAATCAAAGATGAGTGGGGACTCTATACCGACTTCTCTAGAAGGAGCCCTAGCTACAGCTATTAGGATAGAAGCTAGTCGAGATGCCACGAGAATCAGTAGGAGAAACATTAGGGTGGTAGAAGCCACCACAAATGCAAGAGGGGCAAATGTCAGCTCCGATAATACCAATAACTTTTCGGGAAACTAAATTCGCCCAGCCTAATGGAGCATCGGCTGGGCCTAACAGTATCACAAGCTCCAACTAACAGCCAAAACTCCCTTACCATTGCTCGAAAGATCAACCTGTCTAAGAAGGTACAGCAAAAACCTTCCATAAAACAGCTCAAATCAGATGAGCCAGTGGAAAGGACATCCGGCGATATAACCGGAATCGAGAGATGAGTAAAAGGAATTGTCAAATGGTTCAAAGTAAAACAAGGGAATTTCTTCATAATACGTGAGGACACCAATGAAGAAGTGTTTGTCCATGCTTCTAAAATAAAAAGAAATTACCCTGAAAAATCCACTCCATCTTTGGCAGAGTGGGTGGTCGTATGCTTTGATGTATTCCAAACCGATAAAAGTAAAAAGGCAATTAAAGACCACATGACAAGCCTGTCCGCGGAAGCAGTTTGGTTCGGGATATTAAATCTCGGCATCAATTTGCCACTCGTCCTTCTGGGAACTTAGCTGATCGCTCAAGTAGTAGGAAACGCAAACGCTTCAAAAGCCCTCAGCAATTTGACACTAAAAATATCTCAGGACTATGTGTAACACCTCCGCCACCAGACTTTGCTGATACACTTGCACAACAGTCAATAGACCAGGATGTTTTCCACATAAAAGATTCTTCTTTAAGTCAACACCCACTGGCTTACCGGGACTAGAGTTAGTGCGGGAATCAGCCCCATATCAAATAAAAGTTTTTATTGGCGGACGTACAATGCAGAATAATCTATGGATAACGGGAAATGTAAATGGGGTTGAATGTAGTCTGATAATCGACACAGGGGCTACGCAAACTATTCTCCACCCACGAATTTTCCGGCAGGTAGATTACTACCCTCAGATCCATCCAACTAATGCAATAATACAAGGCGTTGATGGCACAGCCTAAGTCCACCTAAGCATTGGAAATTTAGTTACAAAACATTCAATCCTCATTCCTACTATCACCGATGATTGTATAATTGGAATGGACTTTCTCATTAATCATGCGTGCATACACGACTTTAAGACGGGGTTCTTACAGATTGAAGAAGAAGCTATCCCTCTGCAACAATACCTGACAGAATACACACTAGCCAGAACTTGGACCGCAATTACAATTCCACCAGGGCAGCAATGTCAAGTTAAGTTAACCACTACAATTTATCTTGAGGAAAATGTTATATTAGCAGAAAATAAATCTACACCAAAAGACCTAGAGATCATTCAAAACACTCTCTATAGCCAAGAACGGAGTAGTAATATCCCGACTATCGAACTTATCTTCCCAGACTGTACACCTGCCAGCCTCGATCCCCATCGCCGATTTGGAGTTTAAACCGCCCATTATAACACGCAAGCAAACCGCCGTATCAAAAAATATCTCCAGCGAACATCATGACCTCTTTAGAAGAAGCGTCAGTGAGATAAATGAGGAAGATAAAACTACATGGTTTTTAGAATTTCAAGAAGTTTCTCCAATACCAAGGAAGCCTTGGGAAGAACATCCATACTGAAGCACAAGATAGATGTGGGCGACTCTTCTCCAATAAAACATCCACCTCGAAGGATGCCAATATTCCTAAGGGCTAAAGCATACCATCTATTGCATGACATGATAGAGCAAAACGTATTCCAACTCTCCAAGAGTCGGTGGAGTAGTCCAGTGGTCCTGGTATGTAAAAAAGACGGATCACTAAGATTTTGCGCAAACTATAGGAGAATTAATGAGATCGCAAAGAAAGATTCGTACCCGCTACCAAGAACAGATCTTACTTTAGATGCGGTAGGTGACTCAAAATGGTTTGCTACGTTAGACCTGCAATCAGGCTATTGGCAGGTTGAGATGGAAGAAGCTGACCTGGAAAAGACGGCCTTTAAGATTAGCCAAGGGCTCTGGGAATTTAATGTCATGCCCTTTGGTCTCACTAACGCACCGGCGACATTCCATCGTTTGATGGAGCTTCTTTTAGTAGGAATTCCACATAGAGTCTGCTTGGTCTATCTGGACGACGTTATCGTCCATGGCAGAGATTTTGAAAATCTAGTAGAACACCCAAAATTAGTACTCAAAAGACTGCGTGCTGCTGGACAAAAAATATCACCAGGAAAGTGCCAGATATGCCAACACGAAGTAAAATTCCTGGGATATGTGGTATCCGAGCAAGGAATCTCTGCAGATCCGGAAAAAGTTTGTGGTGTGCAAATCTGGCCTCGACCCTTAAATAAGACGGATGTACAATCGTTTTTAGGACCTTGTGCTTATTATCGTCACTTCATTCGAGACATCTCAGCCATTGCTAAGCCATTAACTAGACTAAAGGAAAAGAATGTAAATTTTTTTAGAACGATATTTGCGAAGGTGCTTTCAAAATTTTGAAAGAGAAGTTAACCACAGTGTCTATACTTTGTCGTGCAAACGAGGACGGGAAATTTGTTCTGGACACTGACTCCAGTCAATTTGCCTGGAGGGCTGTATTGTCACAAATACAAAATGGTGAAGAGAAGGTCATCGAATATTACAGTAAGACTCCCAGTCGGCCAGAACGTAATTACTGCGTTACACGCAAGGAACTCTTAGCTGTAGTGAAGGCCATCACCCACTATCAACCCTAGTTGTTGGGCTGTCATTTTGTTTTCCGAACCGACCACGCTTCCCTAAAATGGCTAATGTTTCGAGAGCCCCAAGGACAAACAGCGCGATGGATTGAACGCCTTTAAGAGTTTAATTTTGATATCCAACATCAGTCCTGGAAAAAAGCACCTAAATGCCGACGCCTTGTCGAGACGCCCATGCCTGGACGCTAATCCATGTTGCTCTTTTGCATGCATATCCATAATTGTTTTTAAATATATCCAGGATATAATAGGCGCTTTCGGCAAGCACATTCTCAGTGAGACAAGTGAGATATTCTCAGTTGGCTCTCTGAGACTGCACTTTCGGGGAACTGTCTCAGTTCCATTTTGAGCTACCAATTTCGAACGCAACCACTGAGCAACTGAGACAAGTGAAACTGAATTTTCTTGTCTCAGTGGACTCAGTTTCGTTATTTTGTGATTTTAATTACAAATAAAAGTTTAGTGACCTGTTTGAATAGACTAACAACACTTTCCTCAATTTATTACTATCCATTTTCTGTGGTCAAAATTGGCAAATCACCTGATTGGTTTGAACTGAGACAACTGAGACGATTGCTCAAAGTTTTGTCTCTGTTGTCTCACTGAGACAGTGCTTGCCGAAAGCCCCTGAAGTGAATACACAACTCAATTTGAATTCACAAGTTGAATAGAGAATTTGGGTATTCTCTACTTACTTCTCAAATTCTCCGATGTTTTGCAAGTGAAAAAGAAAGTGGAGCAATTGTGTTGTCTGCTTTTGTTGCGTTTTATGAAGGTATCTAGGTAACTAGGAATTTCAAATTGAGTTGTGTATTCACTGCGTATCCTGGCTATATTAAAAAAAATCATATTATGGAAATCCATGCAACACTCACAGAGAAACATGGATTTTGTGTCTCAATGCACCCGCTAAAAATTATAAATCACACGAAAATGATCAATTTGGTCATCTCGGAAGGAGTATGAAAGGTAGATGCTGTAAAATTTTTAAATATGCACGGCAAAGCTTGTGTCTAGAATGATATCGCATCTACATTTTGTGCCCTAATTAAATATATAAGTAATTTTTGAAACCGATAAACGACTTTGGAGATGACTGTAAAAGAAGTGTAGCAGTCTTGTAAAACAATGGCCATTTTTGGTACAAAAATGTACATATATTCATCTGATCATTGTGAAGAATTGGTAAGTCCTGGAAAATCACTTTCCCACGACAAAAATGTTCACAACGGATTACTAATGGATGTGAAACAACACTCTATTATCCTGAGCTACCATTTTTTTATACCACATACATTCTCCTTTTTCTCTCTATTCCCCTGTAATCCCGGAAAAACTCGAGAAAACCTATCCTCCTACATCCTTCAAAAACTGTCCCTACAGAAAAGAAATTTCAATTTATTTCTACTTTGGAAGGTAACAAACGGTATATCTGTATAAAATATGAAAAAAAGTCCAACCCTCTAAAACAAAAAGTGATACGCTTATTCGTCCCAGGTGATTCGCACTTTTTTACATATCTTATGTTTTCCCTAATTCTCCAACCATGTTAGTGAATTTGGAATGGAAAATTAGGGAATTAGGAATTCTAAGAAAATGAAATTCTCATCTCCCAAATTCCCAAGTTCTCCGCGTGACAGAATCCGGTCCCAGGAATATAGTATACTTTATCCAGCAATAAACTGCACCGTCAATATTGCAAGCCAGTTCCGTTCAGTTAAAGCTGTATACGTTTCAATAAATTTAAAGCTCAGTTGTAAAGAGAACAAGGACAACGAGTTCACAATTTCAGTTCCAATTCCCTTAAATAGGACAGTGAACTTAACATTTTCACCTGATCTGTAAAACTGATCAATATATCGACAAAAGAGTATCCCAGCATCCGCCTTATATTGTTCTTAATGTAGCTAAAATATACCGCCATCTATTGACCATGCACGTTCTCATAAATAAAAGCAATTAGTAACAAGCCAACTACTATAAAACCGAAATGAAATGAATGAAACGAGCAAAATAGACGATGAGCAAAAGCATCACCCACACTACTTCTAGTGAAAGAAGCAAAAAGATTTTACCACGGAAATGTATTGGTAAGGATGACCTGATCAGGAGAATCAGAGGCCGTCAGCCAGTATAACTTTCACGTATCGATTTAAT
>CAWUPM010001224.1:0-80373 GCA_963924295.1 Dioctria rufipes
AAAAAGTGCAAAGGCTATAGTCCATGCTTTTTTGCGAAATTTCGATTATAATATTTTGTCACTGATTTTAACGAATGAGCACTCGTTGGACGCGGAATAATGAGAGGAATATAACAGTAAAATATTTCTGACCGAGAATTCCTAGGTTCAAAAATATGTCACAAAAACTCTTCGTGTGTGGCCTGATTTCTGATGACCTTTCCTATGCAGTTTTTTTGGTCTATTTTAAAAACTAGACATTTATTTAGCAAAATTCCTTTTTACATCGCTTTGTATTCCTTTCCTCGTTAAAATAAGCCCTCAATCGTCAATATCGGTGACAAGGTATTTTTGTAATGCAAAAAGTGCAAAGGCTATAGTCCATGCTTTTTTGCGAAATTTCGATTAAAATATTTTGTCACTGATTTTAACGAATGAGCACTCGTTGGACGCGGAATAATGAGAGGAATATAACAGTAAAATATTTCTGACCGAGAATTCCTAGGTTCAAAAATATGTCACAAAAACTCTTCGTGTGTGGCCTGATTTCTGGTGACCTTTCCTATGCAGTTTTTTTGGTCTATTTTAAAAACTAGACATTTATTTAGCAAAATTCCTTTTTACATCGCTTTGTATTCCTTTCCTCGTTTAAATAAGCCCTCAATCGTCAATATCGGTGACAAGGTATTTTTGTAATGCAAAAAGTGCAAAGGCTATAGTCCATGCTTTTTTGCGAAATTTCGATTAAAATATTTTGTCACTGATTTTAACGAATGAGCACTCGTTGGACGCGGAATAATGAGAGGAATATAACAGTAAAATATTTCTGACCGAGAATTCCTAGGTTCAAAAATATGTCACAAAAACTCTTCGTGTGTGGCCTGATTTCTGGTGACCTTTCCTATGCAGTTTTTTTGGTCTATTTTAAAAACTAGACATTTATTTAGCAAAATTCCTTTTTACGTCGCTTTGTATTCCTTTCCTCGTTAAAATAAGCCCTCAATCGTCAATATCGGTGACAAGGTATTTTTGTAATGCAAAAAGTGCAAAGGCTATAGTCCATGCTTTTTGCGAAATTTCGATTAAAATATTTTGTCACTGATTTTAACGAATGAGCACTCGTTGGACGCGGAATAATGAGAGGAATATAACAGTAAAATATTTCTGACCGAGAATTCCTAGGTTCAAAAATATGTCACAAAAACTCTTCGTGTGTGGCCTGATTTCTGGTGACCTTTCCTATGCAGTTTTTTTGGTCTATTTTAAAAACTAGACATTTATTTAGCAAAATTCCTTTTTACATCGCTTTGTATTCCTTTCCTCGTTAAAATAAGCCCTCAATCGTCAATATCGGTGACAAGGTATTTTTGTAATGCAAAAAGTGCAAAGGCTATAGTCCATGCTTTTTTGCGAAATTTCGATTAAAATATTTTGTCACTGATTTTAACGAATGAGCACTCGTTGGACGCGGAATAATGAGAGGAATATAACAGTAAAATATTTCTGACCGAGAATTCCTAGGTTCAAAAATATGTCACAAAAACTCTTCGTGTGTGGCCTGATTTCTGGTGACCTTTCCTATGCAGTTTTTTTGGTCTATTTTAAAAACTAGACATTTATTTAGCAAAATTCCTTTTTACATCGCTTTGTATTCCTTTCCTCGTTAAAATAAGCCCTCAATCGTCAATATCGGTGACAAGGTATTTTTGTAATGCAAAAAGTGCAAAGGCTATAGTCCATGCTTTTTTGCGAAATTTCGATTAAAATATTTTGTCACTGATTTTAACGAATGAGCACTCGTTGGACGCGGAATAATGAGAGGAATATAACAGTAAAATATTTCTGACCGAGAATTCCTAGGTTCAAAAATATGTCACAAAAACTCTTCGTGTGTGGCCTGATTTCTGGTGACCTTTCCTATGCAGTTTTTTTGGTCTATTTTAAAAACTAGACATTTATTTAGCAAAATTCCTTTTACATCGCTTTGTATTCCTTTCCTCGTTAAAATAAGCCCTCAATCGTCAATATCGGTGACAAGGTATTTTTGTATTGCAAAAAGTGCAAAGGCTATAGTCCATGCTTTTTTGCGAAATTTCGATTAAAATATTTTGTCACTGATTTTAACGAATGAGCACTCGTTGGACGCGGAATAATGAGAGGAATATAACAGTAAAATATTTCTGACCGAGAATTCCTAGGTTCAAAAATATGTCACAAAAACTCTTCGTGTGTGGCCTGATTTCTGGTGACCTTTCCTATGCAGTTTTTTTGGTCTATTTTAAAAACTAGACATTTATTTAGCAAAATTCCTTTTTACATCGCTTTGTATTCCTTTCCTCGTTAAAATAAGCCCTCAATCGTCAATATCGGTGACAAGGTATTTTTGTAATGAAAAAGTGCAAAGGCTATAGTCCATGCTTTTTTGCGAAATTTCGATTAAAATATTTTGTCACTGATTTTAACGAATGAGCACTCGTTGGACGCGGAATAATGAGAGGAATATAACAGTAAAATATTTCTGACCGAGAATTCCTAGGTTCAAAAATATGTCACAAAAACTCTTCGTGTGTGGCCTGATTTCTGGTGACCTTTCCTATGCAGTTTTTTTGGTCTATTTTAAAAACTAGACATTTATTTAGCAAAATTCCTTTTTACATCGCTTTGTATTCCTTTCCTCGTTAAAATAAGCCCTCAATCGTCAATATCGGTGACAAGGTATTTTTGTAATGCAAAAAGTGCAAAGGCTATAGTCCATGCTTTTTGCGAAATTTCGATTAAAATATTTTGTCACTGATTTTAACGAATGAGCACTCGTTGGACGCGGAATAATGAGAGGAATATAACAGTAAAATATTTCTGACCGAGAATTCCTAGGTTCAAAAATATGTCACAAAAACTCTTCGTGTGTGGCCTGATTTCTGGTGACCTTTCCTATGCAGTTTTTTTGGTCTATTTTAAAAACTAGACATTTATTTAGCAAAATTCCTTTTTACATCGCTTTGTATTCCTTTCCTCGTTAAAATAAGCCCTCAATCGTCAATATCGGTGACAAGGTATTTTTGTAATGCAAAAAGTGCAAAGGCTATAGTCCATGCTTTTTTGCGAAATTTCGATTAAAATATTTTGTCACTGATTTTAACGAATGAGCACTCGTTGGACGCGGAATAATGAGAGGAATATAACAGTAAAATATTTCTGACCGAGAATTCCTAGGTTCAAAAATATGTCACAAAAACTCTTCGTGTGTGGCCTGATTTCTGGTGACCTTTCCTATGCAGTTTTTTTGGTCTATTTTAAAAACTAGACATTTATTTAGCAAAATTCCTTTTTACATCGCTTTGTATTCCTTTCCTCGTTAAAATAAGCCCTCAATCGTCAATATCGGTGACAAGGTATTTTTGTAATGCAAAAAGTGCAAAGGCTATAGTCCATGCTTTTTTGCGAAATTTCGATTAAAATATTTTGTCACTGATTTTAACGAATGAGCACTCGTTGGACGCGGAATAATGAGAGGAATATAACAGTAAAATATTTCTGACCGAGAATTCCTAGGTTCAAAAATATGTCACAAAAACTCTTCGTGTGTGGCCTGATTTCTGGTGACCTTTCCTATGCAGTTTTTTTGGTCTATTTTAAAAACTAGACATTTATTTAGCAAAATTCCTTTTTACATCGCTTTGTATTCCTTTCCTCGTTAAAATAAGCCCTCAATCGTCAATATCGGTGACAAGGTATTTTTGTAATGCAAAAAGTGCAAAGGCTATAGTCCATGCTTTTTTGCGAAATTTCGATTAAAATATTTTGTCACTGATTTTAACGAATGAGCACTCGTTGGACGCGGAATAATGAGAGGAATATAACAGTAAAATATTTCTGACCGAGAATTCCTAGGTTCAAAAATATGTCACAAAAACTCTTCGTGTGTGGCCTGATTTCTGGTGACCTTTCCTATGCAGTTTTTTTGGTCTATTTTAAAAACTAGACATTTATTTAGCAAAATTCCTTTTTACATCGCTTTGTATTCCTTTCTCGTTAAAATAAGCCCTCAATCGTCAATATCGGTGACAAGGTATTTTTGTAATGCAAAAAGTGCAAAGGCTATAGTCCATGCTTTTTTGCGAAATTTCGATTAAAATATTTTGTCACTGATTTTAACGAATGAGCACTCGTTGGACGCGGAATAATGAGAGGAATATAACAGTAAAATATTTCTGACCGAGAATTCCTAGGTTCAAAAATATGTCACAAAAACTCTTCGTGTGTGGCCTGATTTCTGGTGACCTTTCCTATGCAGTTTTTTTGGTCTATTTTAAAAACTAGACATTTATTTAGCAAAATTCCTTTTTACATCGCTTTGTATTCCTTTCCTCGTTAAAATAAGCCCTCAATCGTCAATATCGGTGACAAGGTATTTTTGTAATGCAAAAAGTGCAAAGGCTATAGTCCATGCTTTTTTGCGAAATTTCGATTAAAATATTTTGTCACTGATTTTAACGAATGAGCACTCGTTGGACGCGGAATAATGAGAGGAATATAACAGTAAAATATTTCTGACCGAGAATTCCTAGGTTCAAAAATATGTCACAAAAACTCTTCGTGTGTGGCCTGATTTCTGGTGACCTTTCCTATGCAGTTTTTTTGGTCTATTTTAAAAACTAGACATTTATTTAGCAAAATTCCTTTTTACATCGCTTTGTATTCCTTTCCTCGTTAAAATAAGCCCTCAATCGTCAATATCGGTGACAAGGTATTTTTGTAATGCAAAAAGTGCAAAGGCTATAGTCCATGCTTTTTTGCGAAATTTCGATTAAAATATTTTGTCACTGATTTTAACGAATGAGCACTCGTTGGACGCGGAATAATGAGAGGAATATAACAGTAAAATATTTCTGACCGAGAATTCCTAGGTTCAAAAATATGTCACAAAAACTCTTCGTGTGTGGCCTGATTTCTGGTGACCTTTCCTATGCAGTTTTTTTGGTCTATTTTAAAAACTAGACATTTATTTAGCAAAATTCCTTTTTACATCGCTTTGTATTCCTTTCCTCGTTAAAATAAGCCCTCAATCGTCAATATCGGTGACAAGGTATTTTTGTAATGCAAAAAGTGCAAAGGCTATAGTCCATGCTTTTTTGCGAAATTTCGATTAAAATATTTTGTCACTGATTTTAACGAATGAGCACTCGTTGGACGCGGAATAATGAGAGGAATATAACAGTAAAATATTTCTGACCGAGAATTCCTAGGTTCAAAAATATGTCACAAAAACTCTTCGTGTGTGGCCTGATTTCTGGTGACCTTTCCTATGCAGTTTTTTTGGTCTATTTTAAAAACTAGACATTTATTTAGCAAAATTCCTTTTTACATCGCTTTGTATTCCTTTCCTCGTTAAAATAAGCCCTCAATCGTCAATATCGGTGACAAGGTATTTTTGTAATGCAAAAAGTGCAAAGGCTATAGTCCATGCTTTTTTGCGAAATTTCGATTAAAATATTTTGTCACTGATTTTAACGAATGAGCACTCGTTGGACGCGGAATAATGAGAGGAATATAACAGTAAAATATTTCTGACCGAGAATTCCTAGGTTCAAAAATATGTCACAAAAACTCTTCGTGTGTGGCCTGATTTCTGGTGACCTTTCCTATGCAGTTTTTTTGGTCTATTTTAAAAACTAGACATTTATTTAGCAAAATTCCTTTTTACATCGCTTTGTATTCCTTTCCTCGTTAAAATAAGCCCTCAATCGTCAATATCGGTGACAAGGTATTTTTGTAATGCAAAAAGTGCAAAGGCTATAGTCCATGCTTTTTTGCGAAATTTCGATTAAAATATTTTGTCACTGATTTTAACGAATGAGCACTCGTTGGACGCGGAATAATGAGAGGAATATAACAGTAAAATATTTCTGACCGAGAATTCCTAGGTTCAAAAATATGTCACAAAAACTCTTCGTGTGTGGCCTGATTTCTGGTGACCTTTCCTATGCAGTTTTTTTGGTCTATTTTAAAAACTAGACATTTATTTAGCAAAATTCCTTTTTACATCGCTTTGTATTCCTTTCCTCGTTAAAATAAGCCCTCAATCGTCAATATCGGTGACAAGGTATTTTTGTAATGCAAAAAGTGCAAAGGCTATAGTCCATGCTTTTTTGCGAAATTTCGATTAAAATATTTTGTCACTGATTTTAACGAATGAGCACTCGTTGGACGCGGAATAATGAGAGGAATATAACAGTAAAATATTTCTGACCGAGAATTCCTAGGTTCAAAAATATGTCACAAAAACTCTTCGTGTGTGGCCTGATTTCTGGTGACCTTTCCTATGCAGTTTTTTTGGTCTATTTTAAAAACTAGACATTTATTTAGCAAAATTCCTTTTTACATCGCTTTGTATTCCTTTCCTCGTTAAAATAAGCCCTCAATCGTCAATATCGGTGACAAGGTATTTTTGTAATGCAAAAAGTGCAAAGGCTATAGTCCATGCTTTTTTGCGAAATTTCGATTAAATATTTTGTCACTGATTTTAACGAATGAGCACTCGTTGGACGCGGAATAATGAGAGGAATATAACAGTAAAATATTTCTGACCGAGAATTCCTAGGTTCAAAAATATGTCACAAAAACTCTTCGTGTGTGGCCTGATTTCTGGTGACCTTTCCTATGCAGTTTTTTTGGTCTATTTTAAAAACTAGACATTTATTTAGCAAAATTCCTTTTTACATCGCTTTGTATTCCTTTCCTCGTTAAAATAAGCCCTCAATCGTCAATATCGGTGACAAGGTATTTTTGTAATGCAAAAAGTGCAAAGGCTATAGTCCATGCTTTTTTGCGAAATTTCGATTAAAATATTTTGTCACTGATTTTAACGAATGAGCACTCGTTGGACGCGGAATAATGAGAGGAATATAACAGTAAAATATTTCTGACCGAGAATTCCTAGGTTCAAAAATATGTCACAAAAACTCTTCGTGTGTGGCCTGATTTCTGGTGACCTTTCCTATGCAGTTTTTTTGGTCTATTTTAAAAACTAGACATTTATTTAGCAAAATTCCTTTTTACATCGCTTTGTATTCCTTTCCTCGTTAAAATAAGCCCTCAATCGTCAATATCGGTGACAAGGTATTTTTGTAATGCAAAAAGTGCAAAGGCTATAGTCCATGCTTTTTTGCGAAATTTCGATTAAAATATTTTGTCACTGATTTTAACGAATGAGCACTCGTTGGACGCGGAATAATGAGAGGAATATAACAGTAAAATATTTCTGACCGAGAATTCCTAGGTTCAAAAATATGTCACAAAAACTCTTCGTGTGTGGCCTGATTTCTGGTGACCTTTCCTATGCAGTTTTTTTGGTCTATTTTAAAAACTAGACATTTATTTAGCAAAATTCCTTTTTACATCGCTTTGTATTCCTTTCCTCGTTAAAATAAGCCCTCAATCGTCAATATCGGTGACAAGGTATTTTTGTAATGCAAAAAGTGCAAAGGCTATAGTCCATGCTTTTTTGCGAAATTTCGATTAAAATATTTTGTCACTGATTTTAACGAATGAGCACTCGTTGGACGCGGAATAATGAGAGGAATATAACAGTAAAATATTTCTGACCGAGAATTCCTAGGTTCAAAAATATGTCACAAAAACTCTTCGTGTGTGGCCTGATTTCTGGTGACCTTTCCTATGCAGTTTTTTTGGTCTATTTTAAAAACTAGACATTTATTTAGCAAAATTCCTTTTTACATCGCTTTGTATTCCTTTCCTCGTTAAAATAAGCCCTTAATCGTCAATATCGGTGACAAGGTATTTTTGTAATGCAAAAAGTGCAAAGGCTATAGTCCATGCTTTTTTGCGAAATTTCGATTAAAATATTTTGTCACTGATTTTAACGAATGAGCACTCGTTGGACGCGGAATAATGAGAGGAATATAACAGTAAAATATTTCTGACCGAGAATTCCTAGGTTCAAAAATATGTCACAAAAACTCTTCGTGTGTGGCCTGATTTCTGGTGACCTTTCCTATGCAGTTTTTTTGGTCTATTTTAAAAACTAGACATTTATTTAGCAAAATTCCTTTTTACATCGCTTTGTATTCCTTTCCTCGTTAAAATAAGCCCTCAATCGTCAATATCGGTGACAAGGTATTTTTGTAATGCAAAAAGTGCAAAGGCTATAGTCCATGCTTTTTTGCGAAATTTCGATTAAAATATTTTGTCACTGATTTTAACGAATGAGCACTCGTTGGACGCGGAATAATGAGAGGAATATAACAGTAAAATATTTCTGACCGAGAATTCCTAGGTTCAAAAATATGTCACAAAAACTCTTCGTGTGTGGCCTGATTTCTGGTGACCTTTCCTATGCAGTTTTTTTGGTCTATTTTAAAAACTAGACATTTATTTAGCAAAATTCCTTTTTACATCGCTTTGTATTCCTTTCCTCGTTAAAATAAGCCCTCAATCGTCAATATCGGTGACAAGGTATTTTTGTAATGCAAAACGTGCAAAGGCTATAGTCCATGCTTTTTTGCGAAATTTCGATTAAAATATTTTGTCACTGATTTTAACGAATGAGCACTCGTTGGACGCGGAATAATGAGAGGAATATAACAGTAAAATATTTCTGACCGAGAATTCCTAGGTTCAAAAATATGTCACAAAAACTCTTCGTGTGTGGCCTGATTTCTGGTGACCTTTCCTATGCAGTTTTTTTGGTCTATTTTAAAAACTAGACATTTATTTAGCAAAATTTCCTTTTTACATCGCTTTGTATTCCTTTCCTCGTTAAAATAAGCCCTCAATCGTCAATATCGGTGACAAGGTATTTTTGTAATGCAAAAAGTGCAAAGGCTATAGTCCATGCGTTTTTGCGAAATTTCGATTAAAATATTTTGTCACTGATTTTAACGAATGAGCACTCGTTGGATGCGGAATAATGAGAGGAATATAACAGTAAAATATTTCTGACCGAGAATTCCTAGGTTCAAAAATATGTCACAAAAACTCTTCGTGTGTGGCCTGATTTCTGGTGACCTTTCCTATGCAGTTTTTTTGGTCTATTTTAAAAACTAGACATTTATTTAGCAAAATTCCTTTTTACATCGCTTTGTATTCCTTTCCTCGTTAAAATAAGCCCTCAATCGTCAATATCGGTGACAAGGTATTTTTGTAATGCAAAAAGTGCAAAGGCTATAGTCCATGCTTTTTTGCGAAATTTCGATTAAAATATTTTGTCACTGATTTTAACGAATGAGCACTCGTTGGACGCGGAATAATGAGAGGAATATAACAGTAAAATATTTCTGACCGAGAATTCCTAGGTTCAAAAATATGTCACAAAAACTCTTCGTGTGTGGCCTGATTTCTGGTGACCTTTCCTATGCAGTTTTTTTGGTCTATTTTAAAAACTAGACATTTATTTAGCAAAATTCCTTTTTACATCGCTTTGTATTCCTTTTCTCGTTAAAATAAGCCCTCAATCGTCAATATCGGTGACAAGGTATTTTTGTAATGCAAAAAGTGCAAAGGCTATAGTCCATGCTTTTTTGCGAAATTTCGATTAAAATATTTTGTCGCTGATTTTAACGAATGAGCACTCGTTGGACGCGGAATAATGAGAGGAATATAACAGTAAAATATTTCTGACCGAGAATTCCTAGGTTCAAAAATATGTCACAAAAACTCTTCGTGTGTGGCCTGATTTCTGGTGACCTTTCCTATGCAGTTTTTTTGGTCTATTTTAAAAACTAGACATTTATTTAGCAAAATTCCTTTTTACATCGCTTTGTATTCCTTTCCTCGTTAAAATAAGCCCTCAATCGTCAATATCGGTGACAAGGTATTTTTGTAATGCAAAACGTGCAAAGGCTATAGTCCATGCTTTTTTGCGAAATTTCGATTAAAATATTTTGTCACTGATTTTAACGAATGAGCACTCGTTGGACGCGGAATAATGAGAGGAATATAACAGTAAAATATTTCTGACCGAGAATTCCTAGGTTCAAAAATATGTCACAAAAACTCTTCGTGTGTGGCCTGATTTCTGGTGACCTTTCCTATGCAGTTTTTTTTGGTCTATTTTAAAAACTAGACATTTATTTAGCAAAATTCCTTTTTACATCGCTTTGTATTCCTTTCCTCGTTAAAATAAGCCCTCAATCGTCAATATCGGTGACAAGGTATTTTTGTAATGCAAAAAGTGCAAAGGCTATAGTCCATGCTTTTTTGCGAAATTTCGATTAAAATATTTTGTCACTGATTTTAACGAATGAGCACTCGTTGGACGCGGAATAATGAGAGGAATATAATAGTAAAATATTTCTGACCGAGAATTCCTAGGTTCAAAAATATGTCACAAAAACTCTTCGTGTGTGGCCTGATTTCTGGTGACCTTTCCTATGCAGTTTTTTTGGTCTATTTTAAAAACTAGACATTTATTTAGCAAAATTCATTTTTACATCGCTTTGTATTCCTTTCCTCGTTAAAATAAGCCCTCAATCGACAATATCGGTGACAAGGTATTTTTGTAATGAAAAAAGTGCAAAGGCTATAGTCCATGCTTTTTTGCGAAATTTCGATTAAAATATTTTGTCACTGATTTTAACGAATGAGCACTCGTTGGACGCGGAATAATGAGAGGAATATAACAGTAAAATATTTCTGACCGAGAATTCCTAGGTTCAAAAATATGTCACAAAAACTCTTCGTGTGTGGCCTGATTTCTGGTGACCTTTCCTATGCAGTTTTTTTGGTCTATTTTAAAAACTAGACATTTATTTAGCAAAATTCCTTTTTACATCGCTTTGTATTCCTTTCCTCGTTAAAATAAGCCCTCAATCGTCAATATCGGTGACAAGGTATTTTTGTAATGCAAAAAGTGCAAAGGCTATAGTCCATGCTTTTTTGCGAAATTTCGATTAAAATATTTTGTCACTGATTTTAACGAATGAGCACTCGTTGGACGCGGAATAATGAGAGGAATATAACAGTAAAATATTTCTGACCGAGAATTCCTAGGTTCAAAAATATGTCACAAAAACTCTTCGTGTGTGGCCTGATTTCTGGTGAC
This sequence comes from Dioctria rufipes, assembly GCA_963924295.1. NCBI lineage: Eukaryota > Metazoa > Arthropoda > Insecta > Diptera > Asilidae > Dioctria > Dioctria rufipes. The sequence continues at coordinate 11,042 of CAWUPM010001224.1, forward strand.
CTTTCCTATGCAGTTTTTTTGGTCTATTTTAAAAACTAGACATTTATTTAGCAAAATTCCTTTTTACATCGCTTTGTATTCCTTTCCTCGTTAAAATAAGCCCTCAATCGTCAATATCGGTGACAAGGTATTTTTGTAATGCAAAAAGTGCAAAGGCTATAGTCCATGCTTTTTTGCGAAATTTCGATTAAAATATTTTGTCACTGATTTTAACGAATGAGCACTCGTTGGACGCGGAATAATGAGAGGAATATAACAGTAAAATATTTCTGACCGAGAATTCCTAGGTTCAAAAATATGTCACAAAAACTCTTCGTGTGTGGCCTGATTTCTGGTGACCTTTCCTATGCAGTTTTTTTGGTCTATTTTAAAAACTAGACATTTATTTAGCAAAATTCCTTTTTACATCGCTTTGTATTCCTTTCCTCGTTAAAATAAGCCCTCAATCGTCAATATCGGTGACAAGGTATTTTTGTAATGCAAAAAGTGCAAAGGCTATAGTCCATGCTTTTTTGCGAAATTTCGATTAAAATATTTTGTCACTGATTTTAACGAATGAGCACTCGTTGGACGCGGAATAATGAGAGGAATATAACAGTAAAATATTTCTGACCGAGAATTCCTAGGTTCAAAAATATGTCACAAAAACTCTTCGTGTGTGGCCTGATTTCTGGTGACCTTTCCTATGCAGTTTTTTTGGTCTATTTTAAAAACTAGACATTTATTTAGCAAAATTCCTTTTTACATCGCTTTGTATTCCTTTCCTCGTTAAAATAAGCCCTCAATCGTCAATATCGGTGACAAGGTATTTTTGTAATGCAAAAAGTGCAAAGGCTATAGTCCATGCTTTTTTGCGAAATTTCGATTAAAATATTTTGTCACTGATTTTAACGAATGAGCACTCGTTGGACGCGGAATAATGAGAGGAATATAACAGTAAAATATTTCTGACCGAGAATTCCTAGGTTCAAAAATATGTCACAAAAACTCTTCGTGTGTGGCCTGATTTCTGGTGACCTTTCCTATGCAGTTTTTTTGGTCTATTTTAAAAACTAGACATTTATTTAGCAAAATTCCTTTTTACATCGCTTTGTATTCCTTTCCTCGTTAAAATAAGCCCTCAATCGTCAATATCGGTGACAAGGTATTTTTGTAATGCAAAAAGTGCAAAGGCTATAGTCCATGCTTTTTTGCGAAATTTCGATTAAGATATTTTGTCACTGATTTTAACGAATGAGCACTCGTTGGACGCGGAATAATGAGAGGAATATAACAGTAAAATATTTCTGACCGAGAATTCCTAGGTTCAAAAATATGTCACAAAAACTCTTCGTGTGTGGCCTGATTTCTGGTGACCTTTCCTATGCAGTTTTTTTGGTCTATTTTAAAAACTAGACATTTATTTAGCAAAATTCCTTTTTACATCGCTTTGTATTCCTTTCCTCGTTAAAATAAGCTCTCAATCGTCAATATCGGTGACAAGGTATTTTTGTAATGCAAAAAGTGCAAAGGCTATAGTCCATGCTTTTTTGCGAAATTTCGATTAAAATATTTTGTCACTGATTTTAACGAATGAGCACTCGTTGGACGCGGAATAATGAGAGGAATATAACAGTAAAATATTTCTGACCGAGAATTCCTAGGTTCAAAAATATGTCACAAAAACTCTTCGTGTGTGGCCTGATTTCTGGTGACCTTTCCTATGCAGTTTTTTTGGTCTATTTTAAAAACTAGACATTTATTTAGCAAAATTCCTTTTTACATCGCTTTGTATTCCTTTCCTCGTTAAAATAAGCCCTCAATCGTCAATATCGGTGACAAGGTATTTTTGTAATGCAAAAAGTGCAAAGGCTATAGTCCATGCTTTTTTGCGAAATTTCGATTAAAATATTTTGTCACTGATTTTAACGAATGAGCACTCGTTGGACGCGGAATAATGAGAGGAATATAACAGTAAAATATTTCTGACCGAGAATTCCTAGGTTCAAAAATATGTCACAAAAACTCTTCGTGTGTGGCCTGATTTCTGGTGACCTTTGCTATGCAGTTTTTTTGGTCTATTTTAAAAACTAGACATTTATTTAGCAAAATTCCTTTTTACATCGCTTTGTATTCCTTTCCTCGTTAAAATAAGCCCTCAATCGTCAATATCGGTGACAAGGTATTTTTGTAATGCAAAAAGTGCAAAGGCTATAGTCCATGCTTTTTTGCGAAATTTCGATTAAAATATTTTGTCACTGATTTTAACGAATGAGCACTCGTTGGACGCGGAATAATGAGAGGAATATAACAGTAAAATATTTCTGACCGAGAATTCCTAGGTTCAAAAATATGTCACAAAAACTCTTCGTGTGTGGCCTGATTTCTGGTGACCTTTCCTATGCAGTTTTTTTGGTCTATTTAAAAACTAGACATTTATTTAGCAAAATTCCTTTTTACATCGCTTTGTATTCCTTTCCTCGTTAAAATAAGCCCTCAATCGTCAATATCGGTGACAAGGTATTTTTGTAATGCAAAAAGTGCAAAGGCTATAGTCCATGCTTTTTTGCGAAATTTCGATTAAAATATTTTGTCACTGATTTTAACGAATGAGCACTCGTTGGACGCGGAATAATGAGAGGAATATAACAGTATAATATTTCTGACCGAGAATTCCTAGGTTCAAAAATATGTCACAAAAACTCTTCGTGTGTGGCCTGATTTCTGGTGACCTTTCCTATGCAGTTTTTTTGGTCTATTTTAAAAACTAGACATTTATTTAGCAAAATTCCTTTTTACATCGCTTTGTATTCCTTTCCTCGTTAAAATAAGCCCTCAATCGTCAATATCGGTGACAAGGTATTTTTGTAATGCAAAAAGTGCAAAGGCTATAGTCCATGCTTTTTTGCGAAATTTCGATTAAAATATTTTGTCACTGATTTTAACGAATGAGCACTCGTTGGACGCGGAATAATGAGAGGAATATAACAGTAAAATATTTCTGACCGAGAATTCCTAGGTTCAAAAATATGTCACAAAAACTCTTCGTGTGTGGCCTGTTTTCTGGTGACCTTTCCTATGCAGTTTTTTTTGGTCTATTTTAAAAACTAGACATTTATTTAGCAAAATTCCTTTTTACATCGCTTTGTATTCCTTTCCTCGTTAAAATAAGCCCTCAATCGTCAATATCGGTGACAAGGTATTTTTGTAATGAAAAAAGTGCAAAGGCTATAGTCCATGCTTTTTTGCGAAATTTCGATTAAATATTTTGTCACTGATTTTAACGAATGAGCACTCGTTGGACGCGGAATAATGAGAGGAATATAACAGTAAAATATTTCTGACCGAGAATTCCTAGGTTCAAAAATATGTCACAAAAACTCTTCGTGTGTGGCCTGATTTCTGGTGACCTTTCCTATGCAGTTTTTTTGGTCTATTTTAAAACTAGACATTTATTTAGCAAAATTCCTTTTTACATCGCTTTGTATTCCTTTCCTCGTTAAAATAAGCCCTCAATCGTCAATATCGGTGACAAGGTATTTTGTAATGAAAAAAGTGCAAAGGCTATAGTCCATGCTTTTTGCGAAATTTCGATTAAAATATTTTGTCACTGATTTTAACGAATGAGCACTCGTTGGACGCGGAATAATGAGAGGAATATAACAGTAAAATATTTCTGACCGAGAATTCCTAGGTTCAAAAATATGTCACAAAAACTCTTCGTGTGTGGCCTGATTTCTGGTGACCTTTCTTATGCAGTTTTTCTGGTCTATTTTAAAAACTAGACATTTATTTAGCAAAATTCCTTTTTACATCGCTTTGTATTCCTTTCCTCGTTAAAATAAGCCCTCAATCGTCAATATCGGTGACAAGGTATTTTTGTAATGAAAAAAGTGCAAAGGCTATAGTCCATGCTTTTTTGCGAAATTTCGATTAAAATATTTTGTCACTGATTTTAACGAATGAGCACTCGTTGGACGCGGAATAATGAGAGGAATATAACAGTAAAATATTTCTGACCGAGAATTCCTAGGTTCAAAAATATGTCACAAAAACTCTTCGTGTGTGGCCTGATTTCTGGTGACCTTTCCTATGCAGTTTTTTTGGTCTATTTTAAAAACTAGACATTTATTTAGCAAAATTCCTTTTTAGATCGCTTTGTATTCCTTTCCTCGTTAAAATAAGCCCTCAATCGTCAATATCGGTGACAAGGTATTTTTGTAATGAAAAAAGTGCAAAGGCTATAGTCCATGCTTTTTTGCGAAATTTCGATTAAAATATTTTGTCACTGATTTTAACGAATGAGCACTCGTTGGACGCGGAATAATGAGAGGAATATAACAGTAAAATATTTCTGACCGAGAATTCCTAGGTTCAAAAATATGTCACAAAAACTCTTCGTGTGTGGCCTGATTTCTGGTGACCTTTCCTATGCAGTTTTTTTGGTCTATTTTAAAAACTAGACATTTATTTAGCAAAATTCCTTTTTACGTCGCTTTGTATTCCTTTCCTCGTTAAAATAAGCCCTCAATCGTCAATATCGGTGACAAGGTATTTTGTAATGAAAAAAGTGCAAAGGCTATAGTCCATGCTTTTTGCGAAATTTCGATTAAAATATTTTGTCACTGATTTTAACGAATGAGCACTCGTTGGACGCGGAATAATGAGAGGAATATAACAGTAAAATATTTCTGACCGAGAATTCCTAGGTTCAAAAATATGTCACAAAAACTCTTCGTGTGTGGCCTGATTTCTGGTGACCTTTCCTATGCAGTTTTTTTGGTCTATTTTAAAAACTAGACATTTATTTAGCAAAATTCCTTTTTACATCGCTTTGTATTCCTTTCCTCGTTAAAATAAGCCCTCAATCGTCAATATCGGTGACAAGGTATTTTTGTAATGCAAAAAGTGCAAAGGCTATAGTCCATGCTTTTTTGCGAAATTTCGATTAAAATATTTTGTCACTGATTTTAACGAATGAGCACTCGTTGGACGCGGAATAATGAGAGGAATATAACAGTAAAATATTTCTGACCGAGAATTCCTAGGTTCAAAAATATGTCACAAAAACTCTTCGTGTGTGGCCTGATTTCTGGTGACCTTTCCTATGCAGTTTTTTTGGTCTATTTTAAAAACTAGACATTTATTTAGCAAAATTCCTTTTTACATCGCTTTGTATTCCTTTCCTCGTTAAAATAAGCCCTCAATCGTCAATATCGGTGACAAGGTATTTTTGTAATGCAAAAAGTGCAAAGGCTATAGTCCATGCTTTTTTGCGAAATTTCGATTAAAATATTTTGTCACTGATTTTAACGAATGAGCACTCGTTGGATGCGGAATAATGAGAGGAATATAACAGAAAAATATTTCTGACCGAGAATTCCTAGGTTCAAAAATATGTCACAAAAACTCTTCGTGTGTGGCCTGATTTCTGGTGACCTTTCCTATGCAGTTTTTTTGGTCTATTTTAAAAACTAGACATTTATTTAGCAAAATTCCTTTTTACATCGCTTTGTATTCCTTTCCTCGTTAAAATAAGCCCTCAATCGTCAATATCGGTGACAAGGTATTTTTGTAATGCAAAAAGTGCAAAGGCTATAGTCCATGCTTTTTTGCGAAATTTCGATTAAAATATTTTGTCACTGATTTTAACGAATGAGCACTCATTGGACGCGGAATAATGAGAGGAATATAACAGTAAAATATTTCTGACCGAGAATTCCTAGGTTCAAAAATATGTCACAAAAACTCTTCGTGTGTGGCCTGATTTCTGGTGACCTTTCCTATGCAGTTTTTTTGTTCTATTTTAAAAACTAGACATTTATTTAGCAAAATTCCTTTTTACATCGCTTTGTATTCCTTTCCTCGTTAAAATAAGCCCTCAATCGTCAATATCGGTGACAAGGTATTTTTGTAATGCAAAAAGTGCAAAGGCTATAGTCCATGCTTTTTTGCGAAATTTCGATTAAAATATTTTGTCACTGATTTTAACGAATGAGCACTCGTTGGACGCGGAATAATGAGAGGAAAATAACAGTAAAATATTTCTGACCGAGAATTCCTAGGTTCAAAAATATGTCACAAAAACTCTTCGTGTGTGGCCTGATTTCTGGTGACCTTTCCTATGCAGTTTTTTTGGTCTATTTTAAAAACTAGACATTTATTTAGCAAAATTCCTTTTTACATCGCTTTGTATTCCTTTCCTCGTTAAAATAAGCCCTCAATCGACAATATCGGTGACAAGGTATTTTTGTAATGAAAAAAGTGCAAAGGCTATAGTCCATGCTTTTTGCGAAATTTCGATTAAAATATTTTGTCACTGATTTTAACGAATGAGCACTCGTTGGACGCGGAATAATGAGAGGAATATAACAGTAAAATATTTCTGACCGAGAATTCCTAGGTTCAAAAATATGTCACAAAAACTCTTCGTGTGTGGCCTGATTTCTGGTGACCTTTCCTATGCAGTTTTTTTGGTCTATTTTAAAAACTAGACATTTATTTAGCAAAATTCCTTTTTACATCGCTTTGTATTCCTTTCCTCGTTAAAATAAGCCCTCAATCGTCAATATCGGTGACAAGGTATTTTTGTAATGAAAAAAGTGCAAAGGCTATAGTCCATGCTTTTTTGCGAAATTTCGATTAAAATATTTTGTCACTGATTTTAACGAATGAGCACTCGTTGGACGCGGAATAATGAGAGGAATATAACAGTAAAATATTTCTGACCGAGAATTCCTAGGTTCAAAAATATGTCACAAAAACTCTTCGTGTGTGGCCTGATTTCTGGTGACCTTTCCTATGCAGTTTTTTTGGTCTATTTTAAAAACTAGACATTTATTTAGCAAAATTCCTTTTTAGATCGCTTTGTATTCCTTTCCTCGTTAAAATAAGCCCTCAATCGTCAATATCGGTGACAAGGTATTTTTGTAATGAAAAAAGTGCAAAGGCTATAGTCCATGCTTTTTTGCGAAATTTCGATTAAAATATTTTGTCACTGATTTTAACGAATGAGCACTCGTTGGACGCGGAATAATGAGAGGAATATAACAGTAAAATATTTCTGACCGAGAATTCCTAGGTTCAAAAATATGTCACAAAAACTCTTCGTGTGTGGCCTGATTTCTGGTGACCTTTCCTATGCAGTTTTTTTGGTCTATTTTAAAAACTAGACATTTATTTAGCAAAATTCCTTTTTACATCGCTTTGTATTCCTTTCCTCGTTAAAATAAGCCCTCAATCGTCAATATCGGTGACAAAGTATTTTTGTAATGAAAAAAGTGCAAAGGCTATAATCCATGCTTTTTTGCGAAATTTCGATTAAAATATTTTGTCACTGATTTTAACGAATGAGCACTCGTTGGACGCGGAATAATGAGAGGAATATAACAGTAAAATATTTCTGACCGAGAATTCCTAGGTTCAAAAATATGTCACAAAAACTCTTCGTGTGTGGCCTGATTTCTGGTGACCTTTCCTATGCAGCTTTTTTGGTCTATTTTAAAAACTAGACATTTATTTAGCAAAATTCCTTTTTACATCGCTTTGTATTCCTTACCTCGTTAAAATAAGCCCTCAATCGTCAATATCGGTGACAAAGTATTTTTGTAATGAAAAAAGTGCAAAGGCTATAATCCATGCTTTTTTGCGAAATTTCGATTAAAATATTTTGTCACTGATTTTTAACGAATGAGCACTCGTTGGACGCGGAATAATGAGAGGAATATAACAGTAAAATATTTCTGACCGAGAATTCCTAGGTTCAAAATATGTCACAAAAACTCTTCGTGTGTGGCCTGATTTCTGGTGACCTTTCCTATGCAGTTTTTTTGGTCTATTTTAAAACTGGACATTTATTTAGCAAAATTCCTTTTTACATCGCTTTGTATTCCTTTCCTCGTTAAAATAAGCCCTCAATCGTCAATATCGGTGACAAGGTATTTTTGTAATGAAAAAAAGTGCAAAGGCTATAGTCCATGCTTTTTTGCGAAATTTCGATTAAAATATTTTGTCACTGATTTTAACGAATGAGCACTCGTTGGACGCGGAATAATGAGAGGAATATAACAGTATAATATTTCTGACCGAGAATTCCTAGGTTCAAAAATATGTCACAAAAACTCTTCGTGTGTGGCCTGATTTCTGGTGACCTTTCCTATGCAGCTTTTTTGGTCTATTTTAAAAACTAGACATTTATTTAGCAAAATTCCTTTTTACATCGCTTTGTATTCCTTTCCTCGTTAAAATAAGCCCTCAATCGTCAATATCGGTGACAAAGTATTTTTGTAATGAAAAAAGTGCAAAGGCTATAATCCATGCTTTTTTGCGAAATTTCGATTAAAATATTTTGTCACTGATTTTAACGAATGAGCACTCGTTGGACGCGGAATAATGAGAGGAATATAACAGTAAAATATTTCTGACCGAGAATTCCTAGGTTCAAAAATATGTCACAAAAACTCTTCGTGTGTGGCCTGATTTCTGGTGACCTTTCCTATGCAGTTTTTTTGGTCTATTTTAAAAACTAGACATTTATTTAGCAAAATTCCTTTTTACATCGCTTTGTATTCCTTTCCTCGTTAAAATAAGCCCCCAATCGTCAATATCGGTGACAAGGTATTTTTGTAATGAAAAAAGTGCAAAGGCTATAGTCCATGCTTTTTTGCGAAATTTCGATTAAAATATTTTGTCACTGATTTTAACGAATGAGCACTCGTTGGACGCGGAACAATGAGAGGAATATAACAGTAAAATATTTCTGACCGAGAATTCCTAGGTTCAAAAATATGTCACAAAAACTCTTCGTGTGTGGCCTGATTTCTGGTGACCTTTCCTATGCAGTTTTTTTGGTCTATTTTAAAAACTAGACATTTATTTAGCAAAATTCCTTTTTACATCGCTTTGTATTCCTTTCCTCGTTAAAATAAGCCCTCAATCGTCAATATCGGTGACAAGGTATTTTTGTAATGCAAAAAGTGCAAAGGCTATAGTCCATGCTTTTTTGCGAAATTTCGATTAAAATATTTTGTCACTGATTTTAACGAATGAGCACTCGTTGGACGCGGAATAATGAGAGGAATATAACAGTAAAATATTTCTGACCGAGAATTCCTAGGTTCAAAAATATGTCACAAAAACTCTTCGTGTGTGGCCTGATTTCTGGTGACCTTTCCTATGCAGTTTTTTGGTCTATTTTAAAAACTAGACATTTATTTAGCAAAATTCCTTTTTACATCGCTTTGTATTCCTTTCCTCGTTAAAATAAGCCCTCAATCGTCAATATCGGTGACAAGGTATTTTTGTAATGCAAAAAGTGCAAAGGCTATAGTCCATGCTTTTTTGCGAAATTTCGATTAAAATATTTTGTCACTGATTTTAACGAATGAGCACTCGTTGGACGCGGAATAATGAGAGGAATATAACAGTAAAATATTTCTGACCGAGAATTCCTAGGTTCAAAAATATGTCACAAAAACTCTTCGTGTGTGGCCTGATTTCTGGTGACCTTTCCTATGCAGTTTTTTTTGGTCTATTTTAAAAACTAGACATTTATTTAGCAAAATTCCTTTTTACATCGCTTTGTATTCCTTTCCTCGTTAAAATAAGCCCTCAATCGTCAATATCGGTGACAAGGTATTTTTGTAATGCAAAAAGTGCAAAGGCTATAGTCCATGCTTTTTTGCGAAATTTCGATTAAAATATTTTGTCACTGATTTTAACGAATGAGCACTCGTTGGACGCGGAATAATGAGAGGAATATAACAGTAAAATATTTCTGACCGAGAATTCCTAGGTTCAAAAATATGTCACAAAAACTCTTCGTGTGTGGCCTGATTTCTGGTGACCTTTCCTATGCAGTTTTTTTGGTCTATTTTAAAAACTAGACATTTATTTAGCAAAATTCCTTTTTACATCGCTTTGTATTCCTTTCCTCGTTAAAATAAGCCCTCAATCGTCAATATCGGTGACAAGGTATTTTTGTAATGAAAAAAGTGCAAAGGCTATAGTCCATGCTTTTTGCGAAATTTCGATTAAAATATTTTGTCACTGATTTTAACGAATGAGCACTCGTTGGACGCGGAATAATGAGAGGAATATAACAGTAAAATATTTCTGACCGAGAATTCCTAGGTTCAAAAATATGTCACAAAAACTCTTCGTGTGTGTCCTGATTTCTGGTGACCTTTCCTATGCAGTTTTTTTGGTCTATTTTAAAAACTAGACATTTATTTAGCAAAATTCCTTTTTACATCGCTTCGTATTCCTTTCCTCGTTAAAATAAGCCCTCAATCGTCAATATCGGTGACAAGGTATTTTTGTAATGAAAAAAGTGCAAAGGCTATAGTCCATGCTTTTTTGCGAAATTTCGATTAAAATATTTTGTCACTGATTTTAACGAATGAGCACTCGTTGGACGCGGAATAATGAGAGGAATATAACAGTAAAATATTTCTGACCGAGAATTCCTAGGTTCAAAAATATGTCACAAAAACTCTTCGTGTGTGGCCTGATTTCTGGTGACCTTTCCTATGCAGTTTTTTTGGTCTATTTTAAAAACTAGACATTTATTTAGCAAAATTCCTTTTTAGATCGCTTTGTATTCCTTTCCTCGTTAAAATAAGCCCTCAATCGTCAATATCGGTGACAAGGTATTTTTGTAATGAAAAAAGTGCAAAGGCTATAGTCCATGCTTTTTTGCGAAATTTCGATTAAAATATTTTGTCACTGATTTTAACGAATGAGCACTCGTTGGACGCGGAATAATGAGAGGAATATAACAGTAAAATATTTCTGACCGAGAATTCCTAGGTTCAAAAATATGTCACAAAAACTCTTCGTGTGTGGCCTGATTTCTGGTGACCTTTCCTATGCAGTTTTTTTGGTCTATTTTAAAAACTAGACATTTATTTAGCAAAATTCCTTTTTACATCGCTTTGTATTCCTTTCCTCGTTAAAATAAGCCCCCAATCGTCAATATCGGTGACAAGGTATTTTTGTAATGAAAAAAGTGCAAAGGCTATAGTCCATGCTTTTTTGCGAAATTTCGATTAAAATATTTTGTCACTGATTTTAATGAATGAGCACTCGTTGGACGCGGAATAATGAGAGGAATATAACAGTAAAATATTTCTGACCGAGAATTCCTAGGTTCAAAAATATGTCACAAAAACTCTTCGTGTGTGGCCTGATTTCTGGTGACCTTTCCTATGCAGTTTTTTTGGTCTATTTTAAAAACTAGACATTTATTTAGCAAAATTCCTTTTTACATCGCTTTGTAATCCTTTCCTCGTTAAAATAAGCCCTCAATCGTCAATATCGGTGACAAGGTATTTTTGTAATGAAAAAAGTGCAAAAGCTATAGTCCATGCTTTTTGCGAAATTTCGATTAAAATATTTTGTCACTGATTTTAACGAATGAGCACTCGTTGGACGCGGAATAATGAGAGGAATATAACACTAAAATATTTCTGACCGAGAATTCCTAGGTTCAAAAATATGTCACAAAAACTCTTCGTATGTGGCCTGATTTCTGGTGACCTTTCCTATGCAGTTTTTTTGGTCTATTTTAAAAACTAGACATTTATTTAGCAAAATTCCTTTTTACATCGCTTTGTATTCCTTTCCTCGTTAAAATAAGCCCTCAATCGTCAATATCGGTGACAAGGTATTTTTGTAATGAAAAAAGTGCAAAGGCTATAGTCCATGCTTTTTTGCGAAATTTCGATTAAAATATTTTGTCACTGATTTTAACGAATGAGCACTCGTTGGACGCGGAATAATGAGAGGAATATAACAGTAAAATATTTCTGACCGAGAATTCCTAGGTTCAAAAATATGTCACAAAAACTCTTCGTGTGTGGCCTGATTTCTGGTGACCTTTCCTATGCAGCTTTTTTGGTCTATTTTAAAAACTAGACATTTATTTAGCAAAATTCCTTTTTACATCGCTTTGTATTCCTTTCCTCGTTAAAATAAGCCCTCAATCGTCAATATCGGTGACAAGGTATTTTTGTAATGAAAAAAGTGCGAAGGCTATAGTCCATGCTTTTTTGCGAAATTTCGATTAAAATATTTTGTCACTGATTTTAACGAATGAGCACTCGTTGGACGCGGAATAATGAGAGGAATATAACAGTAAAATATTTCTGACCGAGAATTCCTAGGTTCAAAAATATGTCACAAAAACTCTTCGTGTGTGGCCTGATTTCTGGTGACCTTTCCTATGCAGTTTTTTTGGTCTATTTTAAAAACTAGACATTTATTTAGCAAAATTCCTTTTTACATCGCTTTGTATTCCTTTCCTCGTTAAAATAAGCCCTCAATCGTCAATATCGGTGACAAGGTATTTTTGTAATGAAAAAAGTGCAAAGGCTATAGTCCATGCTTTTTGCGAAATTTCTATTAAAATATTTTGTCACTGATTTTAACGAATGAGCACTCGTTGGACGCGGAATAATGAGAGGAATATAACAGTAAAATATTTCTGACCGAGAATTCCTAGGTTCAAAAATATGTCACAAAAACTCTTCGTGTGTGGCCTGATTTCTGGTGACCTTTCCTATGCAGTTTTTTTGGTCTATTTTAAAAACTAGACATTTATTTAGCAAAATTCCTTTTTAGATCGCTTTGTATTCCTTTCCTCGTTAAAATAAGCCCTCAATCGTCAATATCGGTGACAAGGTATTTTTGTAATGAAAAAAGTGCAAAGGCTATAGTCCATGCTTTTTTGCGAAATTTCGATTAAAATATTTTGTCACTGATTTTAACGAATGAGCACTCGTTGGACGCGGAATAATGAGAGGAATATAACAGTAAAATATTTCTGACCGAGAATTCCTAGGTTCAAAAATATGTCACAAAAACTCTTCGTGTGTGGCCTGATTTCTGGTGACCTTTCCTATGCAGTTTTTTTGGTCTATTTTAAAAACTAGACATTTATTTAGCAAAATTCCTTTTTACGTCGCTTTGTATTCCTTTCCTCGTTAAAATACGCCCTCAATCGTCAATATCGGTGACAAGGTATTTTTGTAATGAAAAAAGTGCAAAGGCTATAGTCCATGCTTTTTTGCGAAATTTCGATTAAAATATTTTGTCACTGATTTTAACGAATGAGCACTCGTTGGACGCGGAATAATGAGAGGAATATAACAGTAAAATATTTCTGACCGAGAATTCCTAGGTTCAAAAATATGTCACAAAAACTCTTCGTGTGTGGCCTGATTTCTGGTGACCTTTCCTATGCAGTTTTTTTGGTCTATTTTAAAAACTAGACATTTATTTAGCAAAATTCCTTTTTACATCGCTTTGTATTCCTTTCCTCGTTAAAATAAGCCCTCAATCGTCAATATCGGTGACAAGGTATTTTTGTAATGAAAAAAGTGCAAAGGCTATAGTCCATGCTTTTTTGCGAAATTTCGATTAAAATATTTTGTCACTGATTTTAACGAATGAGCACTCGTTGGACGCGGAATAATGAGAGGAATATAACAGTAAAATATTTCTGACCGAGAATTCCTAGGTTCAAAAATATGTCACAAAAACTCTTCGTGTGTGGCCTGATTTCTGGTGACCTTTCCTATGCAGTTTTTGGTCTATTTTAAAAACTAGACATTTATTTAGCAAAATTCCTTTTTACATCGCTTTGTATTCCTTTCCTCGTTAAAATAAGCCCTCAATCGTCAATATCGGTGACAAGGTATTTTTGTAATGAAAAAAGTGCAAAGGCTATAGTCCATGCTTTTTTGCGAAATTTCGATTAAAATATTTTGTCACTGATTTTAACGAATGAGCACTCGTTGGACGCGGAATAATGAGAGGAATATAACAGTAAAATATTTCTGACCGAGAATTCCTAGGTTCAAAAATATGTCACAAAAACTCTTCGTGTGTGGCCTGATTTCTGGTGACCTTTCCTATGCAGTTTTTTTGGTCTATTTTAAAAACTAGACATTTATTTAGCAAAATTCCTTTTTACATCGCTTTGTATTCCTTTCCTCGTTAAAATAAGCCCTCAATCGTCAATATCGGTGACAAGGTATTTTTGTAATGAAAAAAGTGCAAAAGCTATAGTCCATGCTTTTTGCGAAATTTCGATTAAAATATTTTGTCACTGATTTTAACGATTGAGCACTCGTTGGACGCGGAATAATGAGAGGAATATAACAGTAAAATATTTCTGACCGAGAATTCCTAGGTTCAAAAATATGTCACAAAAACTCTTCGTGTGTGGCCTGATTTCTGGTGACCTTTCCTATGCAGTTTTTTTGGTCTATTTTAAAAACTAGACATTTATTTAGCAAAGTTCCTTTTTAGATTGCTTTGTATTCCTTTCCTCGTTAAAATAAGCCCTCAATCGTCAATATCGGTGACAAGGTATTTTTGTAATGAAAAAAGTGCAAAGGCTATACTCCATGCTTTTTTGCGAAATTTCGATTAAAATATTTTGTCACTGATTTTAACGAATGAGCACTCGTTGGACGCGGAATAATGAGAGGAATATAACAGTAAAATATTTCTGACCGAGAATTCCTAGGTTCAAAAATATGTCACAAAAACTCTTCGTGTGTGGCCTGATTTCTGGTGACCTTTCCTATGCAGTTTTTTTGGTCTATTTTAAAAACTAGACATTTATTTAGCAAAATTCCTTTTTACATCGCTTTGTATTCCTTTCCTCGTTAAATTAAGCCCTCAATCGTCAATATCGGTGACAAGGTATTTTTGTAATGAAAAAAGTGCAAAAGCTATAGTCCATGCTTTTTGCGAAATTTCTATTAAAATATTTTGTCACTGATTTTAACGAATGAGCACTCGTTGGACGCGGAATAATGAGAGGAATATAACAGTAAAATATTTCTGACCGAGAATTCCTAGGTTCAAAAATATGTCACAAAAACTCTTCGTGTGTGGCCTGATTTCTGGTGACCTTTCCTATGCAGTTTTTTTGGTCTATTTTAAAAACTAGACATTTATTTAGCAAAATTCCTTTTTAGATCGCCTTGTATTCCTTTCCTCGTTAAAATAAGCCCTCAATCGTCAATATCGGTGACAAGGTATTTTTGTAATGAAAAAAGTGCAAAGGCTATAGTCCATGCTTTTTTGCGAAATTTCAATTAAAATATTTTGTCACTGATTTTAACGAATGAGCACTCGTTGGACGCGGAATAATGAGAGGAATATAACAGTAAAATATTACTGACCGAGAATTCCTAGGTTCAAAAATATGTCACAAAAACTCTTCGTGTGTGGCCTGATTTCTGGTGACCTTTCCTATGCAGTTTTTTTGGTCTATTTTAAAAACTAGACATTTATTTAGCAAAATTCCTTTTTACATCGCTTTGTATTCCTTTCCTCGTTAAAATAAGCCCTCAATCGTCAATATCGGTGACAAGGTATTTTTGTAATGAAAAAAAGTGCAAAAGCTATAGTCCATGCTTTTTGCGAAATTTCGATTAAAATATTTTGTCACTGATTTTAACGAATGAGCACTCGTTGGACGCGGAATAATGAGAGGAATATAACAGTAAAATATTTCTGACCGAGAATTCCTAGGTTCAAAAATATGTCACAAAAACTCTTCGTGTGTGGCCTGATTTCTGGTGACCTTTCCTATGCAGTTTTTTTGGTCTATTTTAAAAACTAGACATTTATTTAGCAAAATTCCTTTTTACATCGCTTTGTATTCCTTTCCTCGTTAAAATAAGCCCTCAATCGTCAATATCGGTGACAAGGTATTTTTGTAATGAAAAAAGTGCAAAGGCTATAGTCCATGCTTTTTTGCGAAATTTCGATTAAAATATTTTGTCACTGATTTTAACGAATGAGCACTCGTTGGACGCGGAATAATGAGAGGAATATAACAGTAAAATATTTCTGACCGAGAATTCCTAGGTTCAAAAATATGTCACAAAAACTCTTCGTGTGTGGCCTGATTTCTGGTGACCTTTCCTATGCAGTTTTTTTGGTCTATTTTAAAAACTAGACATTTATTTAGCAAAATTCCTTTTTACATCGCTTTGTATTCCTTTCCTCGTTAAAATAAGCCCCCAATCGTCAATATCGGTGCAAGGTATTTTTGTAATGAAAAAAGTGCAAAGGCTATAGTCCATGCTTTTTTGCGAAATTTCGATTAAAATATTTTGTCACTGATTTTAACGAGTGAGCACTCGTTGGACGCGGAATAATGAGAGGAATATAACAGTAAAATATTTCTGACCGAGAATTCCTAGGTTCAAAAATATGTCACAAAAACTCTTCGTGTGTGGCCTGATTTCTGGTGACCTTTCCTATGCAGGTTTTTTTGGTCTATTTTAAAAACTAGACATTTATTTAGCAAAATTCCTTTTTACATCGCTTTGTATTCCTTTCCTCGTTAAAATAAGCCCTCAATCGTCAATATCGGTGACAAGGTATTTTTGTAATGAAAAAAGTGCAAAAGCTATAGTCCATGCTTTTTGCGAAATTTCGATTAAAATATTTTGTCACTGATTTTAACGAATGAGCACTCGTTGGACGCGGAATAATGAGAGGAATATAACAGTAAAATATTTCTGACCGAGAATTCCTAGGTTCAAAAATATGTCACAAAAACTCTTCGTGTGTGGCCTGATTTCTGGTGACCTTTCCTATGCAGCTTTTTTGGTCTATTTTAAAAACTAGACATTTATTTAGCAAAATTCCTTTTTACATCGCTTTGTATTCCTTTCCTCGTTAAAATAAGCCCTCAATCGTCAATATCGGTGACAAGGTATTTTTGTAATGAAAAAAGTGCATAGGCTTTTTTGCGAAATTTCGATTAAAATATTTTGTTACTGATTTTAACGAATGAGCACTCGTTGGACGCGGAATAATGAGAGGAATATAACAGTAAAATATTTCTGACCGAGAATTCCTAGGTTCAAAAATATGTCACAAAAACTCTTCGTGTGTGGCCTGATTTCTGGTGACCTTTCCTATGCAGTTTTTTTGGTCTATTTTAAAAACTAGACATTTATTTAGCAAAATTCCTTTTTACATCGCTTTGTATTCCTTTCCTCGTTAAAATAAGCCCCAATCGTCAATATCGGTGACAAGGTATTTTTGTAATGAAAAAAGTGCAAAAGCTATAGTCCATGCTTTTTGCGAAATTTCGATTAAAATATTTTGTCACTGATTTTAACGAATGAGCACTCGTTGGACGCGGAATAATGAGAGGAATATAACAGTAAAATATTTCTGACCGAGAATTCCTAGGTTCAAAAATATGTCACAAAAACTCTTCGTGTGTGGCCTGATTTCTGGTGACCTTTCCTATGCAGTTTTTTTGGTCTATTTTAAAAACTAGACATTTATTTAGCAAAATTCCTTTTTACATCGCTTTGTATTCCTTTCCTCGTTAAAATAAGCCCTCAATCGTCAATATCGGTGACAAGGTATTTTTGTAATGAAAAAAGTGCAAAAGCTATAGTCCATGCTTTTTGCGAAATTTCGATTAAAATATTTTGTCACTGATTTTAACGAATGAGCACTCGTTGGACGCGGAATAATGAGAGGAATATAACAGTAAAATATTTCTGACCGAGAATTCCTAGGTTCAAAAATATGTCACAAAAAACTCTTCGTGTGTGGCCTGATTTCTGGTGACCTTTCCTATGCAGTTTTTTTGGTCTATTTTAAAAACTAGACATTTATTTAGCAAAATTCCTTTTTACATCGCTTTGTATTCCTTTCCTCGTTAAAATAAGCCCTCAATCGTCAATATCGGTGACAAGGTATTTTTGTAATGAAAAAAGTGCAAAGGCTATAGTCCATGCTTTTTTGCGAAATTTCGATTAAAATATTTTGTCACTGATTTTAACGAATGAGCACTCGTTGGACGCGGAATAATGAGAGGAATATAACAGTAAAATATTTCTGACCGAGAATTCCTAGGTTCAAAAATATGTCACAAAAACTCTTCGTGTGTGGCCTGATTTCTGGTGACCTTTCCTATGCAGTTTTTTTGGTCTATTTTAAAAACTAGACATTTATTTAGCAAAATTCCTTTTTACATCGCTTTGTATTCCTTTCCTCGTTAAAATAAGCCCCCAATCGTCAATATCGGTGCAAGGTATTTTTGTAATGAAAAAAGTGCAAAGGCTATAGTCCATGCTTTTTTGCGAAATTTCGATTAAAATATTTTGTCACTGATTTTAACGAGTGAGCACTCGTTGGACGCGGAATAATGAGAGGAATATAACAGTAAAATATTTCTGACCGAGAATTCCTAGGTTCAAAAATATGTCACAAAAACTCTTCGTGTGTGGCCTGATTTCTGGTGACCTTTCCTATGCAGTTTTTTTGGTCTATTTTAAAAACTAGACATTTATTTAGCAAAATTCCTTTTTACATCGCTTTGTATTCCTTTCCTCGTTAAAATAAGCCCTCAATCGTCAATATCGGTGACAAGGTATTTTTGTAATGAAAAAAGTGCAAAAGCTATAGTCCATGCTTTTTGCGAAATTTCGATTAAAATATTTTGTCACTGATTTTAACGAATGAGCACTCGTTGGACGCGGAATAATGAGAGGAATATAACAGTAAAATATTTCTGACCGAGAATTCCTAGGTTCAAAAATATGTCACAAAAACTCTTCGTGTGTGGCCTGATTTCTGGTGACCTTTCCTATGCAGCTTTTTTGGTCTATTTAAAAACTAGACATTTATTTAGCAAAATTCCTTTTTACATCGCTTTGTATTCCTTTCCTCGTTAAAATAAGCCCTCAATCGTCAATATCGGTGACAAGGTATTTTTGTAATGAAAAAAGTGCATAGGCTTTTTTGCGAAATTTCGATTAAAATATTTTGTTACTGATTTTAACGAATGAGCACTCGTTGGACGCGGAATAATGAGAGGAATATAACAGTAAAATATTTCTGACCGAGAATTCCTAGGTTCAAAAATATGTCACAAAAACTCTTCGTGTGTGGCCTGATTTCTGGTGACCTTTCCTATGCAGTTTTTTTGGTCTATTTTAAAAACTAGACATTTATTTAGCAAAATTCCTTTTTACATCGCTTTGTATTCCTTTCCTCGTTAAAATAAGCCCCAATCGTCAATATCGGTGACAAGGTATTTTTGTAATGAAAAAAGTGCAAAAGCTATAGTCCATGCTTTTTGCGAAATTTCGATTAAAATATTTTGTCACTGATTTTAACGAATGAGCACTCGTTGGACGCGGAATAATGAGAGGAATATAACAGTAAAATATTTCTGACCGAGAATTCCTAGGTTGAAAAATATGTCACAAAAACTCTTCGTGTGTGGCCTGATTTCTGGTGACCTTTCCTATGCAGTTTTTTTGGTCTATTTTAAAAACTAGACATTTATTTAGCAAAATTCCTTTTTACATCGCTTTGTATTCCTTTCCTCGTTAAAATAAGCCCTCAATCGTCAATATCGGTGACAAGGTATTTTTGTAATGAAAAAAGTGCAAAAGCTATAGTCCATGCTTTTTGCGAAATTTCGATTAAAATATTTTGTCACTGATTTTAACGAATGAGCACTCGTTGGACGCGGAATAATGAGAGGAATATAACAGTAAAATATTTCTGACCGAGAATTCCTAGGTTCAAAAATATGTCACAAAAACTCTTCGTGTGTGGCCTGATTTCTGGTGACCTTTCCTATGCAGTTTTTTTGGTCTATTTTAAAAACTAGACATTTATTTAGCAAAATTCCTTTTTACATCGCTTTGTATTCCTTTCCTCGTTAAAATAAGCCCTCAATCGTCAATATCGGTGACAAGGTATTTTTGTAATGAAAAAAGTGCAAAGGCTATAGTCCATGCTTTTTTGCGAAATTTCGATTAAAATATTTTGTCACTGATTTTAACGAATGAGCACTCGTTGGACGCGGAATAATGAGAGGAATATAACAGTAAAATATTTCTGACCGAGAATTCCTAGGTTCAAAAATATGTCACAAAAAACTCTTCGTGTGTGGCCTGATTTCTGGTGACCTTTCCTATGCAGTTTTTTTGGTCTATTTTAAAAACTAGACATTTATTTAGCAAAATTCCTTTTTACATCGCTTTGTATTCCTTTCCTCGTTAAAATAAGCCCCCAATCGTCAATATCGGTGCAAGGTATTTTTGTAATGAAAAAAGTGCAAAGGCTATAGTCCATGCTTTTTTGCGAAATTTCGATTAAAATATTTTGTCACTGATTTTAACGAGTGAGCACTCGTTGGACGCGGAATAATGAGAGGAATATAACAGTAAAATATTTCTGACCGAGAATTCCTAGGTTCAAAAATATGTCACAAAAACTCTTCGTGTGTGGCCTGATTTCTGGTGACCTTTCCTATGCAGTTTTTTTGGTCTATTTTAAAAACTAGACATTTATTTAGCAAAATTCCTTTTTACATCGCTTTGTATTCCTTTCCTCGTTAAAATAAGCCCTCAATCGTCAATATCGGTGACAAGGTATTTTTGTAATGAAAAAAGTGCAAAAGCTATAGTCCATGCTTTTTGCGAAATTTCGATTAAAATATTTTGTCACTGATTTTAACGAATGAGCACTCGTTGGACGCGGAATAATGAGAGGAATATAACAGTAAAATATTTCTGACCGAGAATTCCTAGGTTCAAAAATATGTCACAAAAACTCTTCGTGTGTGGCCTGATTTCTGGTGACCTTTCCTATGCAGCTTTTTTGGTCTATTTTAAAAACTAGACATTTATTTAGCAAAATTCCTTTTTACATCGCTTTGTATTCCTTTCCTCGTTAAAATAAGCCCTCAATCGTCAATATCGGTGACAAGGTATTTTTGTAATGAAAAAAGTGCAAAGGCTATACTCCATGCTTTTTTGCGAAATTTCGATTAAAATATTTTGTCACTGATTTTAACGAATGAGCACTCGTTGGACGCGGAATAATGAGAGGAATATAACAGTAAAATATTTCTGACCGAGAATTCCTAGGTTCAAAAATATGTCACAAAAACTCTTCGTGTGTGGCCTGATTTCTGGTGACCTTTCCTATGCAGTTTTTTTGGTCTATTTTAAAAACTAGACATTTATTTAGCAAAATTCCTTTTTACATCGCTTTGTATTCCTTTCCTCGTTAAAATAAGCCCTCAATCGTCAATATCGGTGACAAGGTATTTTTGTAATGAAAAAAGTGCAAAAGCTATAGTCCATGCTTTTTGCGAAATTTCTATTAAAATATTTTGTCACTGATTTTAACGAATGAGCACTCGTTGGACGCGGAATAATGAGAGGAATATAACAGTAAAATATTTCTGACCGAGAATTCCTAGGTTCAAAAATATGTCACAAAAACTCTTCGTGTGTGGCCTGATTTCTGGTGACCTTTCCTATGCAGTTTTTTGGTCTATTTTAAAAACTAGACATTTATTTAGCAAAATTCCTTTTTAGATCGCCTTGTATTCCTTTCCTCGTTAAAATAAGCCCTCAATCGTCAATATCGGTGACAAGGTATTTTTGTAATGAAAAAAGTGCAAAGGCTATAGTCCATGCTTTTTTGCGAAATTTCAATTAAAATATTTTGTCACTGATTTTAACGAATGAGCACTCGTTGGACGCGGAATAATGAGAGGAATATAACAGTAAAATATTACTGACCGAGAATTCCTAGGTTCAAAAATATGTCACAAAAACTCTTCGTGTGTGGCCTGATTTCTGGTGACCTTTCCTATGCAGTTTTTTTGGTCTATTTTAAAAACTAGACATTTATTTAGCAAAATTCCTTTTTACATCGCTTTGTATTCCTTTCCTCGTTAAAATAAGCCCTCAATCGTCAATATCGGTGACAAGGTATTTTTGTAATGAAAAAAGTGCAAAAGCTATAGTCCATGCTTTTTGCGAAATTTCGATTAAAATATTTTGTCACTGATTTTAACGAATGAGCACTCGTTGGACGCGGAATAATGAGAGGAATATAACAGTAAAATATTTCTGACCGAGAATTCCTAGGTTCAAAAATATGTCACAAAAACTCTTCGTGTGTGGCCTGATTTCTGGTGACCTTTCCTATGCAGTTTTTTTGGTCTATTTTAAAAACTAGACATTTATTTAGCAAAATTCCTTTTTACATCGCTTTGTATTCCTTTCCTCGTTAAAATAAGCCCTCAATCGTCAATATCGGTGACAAGGTATTTTTGTAATGAAAAAAGTGCAAAGGCTATAGTCCATGCTTTTTTGCGAAATTTCGATTAAAATATTTTGTCACTGATTTTAACGAATGAGCACTCGTTGGACGCGGAATAATGAGAGGAATATAACAGTAAAATATTTCTGACCGAGAATTCCTAGGTTCAAAAATATGTCACAAAAACTCTTCGTGTGTGGCCTGATTTCTGGTGACCTTTCCTATGCAGTTTTTTTGGTCTATTTTAAAAACTAGACATTTATTTAGCAAAATTCCTTTTTACATCGCTTTGTATTCCTTTCCTCGTTAAAATAAGCCCCCAATCGTCAATATCGGTGCAAGGTATTTTTGTAATGAAAAAAGTGCAAAGGCTATAGTCCATGCTTTTTTGCGAAATTTCGATTAAAATATTTTGTCACTGATTTTAACGAGTGAGCACTCGTTGGACGCGGAATAATGAGAGGAATATAACAGTAAAATATTTCTGACCGAGAATTCCTAGGTTCAAAAATATGTCACAAAAACTCTTCGTGTGTGGCCTGATTTCTGGTGACCTTTCCTATGCAGTTTTTTTGGTCTATTTTAAAAACTAGACATTTATTTAGCAAAATTCCTTTTTACATCGCTTTGTATTCCTTTCCTCGTTAAAATAAGCCCTCAATCGTCAATATCGGTGACAAGGTATTTTTGTAATGAAAAAAGTGCAAAAGCTATAGTCCATGCTTTTTGCGAAATTTCGATTAAAATATTTTGTCACTGATTTTAACGAATGAGCACTCGTTGGACGCGGAATAATGAGAGGAATATAACAGTAAAATATTTCTGACCGAGAATTCCTAGGTTCAAAAATATGTCACAAAAACTCTTCGTGTGTGGCCTGATTTCTGGTGACCTTTCCTATGCAGCTTTTTTGGTCTATTTTAAAAACTAGACATTTATTTAGCAAAATTCCTTTTTACATCGCTTTGTATTCCTTTCCTCGTTAAAATAAGCCCTCAATCGTCAATATCGGTGACAAGGTATTTTTGTAATGAAAAAAGTGCATAGGCTTTTTTGCGAAATTTCGATTAAAATATTTTGTTACTGATTTTAACGAATGAGCACTCGTTGGACGCGGAATAATGAGAGGAATATAACAGTAAAATATTTCTGACCGAGAATTCCTAGGTTCAAAAATATGTCACAAAAACTCTTCGTGTGTGGCCTGATTTCTGGTGACCTTTCCTATGCAGTTTTTTTGGTCTATTTTAAAAACTAGACATTTATTTAGCAAAATTCCTTTTTACATCGCTTTGTATTCCTTTCCTCGTTAAAATAAGCCCCAATCGTCAATATCGGTGACAAGGTATTTTTGTAATGAAAAAAGTGCAAAAGCTATAGTCCATGCTTTTTGCGAAATTTCGATTAAAATATTTTGTCACTGATTTTAACGAATGAGCACTCGTTGGACGCGGAATAATGAGAGGAATATAACAGTAAAATATTTCTGACCGAGAATTCCTAGGTTCAAAAATATGTCACAAAAACTCTTCGTGTGTGGCCTGATTTCTGGTGACCTTTCCTATGCAGTTTTTTTGGTCTATTTTAAAAACTAGACATTTATTTAGCAAAATTCCTTTTTACATCGCTTTGTATTCCTTTCCTCGTTAAAATAAGCCCTCAATCGTCAATATCGGGTGACAAGGTATTTTTGTAATGAAAAAAGTGCAAAAGCTATAGTCCATGCTTTTTGCGAAATTTCGATTAAAATATTTTGTCACTGATTTTAACGAATGAGCACTCGTTGGACGCGGAATAATGAGAGGAATATAACAGTAAAAATATTTCTGACCGAGAATTCCTAGGTTCAAAAATATGTCACAAAAACTCTTCGTGTGTGGCCTGATTTCTGGTGACCTTTCCTATGCAGTTTTTTTGGTCTATTTTAAAAACTAGACATTTATTTAGCAAAATTCCTTTTTACATCGCTTTGTATTCCTTTCCTCGTTAAAATAAGCCCTCAATCGTCAATATCGGTGACAAGGTATTTTTGTAATGAAAAAAGTGCAAAGGCTATAGTCCATGCTTTTTTGCGAAATTTCGATTAAAATATTTTGTCACTGATTTTAACGAATGAGCACTCGTTGGACGCGGAATAATGAGAGGAATATAACAGTAAAATATTTCTGACCGAGAATTCCTAGGTTCAAAAATATGTCACAAAAACTCTTCGTGTGTGGCCTGATTTCTGGTGACCTTTCCTATGCAGTTTTTTTGGTCTATTTTAAAAACTAGACATTTATTTAGCAAAATTCCTTTTTACATCGCTTTGTATTCCTTTCCTCGTTAAAATAAGCCCCCAATCGTCAATATCGGTGCAAGGTATTTTTGTAATGAAAAAAGTGCAAAGGCTATAGTCCATGCTTTTTTGCGAAATTTCGATTAAAATATTTTGTCACTGATTTTAACGAGTGAGCACTCGTTGGACGCGGAATAATGAGAGGAATATAACAGTAAAATATTTCTGACCGAGAATTCCTAGGTTCAAAAATATGTCACAAAAACTCTTCGTGTGTGGCCTGATTTCTGGTGACCTTTCCTATGCAGTTTTTTTGGTCTATTTTAAAAACTAG
Source organism: Dioctria rufipes (assembly GCA_963924295.1). Lineage (NCBI taxonomy): Eukaryota > Metazoa > Arthropoda > Insecta > Diptera > Asilidae > Dioctria > Dioctria rufipes. The sequence goes on from CAWUPM010001224.1 coordinate 35,761, forward strand.
ACATTTATTTAGCAAAATTCCTTTTTACATCGCTTTGTATTCCTTTCCTCGTTAAAATAAGCCCTCAATCGTCAATATCGGTGACAAGGTATTTTTGTAATGAAAAAAGTGCAAAAGCTATAGTCCATGCTTTTTGCGAAATTTCGATTAAAATATTTTGTCACTGATTTTAACGAATGAGCACTCGTTGGACGCGGAATAATGAGAGGAATATAACAGTAAAATATTTCTGACCGAGAATTCCTAGGTTCAAAAATATGTCACAAAAACTCTTCGTGTGTGGCCTGATTTCTGGTGACCTTTCCTATGCAGCTTTTTTGGTCTATTTTAAAAACTAGACATTTATTTAGCAAAATTCCTTTTTACATCGCTTTGTATTCCTTTCCTCGTTAAAATAAGCCCTCAATCGTCAATATCGGTGACAAGGTATTTTTGTAATGAAAAAAGTGCATAGGCTTTTTTGCGAAATTTCGATTAAAATATTTTGTTACTGATTTTAACGAATGAGCACTCGTTGGACGCGGAATAATGAGAGGAATATAACAGTAAAATATTTCTGACCGAGAATTCCTAGGTTCAAAAATATGTCACAAAAACTCTTCGTGTGTGGCCTGATTTCTGGTGACCTTTCCTATGCAGTTTTTTTGGTCTATTTTAAAAACTAGACATTTATTTAGCAAAATTCCTTTTTACATCGCTTTGTATTCCTTTCCTCGTTAAAATAAGCCCCAATCGTCAATATCGGTGACAAGGTATTTTTGTAATGAAAAAAGTGCAAAAGCTATAGTCCATGCTTTTTGCGAAATTTCGATTAAAATATTTTGTCACTGATTTTAACGAATGAGCACTCGTTGGACGCGGAATAATGAGAGGAATATAACAGTAAAATATTTCTGACCGAGAATTCCTAGGTTCAAAAATATGTCACAAAAACTCTTCGTGTGTGGCCTGATTTCTGGTGACCTTTCCTATGCAGTTTTTTTGGTCTATTTTAAAAACTAGACATTTATTTAGCAAAATTCCTTTTTACATCGCTTTGTATTCCTTTCCTCGTTAAAATAAGCCCTCAATCGTCAATATCGGTGACAAGGTATTTTTGTAATGAAAAAAGTGCAAAGGCTATAGTCCATCCTTTTTTGCGAAATTTCGATTAAAACATTTTGTCACTGATTTTAACGAATGAGCACTCGTTGGACGCGGAATAATGAGAGGAATATAACAGTAAAATATTTCTGACCGAGAATTCCTAGGTTCAAAAATATGTCACAAAAACTCTTCGTGTGTGGCCTGATTTCTGGTGACCTTTCCTATGCAGTTTTTTTGGTCTATTTAAAAACTAGACATTTATTTAGCAAAATTCCTTTTTACATCGCTTTGTATTCCTTTCCTCGTTAAAATAAGCCCTCAATCGTCAATATCGGTGACAAGGTATTTTTGTAATGAAAAAAGTGCAAAAGCTATAGTCCATGCTTTTTGCGAAATTTCGATTAAAATATTTCGTCACTGATTTTAACGAATGAGCACTCGTTGGACGCGGAATAATGAGAGGAATATAACAGTAAAATATTTCTGACCGAGAATTCCTAGGTTGAAAAATATGTCACAAAAACTCTTCGTGTGTGGCCTGATTTCTGGTGACCTTTCCTATGCAGCTTTTTTGGTCTATTTTAAAAACTAGACATTTATTTAGCAAAATTCCTTTTTACATCGCTTTGTATTCCTTTCCTCGTTAAAATAAGCCCTCAATCGTCAATATCGGTGACAAGGTATTTTTGTAATGAAAAAAGTGCATAGGCTTTTTTGCGAAATTTCGATTAAAATATTTTGTCACTGATTTTAACGAATGAGCACTCGTTGGACGCGGAATAATGAGAGGAATATAACAGTAAAATATTTCTGACCGAGAATTCCTAGGTTCAAAAATATGTCACAAAAACTCTTCGTGTGTGGCCTGATTTCTGGTGACCTTTCCTATGCAGCTTTTTTGGTCTATTTTAAAAACTAGACATTTATTTAGCAAAATTCCTTTTTACATCGCTTTGTATTCCTTTCCTCGTTAAAATAAGCCCCAATCGTCAATATCGGTGACAAGGTATTTTTGTAATGAAAAAAGTGCAAAAGCTATAGTCCATGCTTTTTGCGAAATTTCGATTAAAATATTTTGTCACTGATTTTAACGAATGAGCACTCGTTGGACGCGGAATAATGAGAGGAATATAACAGTAAAATATTTCTGACCGAGAATTCCTAGGTTCAAAAATATGTCACAAAAACTCTTCGTGTGTGGCCTGATTTCTGGTGACCTTTCCTATGCAGTTTTTTTGGTCTATTTTAAAAACTAGACATTTATTTAGCAAAATTCCTTTTTACATCGCTTTGTATTCCTTTCCTCGTTAAAATAAGCCCCAATCGTCAATATCGGTGACAAGGTATTTTTGTAATGAAAAAAGTGCATAGGCTTTTTTGCGAAATTTCGATTAAAATATTTTGTTACTGATTTTAACGAATGAGCACTCGTTGGACGCGGAATAATGAGAGGAATATAACAGTAAAATATTTCTGACCGAGAATTCCTAGGTTCAAAAATATGTCACAAAAACTCTTCGTGTGTGGCCTGATTTCTGGTGACCTTTCCTATGCAGTTTTTTTGGTCTATTTTAAAAACTAGACATTTATTTAGCAAAATTCCTTTTTACATCGCTTTGTATTCCTTTCCTCGTTAAAATAAGCCCTCAATCGTCAATATCGGTGACAAGGTATTTTTGTAATGAAAAAAGTGCAAAGGCTATAGTCCATCCTTTTTTGCGAAATTTCGATTAAAATATTTTGTCACTGTTTTTAACGAATGAGCACTCGTTGGACGCGGAATAATGAGAGGAATATAACAGTAAAATATTTCTGACCGAGAATTCCTAGGTTCAAAAATATGTCACAAAAACTCTTCGTGTGTGGCCTGATTTCTGGTGACCTTTCCTATGCAGTTTTTTTGGTCTATTTTAAAAACTAGACATTTATTTAGCAAAATTCCTTTTTACATCGCTTTGTATTCCTTTCCTCGTTAAAATAAGCCCTCAATCGTCAATATCGGTGACAAGGTATTTTTGTAATGAAAAAAGTGCAAAAGCTATAGTCCATGCTTTTTGCGAAATTTCGATTAAAATATTTTGTCACTGATTTTAACGAATGAGCACTCGTTGGACGCGGAATAATGAGAGGAATATAACAGTAAAATATTTCTGACCGAGAATTCCTAGGTTCAAAAATATGTCACAAAAACTCTTCGTGTGTGGCCTGATTTCTGGTGACCTTTCCTATGCAGCTTTTTTGGTCTATTTTAAAAACTAGACATTTATTTAGCAAAATTCCTTTTTACATCGCTTTGTATTCCTTTCCTCGTTAAAATAAGCCCTCAATCGTCAATATCGGTGACAAGGTATTTTTGTAATGAAAAAAGTGCATAGGCTTTTTTGCGAAATTTCGATTAAAATATTTTGTTACTGATTTTAACGAATGAGCACTCGTTGGACGCGGAATAATGAGAGGAATATAACAGTAAAATATTTCTGACCGAGAATTCCTAGGTTCAAAAATATGTCACAAAAACTCTTCGTGTGTGGCCTGATTTCTGGTGACCTTTCCTATGCAGTTTTTTTGGTCTATTTTAAAAACTAGACATTTATTTAGCAAAATTCCTTTTTACATCGCTTTGTATTCCTTTCCTCGTTAAAATAAGCCCCAATCGTCAATATCGGTGACAAGGTATTTTTGTAATGAAAAAAGTGCAAAAGCTATAGTCCATGCTTTTTGCGAAATTTCGATTAAAATATTTTGTCACTGATTTTAACGAATGAGCACTCGTTGGACGCGGAATAATGAGAGGAATATAACAGTAAAATATTTCTGACCGAGAATTCCTAGGTTCAAAAATATGTCACAAAAACTCTTCGTGTGTGGCCTGATTTCTGGTGACCTTTCCTATGCAGTTTTTTTGGTCTATTTTAAAAACTAGACATTTATTTAGCAAAATTCCTTTTTACATCGCTTTGTATTCCTTTCCTCGTTAAAATAAGCCCTCAATCGTCAATATCGGTGACAAGGTATTTTTGTAATGAAAAAAGTGCAAAGGCTATAGTCCATCCTTTTTTGCGAAATTTCGATTAAAACATTTTGTCACTGATTTTAACGAATGAGCACTCGTTGGACGCGGAATAATGAGAGGAATATAACAGTAAAATATTTCTGACCGAGAATTCCTAGGTTCAAAAATATGTCACAAAAACTCTTCGTGTGTGGCCTGATTTCTGGTGACCTTTCCTATGCAGCTTTTTAGGTCTATTTTAAAAACTAGACATTTATTTAGCAAAATTCCTTTTTACATCGCTTTGTATTCCTTTCCTCGTTAAAATAAGCCCTCAATCGTCAATATCGGTGACAAGGTATTTTTGTAATGAAAAAAGTGCAAAGGCTATAGTCCATGCTTTTTTGCGAAATTTCGATTAAAATATTTTGTCACTGATTTTAACGAATGAGCACTCGTTGGACGCGGAATAATGAGAGGAATATAACAGTAAAATATTTCTGACCGAGAATTCCTAGGTTCAAAAATATGTCACAAAAACTCTTCGTGTGTGGCCTGATTTCTGGTGACCTTTCCTATGCAGCTTTTTTGGTCTATTTTAAAAACTAGACATTTATTTAGCAAAATTCCTTTTTACATCGCTTTGTATTCCTTTCCTCGTTAAAATAAGCCCCAATCGTCAATATCGGTGACAAGGTATTTTTGTAATGAAAAAAGTGCAAAAGCTATAGTCCATGCTTTTTGCGAAATTTCGATTAAAATATTTTGTCACTGATTTTAACGAATGAGCACTCGTTGGACGCGGAATAATGAGAGGAATATAACAGTAAAATATTTCTGACCGAGAATTCCTAGGTTCAAAAATATGTCACAAAAACTCTTCGTGTGTGGCCTGATTTCTGGTGACCTTTCCTATGCAGTTTTTTTGGTCTATTTTAAAAACTAGACATTTATTTAGCAAAATTCCTTTTTACATCGCTTTGTATTCCTTTCCTCGTTAAAATAAGCCCCAATCGTCAATATCGGTGACAAGGTATTTTTGTAATGAAAAAAGTGCATAGGCTTTTTTGCGAAATTTCGATTAAAATATTTTGTTACTGATTTTAACGAATGAGCACTCGTTGGACGCGGAATAATGAGAGGAATATAACAGTAAAATATTTCTGACCGAGAATTCCTAGGTTCAAAAATATGTCACAAAAACTCTTCGTGTGTGGCCTGATTTCTGGTGACCTTTCCTATGCAGTTTTTTTGGTCTATTTTAAAAACTAGACATTTATTTAGCAAAATTCCTTTTTACATCGCTTTGTATTCCTTTCCTCGTTAAAATAAGCCCCAATCGTCAATATCGGTGACAAGGTATTTTTGTAATGAAAAAAGTCCAAAAGCTATAGTCCATGCTTTTTGCGAAATTTCGATTAAAATATTTTGTCACTGATTTTAACGAATGAGCACTCGTTGGACGCGGAATAATGAGAGGAATATAACAGTAAAATATTTCTGACCGAGAATTCCTAGGTTCAAAAATATGTCACAAAAACTCTTCGTGTGTGGCCTGATTTCTGGTGACCTTTCCTATGCAGTTTTTTTGGTCTATTTTAGAAACTAGACATTTATTTAGCAAAATTCCTTTTTACATCGCTTTGTATTCCTTTCCTCGTTAAAATAAGCCCTCAATCGTCAATATCGGTGACAAGGTATTTTTGTAATGAAAAAAGTGCAAAGGCTATAGTCCATCCTTTTTTGCGAAATTTCGATTAAAATATTTTGTCACTGTTTTTAACGAATGAGCACTCGTTGGACGCGGAATAATGAGAGGAATATAACAGTAAAATATTTCTGACCGAGAATTCCTAGGTTCAAAAATATGTCACAAAAACTCTTCGTGTGTGGCCTGATTTCTGGTGACCTTTCCTATGCAGTTTTTTTGGTCTATTTTAAAAACTAGACATTTATTTAGCAAAATTCCTTTTTACATCGCTTTGTATTCCTTTCCTCGTTAAAATAAGCCCTCAATCGTCAATATCGGTGACAAGGTATTTTTGTAATGAAAAAAGTGCAAAAGCTATAGTCCATGCTTTTTGCGAAATTTCGATTAAAATATTTTGTCACTGATTTTAACGAATGAGCACTCGTTGGATGCGGAATAATGAGAGGAATATAACAGTAAAATATTTCTGACCGAGAATTCCTAGGTTCAAAAATATGTCACAAAAACTCTTCGTGTGTGGCCTGATTTCTGGTGACCTTTCCTATGCAGCTTTTTTGGTCTATTTTAAAAACTAGACATTTATTTAGCAAAATTCCTTTTTACATCGCTTTGTATTCCTTTCCTCGTTAAAATAAGCCCTCAATCGTCAATATCGGTGACAAGGTATTTTTGTAATGAAAAAAGTGCATAGGCTTTTTTGCGAAATTTCGATTAAAATATTTTGTTACTGATTTTAACGAATGAGCACTCGTTGGACGCGGAATAATGAGAGGAATATAACAGTAAAATATTTCTGACCGAGAATTCCTAGGTTCAAAAATATGTCACAAAAACTCTTCGTGTGTGGCCTGATTTCTGGTGACCTTTCCTATGCAGTTTTTTTGGTCTATTTTAAAAACTAGACATTTATTTAGCAAAATTCCTTTTTACATCGCTTTGTATTCCTTTCCTCGTTAAAATAAGCCCTCAATCGTCAATATCGGTGACAAGGTATTTTTGTAATGAAAAAAGTGCCAAGGCTATAGTCCATCCTTTTTTGCGAAATTTCGATTAAAACATTTTGTCACTGATTTTAACGAATGAGCACTCGTTGGACGCGGAATAATGAGAGGAATATAACAGTAAAATATTTCTGACCGAGAATTCCTAAGTTCAAAAATATGTCACAAAAACTCTTCGTGTGTGGCCTGATTTCTGGTGACCTTTCCTATGCAGCTTTTTAGGTCTATTTTAAAAACTAGACATTTATTTAGCAAAATTCCTTTTTACATCGCTTTGTATTCCTTTCCTCGTTAAAATAAGCCCTCAATCGTCAATATCGGTGACAAGGTATTTTTGTAATGAAAAAAGTGCAAAGGCTATAGTCCATGCTTTTTTGCGAAATTTCGATTAAAATATTTTGTCACTGATTTTAACGAATGAGCACTCGTTGGACGCGGAATAATGAGAGGAATATAACAGTAAAATATTTCTGACCGAGAATTCCTAGGTTCAAAAATATGTCACAAAAACTCTTCGTGTGTGGCCTGATTTCTGGTGACCTTTCCTATGCAGTTTTTTTGGTCTATTTTAAAAACTAGACATTTATTTAGCAAAATTCCTTTTTACATCGCTTTGTATTCCTTTCCTCGTTAAAATAAGCCCTCAATCGTCAATATCGGTGACAAGGTATTTTTGTAATGAAAAAAGTGCAAAGGCTATAGTCCATGCTTTTTTGCGAAATTTCGATTAAAATATTTTGTCACTGATTTTAACGAATGAGCACTCGTTGGACGCGGAATAATGAGAGGAATATAACAGTAAAATATTTTTGACCGAGAATTCCTAGGTTCAAAAATATGTCACAAAAACTCTTCGTGTGTGGCCTGATTTCTGGTGACCTTTCCTATGCAGTTTTTTTGGTCTATTTTAAAAACTAGACATTTATTTAGCAAAATTCCTTTTTACATCGCTTTGTATTCCTTTCCTCGTTAAAATAAGCCCTCAATCGTCAATATCGGTGACAAGGTATTTTTGTAATGAAAAAAGTGCAAAAGCTATAGTCCATGCTTTTTGCGAAATTTCGATTAAAATATTTTGTCACTGATTTTAACGAATGAGCACTCGTTGGACGCGGAATAATGAGAGGAATATAACAGTAAAATATTTCTGACCGAGAATTCCTAGGTTCAAAAATATGTCACAAAAACTCTTCGTGTGTGGCCTGATTTCTGGTGACCTTTCCTATGCAGTTTTTTTGGTCTATTTTAAAAACTAGACATTTATTTAGCAAAATTCCTTTTTAGATCGCTTTGTATTCCTTTCCTCGTTAAAATAAGCCCTCAATCGTCAATATCGGTGACAAGGTATTTTTGTAATGAAAAAAGTGCAAAGGCTATAGTCCATGCTTTTTTGCGAAATTTCAATTAAAATATTTTGTCACTGATTTTAACGAATGAGCACTCGTTGGACGCGGAATAATGAGAGGAATATAACAGTAAAATATTTCTGACCGAGAATTCCTAGGTTCAAAAATATGTCACAAAAACTCTTCGTGTGTGGCCTGATTTCTGGTGACCTTTCCTATGCAGTTTTTTTGGTCTATTTTAAAAACTAGACATTTATTTAGCAAAATTCCTTTTTACATCGCTTTGTATTCCTTTCCTCGTTAAAATAAGCCCTCAATCGTCAATATCGGTGACAAGGTATTTTTGTAATGAAAAAAGTGCAAAAGCTATAGTCCATGCTTTTTGCGAAATTTCGATTAAAATATTTTGTCACTGATTTTAACGAATGAGCACTCGTTGGACGCGGAATAATGAGAGGAATATAACAGTAAAATATTTCTGACCGAGAATTCCTAGGTTCAAAAATATGTCACAAAAACTCTTCGTGTGTGGCCTGATTTCTGGTGACCTTTCCTATGCAGTTTTTTTGGTCTATTTTAAAAACTAGACATTTATTTAGCAAAATTCCTTTTTACATCGCTTTGTATTCCTTTCCTCGTTAAAATAAGCCCTCAATCGTCAATATCGGTGACAAGGTATTTTTGTAATGAAAAAAGTGCAAAGGCTATAGTCCATGCTTTTTTGCGAAATTTCGATTAAAATATTTTGTCACTGATTTTAACGAATGAGCACTCGTTGGACGCGGAATAATGAGAGGAATATAACAGTAAAATATTTCTGACCGAGAATTCCTAGGTTCAAAAATATGTCACAAAAACTCTTCGTGTGTGGCCTGATTTCTGGTGACCTTTCCTATGCAGTTTTTTTGGTCTATTTTAAAAACTAGACATTTATTTAGCAAAATTCCTTTTTACATCGCTTTGTATTCCTTTCCTCGTTAAAATAAGCCCTCAATCGTCAATATCGGTGACAAGGTATTTTTGGAATGAAAAAAGTTCAAAGGCTATAATCCATGCTTTTTTGCGAAATTTCGATTAAAATAGTTTGTCACCGATTTTGACGAATGAGCACTCGTTGGACGCGGAATAATGAGGGAAATATAACTGTAAAACATTTCAGACCAAAACTTGCTAGTTTCAAAAATATGCCACAAAAACTCTTCGTGTGTGGCCTGATTTCTGGTGGCCTTTCCTATGCAGTTTTTTTGGTCTATTTTAAAAACAACACATTTATTTAGCAAAATTCCTATTTACATCGCTTTGTATTCCTTTCCTCGTTAAAATAAGCTCTCAATCGTCAAGATCGGTGACAAGGTATTTTTGGAATGAAAAAAGTTCAAAGGCTATAGTCCATGCTTTTTTGCGAAATTTCGATTAAAATATTTTGTCACCGATTTTGACGAATGAGCACTCGTTGGACGCGGAATAATGAGAGGAATATAGCAATAAAACATTTCAGACCAAAACTTGCTAGTTTCAAAAATATGCCACAAAAACTCTTCGTGTGTGGCCTGATTTCTGGTGGCCTTTCCTATGCAGTTTTTTTTGTCTATTTTAAAAACTAGACATTTATTTAGCAAAATTCCTTTTTACATCGCTTTGTATTCCTTTCCTCGTTAAAATAAGCCCTCAATCGTCAAGATCGGTGACAAGGTATTTTTGGAATGAAAAAAGTTCAAAGGTTATAGTCCATGCTTTTTTGCGAAATTTCGATTAAAATATTTTGTCACCGATTTTGACGAATGAGCACTCGTTGGACGCGGAATAATGAGAGGAATATAGCAGTAAAACATTTCAGACCAAAACTTGCTAGTTTCAAAAATATGCCACAAAAACTCTTCGTGTGTGGCCTGATTTCTGGTGGCCTTTCCTATGCAGTTTTTTTTGTCTATTTTAAAAACTAGACATTTATTTAGCAAAATTCCTTTTTACATCGCTTTGTATTCCTTTCCTCGTTAAAATAAGCCCTCAATCGTCAAGATCGGTGACAAGGTATTTTTGGAATGAAAAAAGTTCAAAGGCTATAGTCCATGCTTTTTTACGAAATTTCGATTAAAATATTTTGTCACCGATTTTGACGAATGAGCACTCGTTGGACGCGGAATAATGAGAGGAATATAGCAGTAAAACATTTCAGACCAAAACTTACTAGTTTCAAAAATATGCCACAAAAACTCTTCGTGTGTGGCCTGATTTCTGGTGGCCTTTCCTATGCAGTTTTTTTTGTCTATTTTAAAAACTAGACATTTATTTAGCAAAATTCCTTTTTACATCGCTTTGTATTCCTTTCCTCGTTAAAATAAGCCCTCAATCGTCAATATCGGTGACAAGGTATTTTTGTAATGAAAAAAGTGCAAAGGCTATAGTCCATGCTTTTTTGCGAAATTTCGATTAAAATATTTTGTCACTGATTTTAACGAATGAGCACTCGTTGGACGCGGAATAATGAGAGGAATATAGCAGTAAAACATTTCAGACCAAAACTTGCTAGTTTCAAAAATATGCCACAAAAACTCTTCGTGTGTGGCCTGATTTCTGGTGGCCTTTCCTATGCAGTTTTTTGGGTCTATTTTAAAAACTAGACATTTATTTAGCAAAATTCCTTTTTACATCGCTTTGTATTCCTTTCCTCGTTAAAATAAGCCCTCAATCGTCAATATCGGTGACAAGGTATTTTTGTAATGAAAAAAGTGCAAAAGCTATAGTCCATGCTTTTTGCGAAATTTCGATTAAAATATTTTGTCACTGATTTTAACGAATGAGCACTCGTTGGACGCGGAATAATGAGAGGAATATAACAGTAAAATATTTCTGACCGAGAATTCCTAGGTTCAAAAATATGTCACAAAAACTCTTCGTGTGTGGCCTGATTTCTGGTGACCTTTCCTATGCAGTTTTTTTGGTCTATTTTAAAAACTAGACATTTATTTAGCAAAATTCCTTTTTACATCGCTTTGTATTCCTTTCCTCGTTAAAATAAGCCCCCAATCGTCAATATCGGTGCAAGGTATTTTTGTAATGAAAAAAGTGCAAAGGCTATAGTCCATGCTTTCTTTGCGAAATTTCGATTAAAATATTTTGTCACTGATTTTAACGAATGAGCACTCGTTGGACGCGGAATAATGAGAGGAATATAACAGTAAAATATTTCTGACCGAGAATTCCTAGGTTCAAAAATATGTCACAAAAACTCTTCGTGTGTGGCCTGATTTCTGGTGACCTTTCCTATGCAGTTTTTTTGGTCTATTTTAAAAACAACACATTTATTTAGCAAAATTCCTATTTACATCGCTTTGTATTCCTTTCCTCGTTAAAATAAGTCCTCAATCGTCAATATCGGTGACAAGGTATTTTTGTAATGAAAAAAGTGCAAAGGCTATAGTCCATGCTTTTTTGCGAAATTTCGATTAAAATATTTTGTCACTGATTTCAACGAATGAGCACTCGTTGGACGCGGAATAATGAGAGGAATATAACAGTATAATATTTCTGACCGAGAATTCCTAGGTTCAAAAATATGTCACAAAAACTCTTCGTGTGTGGCCTGATTTCTGGTGACCTTTCCTATGCAGTTTTTTTGGTCTATTTTAAAAACTAGACATTTATTTAGCAAAATTCCTTTTTACATCGCTTTGTATTCCTTTCCTCGTTAAAATAAGCCCTCAATCGTCAATATCGGTGACAAGGTATTTTTGTAATGAAAAAAGTGCAAAGGCTATAGTCCATGCTTTTTTGCGAAATTTCGATTAAAATATTTTGTCACCGATTTTGACGAATGAGCACTCGTTGGACGCGGAATAATGAGAGGAATATAGCAGTAAAACATTTCAGACCTAAACTTGCTAGTTTCAAAAATATGCCACAAAAACTCTTCGTGTGTGGCCTGATTTCTGGTGGCCTTTCCTATGCAGTTTTTTTGGTCTATTTTAAAAACTTGACATGTATTTAGCAAAATTACTTTTCACATCGCTTTGTATTCCTTTCCTCGTTAAAATAAGCCCTCAATCGTCAAGATTGGTGACAAGGTATTTTTGGAATGAAAAAAGTTCAAAGGCTATAGTCCATGCTTTTTAGCGAAATTTCGATTAAAATATTTTGTCACCGATTTTGACGAATGAGCACTCGTTGGACGCGGAATAATGAGAGGAATATAGCAGTAAAACATTTCAGACCAAAACTTGCTAGTTTCAAAAATATGCCGCAAAAACTCTTCGTGTGTCGCCTGATTTCTGGTGGCCTTTCCTATGCAGTTTTTTGGTCTATTTTAAAATCTAGACATTTATTTAGCAAAATCCCATTTGACATCGCTTTGTATTCCTTTCCCCGTTAAAATAAGCCCTCAATCGTCAAGATCGGTGACAAGGTATTTTTGGAATGAAAAAAGTTCAAAGGCTATAGTCCATGCTTTTTTGCGAAATTTCGATTAAAATATTTTGTCACCGATTTTGCCGAATGAGCACTCGTTGGACGCGGAATAATGAGGGGAATATAGCAGTAAAACATTTCAGACCAAAACTTGCTAGTTTCAAAAATATGCCACAAAAATTCTTCGTGTGTGGCCTGATTTCTGGTGGCCTTGCCTATGCAGTTTTTTTTGGTCTATTTTAAAAACTAGACATTTATTTAGCAAAATTCCTTTCTACATCGCTTTGTATTCCTTTCCTCGTTAAAATAAGCCCTCAATCGTCAATATCGGTGACAAGGTATTTTTGTAATGAAAAAAGTGCAAAGGCTATAGTCCATGCTTTTTTGCGAAATTTCGATTAAAATATTTTGTCACCGATTTTGACGAATGAGCACTCGTTGGACGCGGAATAATGAGAGGAATATAGCAGTAAAACATTTCAGACCTAAACTTGCTAGTTTCAAAAATATGCCACAAAAACTCTTCGTGTGTGGCCTGATTTCTGGTGGCCTTTCCTATGCAGTTTTTTTGGTCTATTTTAAAAACTTGACATGTATTTAGCAAAATTACTTTTCACATCGCTTTGTATTCCTTTCCTCGTTAAAATAAGCCCTCAATCGTCAAGATCGGTGACAAGGTATTTTTGGAATGAAAAAAGTTCAAAGGCTATAGTCCATGCTTTTTAGCGAAATTTCGATTAAAATATTTTGTCACCGATTTTGACGAATGAGCACTCGTTGGACGCGGAATAATGAGAGGAATATAGCAGTAAAACATTTCAGACCAAAACTTGCTAGTTTCAAAAATATGCCGCAAAAACTCTTCGTGTGTCGCCTGATTTCTGGTGGCCTTTCCTATGCAGTTTTTTGGTCTATTTTAAAATCTAGACATTTATTTAGCAAAATCCCATTTGACATCGCTTTGTATTCCTTTCCTCGTTAAAATAAGCCCTCAATCGTCAAGATCGGTGACAAGGTATTTTTGGAATGAAAAAAGTTCAAAGGCTATAGTCCATGCTTTTTTGCGAAAATTCGATTAAAATATTTTGTCACCGATTTTGCCGAATGAGCACTCGTTGGACGCGGAATAATGAGGGGAATATAGCAGTAAAACATTTCAGACCAAAACTTGCTAGTTTCAAAAATATGCCACAAAAATTCTTCGTGTGTGGCCTGATTTCTGGTGGCCTTGCCTATGCAGTTTTTTTGGTCTATTTTAAAAACTAGACATTTATTTAGCAAAATTCCTTTCTACATCGCTTTGTATTCCTTTCCTCGTTAAAATAAGCCCTCAATCATCAAGATCGGTGACAAGGTGTTTTTGGAATGAAAAAAGTGGCAAGGCTATAGTACATGCTTTTTTGCGAAATTTCGATTAAAATATTTTGTCACCGATTTTGACGAATGAGCACTCCTTGGACGCGGTATAATGAGAGGAATATAGCAGTAAAACATTTCAGACCAAAACTTGCTAATTTCAAAATATGCCACAAAAACTCTTCGTGTGTGGCCTGATTTCTGGTGGCCTTTCCTATGCAGTTTTTTTAGTCTATTTTAAAAACTAGACATTTATTTAACAAAATTCCTTTCTACATCGCTTTGTATTCCTTTCCTCGTTAAAATAAGCCCTCAATCGTCAAGATCGGTGACAAGGTATTTTTGGAATGAAAAAAGTTCAAAGGCTATAATCCATGCTTTTTTGCGAAATTTCGATTAAAATAGTTTGTCACCGATTTTGACGAATGAGCACTCGTTGGACGCGGAATAATGAGGGAAATATAACTGTAAAACATTTCAGACCAAAACTTGCTAATTTCAAAACATGCCACAAAAACCCTTCGTGTGTGGCCTGATTTCTGGTGGCCTTTCCTATGCAGTTTTTTTGGTCTATTTTAAAAACTAGACATTTATTTAGCAAAATTCCTTTCTACATCGCTTTGTATTCCTTTCCTCGTTAAAATAAGCCATCAATCGTCACGATCGGTGACAAGGTATTTTTGGAATGAAAAAAGTTCAAAGGCCATATTCCATGCTTTTTTGCGAAATTTCGATTAAAATATTTTGTCACCGATTTTGACGAATGAGCACTCGTTGGACGTGGAATAATGAGAGGAATATAGCAGTAAAACATTTCAGACCAAAACTTGCTAATCTCAAAAATATGCCACAAAAATTCTTCGTGTGTCGCCTGATTTCTGGTGGCCTTTCCTATGCAGTTTTTTGGTCTATTTTAAAATCTAGACATTTATTTAGCAAAATCCCATTTGACATCGCTTTGTATTCTTTTCCACGTTAAAATAAGCTCTCAATCGTCAAGATCGGTGACAAGGTATTTTTGGAATGAAAAAAGTTCAAAGGCTATAATCCATGCTTTTTTGCGAAATTTCGATTAAAATATTCTGTCACCGATTTTGACGAATGAGCACTCGTTGCACGCAGAATAATGAGAGAAATATAGCAGTAAAACATTTCAGACCAAAACTTGCTAGTTTCAAAAATGTGCCACAAAAACTCTTCGTGTGTGGCCTGATTTCTGGTGGCCTTTCCTATGCAGTTTTTTTGGTCTATTTTAAAAACTAGACATTTATTTAGCAAAATTCCTTTCTACATCGCTTTGTATTCCTTTCCTCGTTAAAATAAGCCCTCAATCGTCAAAATTGGTGACAAGGTATTTTTGGAATGAAAAAATTTCAAAGGCTATAGTCCATGCTTTTTTGCAAAATTTCGATTAAAATATTTTGTCACCGATTTTGACGAATGAGCACTCGTTGGACGTGGAATAATAAAAACTAGACATTTATTTAGCAAAATTCCTTTTTACATCGCTTTGTATTCCTTTCCTCGTTAAAATAAGCCCTCAATCGTCAAGATCGGTGACAAGGTATTTTTGGAATGAAAAAAGTTCAAAGGTTATAGTCCATGCTTTTTTGCGAAATTTCGATTAAAATATTTTGTCACCGATTTTGACGAATGTGCACTCGTTGGACGCGGAATAATGAGAGGAATATAGCAGTAAAACATTTCAGACCAAAACTTGCTAGTTTCAAAAATATGCCACAAAAACTCTTCGTGTGTGGCCTGATTTCTGGTGGCCTTGGCTATGCAGTTTTTTTGGTCTATTTTAAAAACTAGACATTTATTTAACAAAATTCCTTTCTACATCGCTTTGTATTCCTTTCCTGGTTAAAATAAGCCCCCAATCGTCAAGATCGGTGACAAGGTATTTTTGGATTTTGACGAATGAGCACTCGTTGGATGCGGAATAATGAGAGGAATATAGCAGTAAAACATTTCAGACCAAAACTTGCTAGTTTCAAAAATATGCCACAAAAACTCTTCGTGTGTGGCCTGATTTCTGGTGGCCTTTCCTATGCAGTTTTTTTGGTCTATTTTAAAAACTAGACATTTATTTAGCAAAATTCCTTTTTACATCGCTTTGGATTCCTTTCCTCGTTAAAATAAGCACTCAATCGTCACGATCGGTGACAAGGTATTTTTGGAATGAAAAAAGTGGCAAGGCTATAGTCCATGCTTTTTAGCGAAATTTCGATTAAAATATTTTGTCACTGATTTTGACGAATGTGCACTCGTTGGACGCGGAATAATGAGAGGAATATAGCAGTAAAATATTTCAGACCAAAACTTGCTAGTTTCAAAAATATGCCACAAAAACTCTTCGTGTGTGGCCTGATTTCTGGTGGCCTTGCCTATGCAGTTTTTTTGGTCTATTTTAAAAACTAGACATTTATTTAGCAAAATTCCTTTTTACATCGCTTTGTATTCCTTTCCACGCTAAAATAAGCCCTCAATCGTCAAGATCGGTGACAAGGTATTTTTGGAATGAAAAAAGTTCAAAGGCTATAGTCCATGCTTTTTTGCGAAATTTCGATTAAAATATTCTGTCACCGATTTTGACGAATGAGCACTCGTTGCACGCAGAATAATGAGAGGAATATAGCAGTAAAACATTTCAGACCAAAACTTGCTAGTTTCAAAAATGTGCCACAAAAACTCTTCGTGTGTGGCCAGATTTCAGGTGGCTTTTCCTATGCAGATTTTTTGGTCTATTTTAAAAACTAGACATTTATTTAGCAAAATTCCTTTTCACATCGCTTTGTATTCCTTTCCTCGTTAAAATAAGCCCTCAATCGTCAAGATCGGTGACAAGGTATTTTTGGAATGAAAAAAGTTCAAAGGCTATAGTCCATGCTTTTTTGCGAAATTTCGATTAAAATATTCTGTCACCGATTTTAACGAATGAGCACTCGTTGCACGCAGAATAATGAGAGGAATATAGCAGTAAAACATTTCAGACCAAAACTTGCTAGTTTCAAAAATGTGCCACAAAAACTCTTCGTGTGTGGCCTGATTTCTGGTGGCCTTTCCTATGCAGTTTTTTTGGTCTATTTTAAAAACTAGACATTTATTTAGCAAAATTCCTTTCTACATCGCTTTGTATTCCTTTCCTCGTTAAAATAAGCCCTCAATCGTCAAGATCGGTGGCAAGGTATTTTTGGAATGAAAAAAGTGGCAAGGCTACAGTACATGCTTTTTTGCGAAATTTCGATTAAAATATTTTGTCACCGATTTTGACGAATGAGCACTCGTTGGACGCGGAATAATGAGGGAAATATAACTGTAAAACATTTCAGACCAAAACTTGCTAATTTCAAAACATGCCACAAAAACCCTTCGTGTGTGGCCTGATTTCTGGTGGCCTTTCCTATGCAGTTTTTTTGGTCTATTTTAAAAACTAGACATTTATTTAGCAAAATTCCTTTCTACATCGCTTTGTATTCCTTTCCTCGTTAAAATAAGCCCTCAATCGTCAAGATGGGTGACAAGGTATTTTTGGAATGAAAAAAGTTCAAAGGTTATAGTCCATGCTTTTTTGCGAAATTTCGATTAAAATATTCTGTCACCGATTTTGACGAATGAGCACTCGTTGCACGCAGAATAATGAGAGGAATATAGCAGTAAAACATTTCAGACCAAAACTTGCTAGTTTCAAAAATGTGCCACAAAAACTTTTCGTGTGTGGCCTGATTTCTGGTGGCCTTTCCTATGCAGTTTTTTTGGTCTATTTTAGAAACTAGACATTTATTTAGCAAAATTCCTTTCTACATCGCTTTGTATTCCTTTCCTCGTTAAAATAAGCCCTCAATCGTCAAAATCGGTGACAAGGTATTTTTGGAATGAAAAAAGTTCAAAGGCTATAGTCCATGCTTTTTTGCAAAATTTCGATTAAAATATTTTGTCACCGATTTTGACGAATGAGCACACGTTGGACGTGGAATAATAAAAACTAGACATTTATTTAGCAAAATTCCTTTTTACATCGCTTTGTATTCCTTTCCTCGTTAAAATAAGCCCCCAATCGTCAAGATCGGTGACAAGGTATTTTTGGAATGAAAAAAGTGGCAAGGCTATAGTCCATGCTTTTTAGCGAAATTTCGATTAAAATATTTTGTCACTGATTTTGACGAATGTGCACTCGTTGGACGCGGAATAATGAGAGGAATATAGCAGTAAAACATTTCAGACCAAAACTTGCTAGTTTCAAAAATATGCCACAAAAACTCTTCGTGTGTGGCCTGATTTCTGGTGGCCTTTCCTATGCAGTTTTTTTGGTCTATTTTAAAAACTAGACATTTATTTAGCAAAGTTCCTTTTTACATCGCTTTGTATTCCTTTCCTCGTTAAAATAAGCCCCCAATCGTCAAGATCGGTGACAAGGTATTTTTGGAATGAAAAAAGTGGCAAGGCCATGCTTTTTAGCGAAATTTCGATTAAAATATTTTGTCACTGATTTTGACGAATGTGCACTCGTTGGACGCGGAATAATGAGAGGAATATAGCAGTAAAACATTTCAGACCAAAACTTGCTAGTTTCAAAAATATGCCACAAAAACTCTTCGTGTGTGGCCTGATTTCTGGTGGCCTTGCCCATGCAGTTTTTTTTGTCTATTTTAAAAACTAGACATTTATTTAGCAAAATTCCTTTCTACATCGCTTTGTATTCCTTTCCTCGTTAAAATAAGCCCTAAATCATCAAGATCGGTGACAAGGGTTTTTTTGGAATGAAAAAAGTGGCAAGGCTACAGTACATGCTTTTTTGCGAAATTTCGATTAAAATATTTTGTCACCGATTTTGACGAATGAGCACTCGTTGGACGCGGTATAATGAGAGGAATATAGCAGTAAAACATTTCAGACCAAAACTTGCTAGTTTCAAAAATGTGCCACAAAAACTCTTCGTGTGTGGCCAGATTTCAGGTGGCTTTTCCTATGCAGATTTTTTGGTCTATTTTAAAAACTAGACATTTATTTAGCAAAATTCCTTTTCACATCGCTTTGTATTCCTTTCCTCGTTAAAATAAGCCCTCAATCGTCAAGATCGGTGACAAGGTATTTTTGGAATGAAAAAAGTTCAAAGGCTATAGTCCATGCTTTTTTGCAAAATTTCGATTAAAATATTTTGTCACCGATTTTGACGAATGAGCACTCGTTGGACGTGGAATAATAAAAACTAGACATTTATTTAGCAAAATTCCTTTTTACATCGCTTTGTATTCCTTTCCTCGTTAAAATAAGCCCCCAATCGTTAAGATCGGTGACAAGGTATTTTTGGAATGAAAAAAGTGGCAAGGCTATATTCCATGCTTTTTAGCGAAATTTCGATTAAAATATTTTGTCACTGATTTTGACGAATGTGCACTCGTTGGACGCGGAATAATGAGAGGAATATAGCAGTAAAACATTTCAGACCAAAACTTGCTAGTTTCAAAAATATGCCACAAAAACTCTTCGTGTGTGGCCTGATTTCTGGTGGCCTTGCCTATGCAGTTTTTTTGGTCTATTTTAAAAACTAGACATTTATTTAGCAAAATTCCTTTCTACATCGCTTTGTTTTCCTTTCCTCGTTAAAATAAGCCCTCAATCGTCAAGATCGGTGACAAGGTATTTTTGGAATGAAAAAAGTTCAAAGGCTATAGTCCATGCTTTTTTGCAAAATTTCGATTAAAATATTTTGTCACCGATTTTGACGAATGAGCACTCGTTGGACGTGGAATAATAAAAACTAGACATTTATTTAGCAAAATTCCTTTTTACATCGCTTTGTATTCCTTTCCTCGTTAAAATAAGCCCTCAATCATCAAGATCGGTGACAAGGTATTTTTGGAATGAAAAAAGTGGCAAGGCTACAGTACATGCTTTTTTGCGAAATTTCGATTAAAATATTTTGTCACCGATTTTGACGAATGAGCACTCGTTGAACGCGGTATAATGAGAGGAATGTAGCAGTAAAACATTTCAGACCGAAACTTGCTAATTTCAAAATATGCCACAAAAACTCTTCGTGTGTGGCCTGATTTCTGGCGGCCTTTCCTATGCAGTTTTTTTGGTCTATTTTAAAAACTAGACATTTATTTAACAAAATTCCTTTCTACATCGCTTTGTATTCCTTTCCTCGTTAAACTAAGCCATCAATCGTAAAGATCGGTGACAAGGTATTTTTGGAATGAAAAAAGTTCAAAGGCCATATTCCATGCTTTTTGGCGAAATTTCGATTAAAATATTTTGTCACCGATTTTGACGAATGAGCACTCGTTGGACTTGGAATAATGAGAGGAATATAGCAGTAAAACATTTCAGACCAAAACTTGCTAATCTCAAAAATATGCCACAAAAACTCTTCGTGTGGCGCCTGATTTCTGGTGGCCTTTCCTATGCAGTTTTTTGGTCTATTTTAAAATCTAGACATTTATTTAGCAAAATCCTATTTGACATCGCTTTGTATTCCTTTCCTCGTTAAAATAAGCTCTCAATCGTCACGATCGGTGACAGGGTATCTTTGGAATGAAAAAAGTTCAAAGGCTATAATCCATGCTTTTTTGCGAAATTTCGATTAAAATATTCTGTCACCGATTTTGACGAATGAGCACTCGTTGCACGCAGAATAATGAGAGGAATATAGCAGTAAAACATTTCAGACCAAAACTTGCTAGTTTCAAAAATGTGCCACAAAAACTCTTCGTGTGTGGCCAGATTTCAGGTGGCTTTTCCTATGCAGATTTTTTGGTCTATTTTAAAAACTAGACATTTATTTAGCAAAATTCCTTTTCACATCGCTTTGTATTCCTTTCCTCGTTAAAATAAGCCCTCAATCGTCAAGATCGGTGACAAGGTATTTTTGGAATGAAAAAAGTTCAAAGGCTATAGTCCATGCTTTTTTGCGAAATTTCGATTAAAATATTCTGTCACCGATTTTGACGAATGAGCACTCGTTGCACGCAGAATAATGAGAGGAATATAGCAGTAAAACATTTCAGACCAAAACTTGCTAGTTTCAAAAATGTGCCACAAAAACTCTTCGTGTGTGGCCAGATTTCAGGTGGCTTTTCCTATGCAGATTTTTTGGTCTATTTTAAAAACTAGACATTTATTTAGCAAAATTCCTTTTCACATCGCTTTGTATTCCTTTCCTCGTTAAAATAAGCCCTCAATCGTCAAGATCGGTGACAAGGTATTTTTGGATTTTGACGAATGAGCACTCGTTGGACGCGGAATAATGAGAGGAATATAGCAGTAAAACATTTCAGACCAAAACTTGCTAGTTTCAAAAATATGCCACAAAAACTCTTCGTGTGTGGCCTGATTTCTGGTGGCCTTTCCTATGCAGTTTTTTTGGTCTATTTTAAAAACTAGACATTTATTTAGCAAAGTTCCTTTTTACATCGCTTTGTATTCCTTTCCTCGTTAAAATAAGCCCCCAATCGTCAAGATCGGTGACAAGGTATTTTTGGAATGAAAAAAGTGGCAAGGCCATGCTTTTTAGCGAAATTTCGATTAAAATATTTTGTCACTGATTTTGACGAATGTGCACTCGTTGGACGCGGAATAATGAGAGGAATATAGCAGTAAAACATTTCAGACCAAAACTTGCTAGTTTCAAAAATATGCCACAAAAACTCTTCGTGTGTGGCCTGATTTCTGGTGGCCTTGCCCATGCAGTTTTTTTTGTCTATTTTAAAAACTAGACATTTATTTAGCAAAATTCCTTTCTACATCGCTTTGTATTCCTTTCCTCGTTAAAATAAGCCCTCAATCATCAAGATCGGTGACAAGGTATTTTTGGAATGAAAAAAGTGGCAAGGCTACAGTACATGCTTTTTTGCGAAATTTCGATTAAAATATTTTGTCACCGATTTTGACGAATGAGCACTCGTTGGACGCGGAATAATGAGGGAAATATAACTGTAAAACATTTCAGACCAAAACTTGCTAATTTCAAAACATGCCACAAAAACCCTTCGTGTGTGGCCTGATTTCTGGTGGCCTTTCCTATGCAGTTTTTTTGGTCTATTTTAAAAACTAGACATTTATTTAGCAAAATTCCTTTCTACATCGCTTTGTATTCCTTTCCTCGTTAAAATAAGCCCTCAATCGTCAAGATCGGTGACAAGGTATTTTTGGATTTTGACGAATGAGCACTCGTTGGACGCGGAATAATGAGAGGAATATAGCAGTAAAACATTTCAGACCAAAACTTGCTAGTTTCAAAAATATGCCACAAAAACTCTTCGTGTGTGGCCTGATTTCTGGTGGCCTTTCCTATGCAGTTTTTTTGGTCTATTTTAAAAACTAGACATTTATTTAGCAAAGTTCCTTTTTACATCGCTTTGTATTCCTTTCCTCGTTAAAATAAGCCCCCAATCGTCAAGATCGGTGACAAGGTATTTTTGGAATGAAAAAAGTGGCAAGGCCATGCTTTTTAGCGAAATTTCGATTAAAATATTTTGTCACTGATTTTGACGAATGTGCACTCGTTGGACGCGGAATAATGAGAGGAATATAGCAGTAAAACATTTCAGACCAAAACTTGCTAGTTTCAAAAATATGCCACAAAAACTCTTCGTGTGTGGCCTGATTTCTGGTGGCCTTGCCCATGCAGGTTTTTTTTGTCTATTTTAAAAACTAGACATTTATTTAGCAAAATTCCTTTCTACATCGCTTTGTATTCCTTTCCTCGTTAAAATAAGCCCTCAATCATCAAGATCGGTGACAAGGTATTTTTGGAATGAAAAAAGTGGCAAGGCTACAGTACATGCTTTTTTGCGAAATTTCGATTAAAATATTTTGTCACCGATTTTGACGAATGAGCACTCGTTGGACGCGGTATAATGAGAGGAATATAGCAGTAAAACATTTCAGACCGAAACTTGCTAATTTCAAAATATGCCACAAAAACTCTTCGTGTGTGGCCTGATTTCTGGTGGCCTTTCCTATGCAGTTTTTTTTGGTCTATTTTAAAAACTAGACATTTATTTAACAAAATTCCTTTCTACATCGCTTTGTATTCCTTTCCTCGTTAAAATAAGCCCTCAATCGTCAAGATCGGTGACAAGGTATTTTTAGAAAAAAAAAGTTCAAAGGCTATAACCCATGCTTTTTTGCGAAATTTCGATTAAAATAGTTTGTCACCGATTTTGACGAATGAGCACTCGTTGGACGCGGAATAATGAGGGAAATATAACTGTAAAACATTTCAGACCAAAACTTGCTAATTTCAAAACATGCCACAAAAACCCTTCGTGTGTGGCCTGATTTCTGGTGGCCTTTCCTATGCAGTTTTTTTGGTCTATTTTAAAAACTAGACATTTATTTAGCAAAATTCCTTTCTACATCGCTTTGTATTCCTTTCCTCGTTAAAATAAGCCATCAATCGTAAAGATCGGTGACAAGGTATTTTTGGAATGAAAAAAGTTCAAAGGCCATATTCCATGCTTTTTTGCGAAATTTCGATTAAAATATTTTGTCACCGATTTTGACGAATGAGCACTTGTTGGACCTGGAATAATGAGAGGAATATAGCAGTAAAACATTTCAGACCAAAACTTGCTAATCTCAAAAATATGCCACAAAAATTCTTCGTGTGTCGCCTGATTTCTGGTGGCCTTTCCTATGCAGTTTTTTTGATCTATTTTAAAAACTAGACATTTATTTAGCAAAATTCCTTTTTACATCGCTTTGTATTCCTTTCCTCGTTAAAATAAGCCCTCAATCGTCAAGATCGGTGACAAGGTATTTTTGGAATGAAAAAAGTTCAAAGGCTATAGTCCATGCTTTTTTGCGAAATTTCGATTAAAATATTTTGTCACCGATTTTGACGAATGAGCACTCGTTGGACGTGGAATACTGAGAGGAATATAGCAGTAAAACATTTCAGACCAAAACTTGCTAATCTCAAAAATATGCCACAAAAACTCTTCGTGTGTCGCCTGATTTCTGGTGGCCTTTCCTATGCAGTTTTTTGGTCTATTTTAAAATCTAGACATTTATTTAGCAAAATCCCATTTGACATCGCTTTGTATTCCTTTCCTCGTTAAAATAAGCTCTCAATCGTCAAGATCGGTGACAGGGTATTTTTGGAATGAAAAAAGTTCAAAGGCTATAATCCATGCTTTTTTGCGAAATTTCGATTAAAATATTTTGTCACCGATTTTGACGAATGAGCACTCGTTGGACGCGGAATAATGAGAGGAATATAGCAGTAAAACATTTCAGACCAAAACTTGCTAATTTCAAAAATATGCCACAAAAACTCTTCGTGTGTGGCCTGATTTCTGGTGGCCTTGCCCATGCAGTTTTTTTTGTCTATTTTAAAAACTAGACATTTATTTAGCAAAATTCCTTTCTACATCGCTTTGTATTCCTTTCCTCGTTAAAATAAGCCCTCAATCATCAAGATCGGTGACAAGGTATTTTTGGAATGAAAAAAGTGGCAAGGCTACAGTACATGCTTTTTTGCGAAATTTCGATTAAAATATTTTGTCACCGATTTTGACGAATGAGCACTCGTTGGACGCGGAATAATGAGGGAAATATAACTGTAAAACATTTCAGACCAAAACTTGCTAATTTCAAAACATGCCACAAAAACCCTTCGTGTGTGGCCTGATTTCTGGTGGCCTTTCCTATGCAGTTTTTTTGGTCTATTTTAAAAACTAGACATTTATTTAGCAAAATTCCTTTCTACATCGCTTTGTATTCCTTTCCTCGTTAAAATAAGCCCTCAATCGTCAAGATCGGTGACAAGGTATTTTTGGATTTTGACGAATGAGCACTCGTTGGACGCGGAATAATGAGAGGAATATAGCAGTAAAACATTTCAGACCAAAACTTGCTAGTTTCAAAAATATGCCACAAAAACTCTTCGTGTGTGGCCTGATTTCTGGTGGCCTTTCCTATGCAGTTTTTTTGGTCTATTTTAAAAACTAGACATTTATTTAGCAAAGTTCCTTTTTACATCGCTTTGTATTCCTTTCCTCGTTAAAATAAGCCCCCAATCGTCAAGATCGGTGACAAGGTATTTTTGGAATGAAAAAAGTGGCAAGGCCATGCTTTTTAGCGAAATTTCGATTAAAATATTTTGTCACTGATTTTGACGAATGTGCACTCGTTGGACGCGGAATAATGAGAGGAATATAGCAGTAAAACATTTCAGACCAAAACTTGCTAGTTTCAAAAATATGCCACAAAAACTCTTCGTGTGTGGCCTGATTTCTGGTGGCCTTGCCCATGCAGTTTTTTTTGTCTATTTTAAAAACTAGACATTTATTTAGCAAAATTCCTTTCTACATCGCTTTGTATTCCTTTCCTCGTTAAAATAAGCCCTCAATCATCAAGATCGGTGACAAGGTATTTTTGGAATGAAAAAAGTGGCAAGGCTACAGTACATGCTTTTTTGCGAAATTTCGATTAAAATATTTTGTCACCGATTTTGACGAATGAGCACTCGTTGGACGCGGTATAATGAGAGGAATATAGCAGTAAAACATTTCAGACCGAAACTTGCTAATTTCAAAATATGCCACAAAAACTCTTCGTGTGTGGCCTGATTTCTGGTGGCCTTTCCTATGCAGTTTTTTTTGGTCTATTTTAAAAACTAGACATTTATTTAACAAAATTCCTTTCTACATCGCTTTGTATTCCTTTCCTCGTTAAAATAAGCCCTCAATCGTCAAGATCGGTGACAAGGTATTTTTAGAAAAAAAAAGTTCAAAGGCTATAACCCATGCTTTTTTGCGAAATTTCGATTAAAATAGTTTGTCACCGATTTTGACGAATGAGCACTCGTTGGACGCGGAATAATGAGGGAAATATAACTGTAAAACATTTCAGACCAAAACTTGCTAATTTCAAAACATGCCACAAAAACCCTTCGTGTGTGGCCTGATTTCTGGTGGCCTTTCCTATGCAGTTTTTTTGGTCTATTTTAAAAACTAGACATTTATTTAGCAAAATTCCTTTCTACATCGCTTTGTATTCCTTTCCTCGTTAAAATAAGCCATCAATCGTAAAGATCGGTGACAAGGTATTTTTGGAATGAAAAAAGTTCAAAGGCCATATTCCATGCTTTTTTGCGAAATTTCGATTAAAATATTTTGTCACCGATTTTGACGAATGAGCACTTGTTGGACCTGGAATAATGAGAGGAATATAGCAGTAAAACATTTCAGACCAAAACTTGCTAATCTCAAAAATATGCCACAAAAATTCTTCGTGTGTCGCCTGATTTCTGGTGGCCTTTCCTATGCAGTTTTTTTGATCTATTTTAAAAACTAGACATTTATTTAGCAAAATTTCCATTTTACATCGCTTTGTATTCCTTTCCTCGTTAAAATAAGCCCTCAATCGTCAAGATCGGTGACAAGGTATTTTTGGAATGAAAAAAGTTCAAAGGCTATAGTCCATGCTTTTTTGCGAAATTTCGATTA
The DNA here is from genome assembly GCA_963924295.1 of Dioctria rufipes. Lineage (NCBI taxonomy): Eukaryota > Metazoa > Arthropoda > Insecta > Diptera > Asilidae > Dioctria > Dioctria rufipes. The sequence continues at coordinate 62,121 of CAWUPM010001224.1, forward strand.
AAATATTTTGTCACCGATTTTGACGAATGAGCACTCGTTGGACGTGGAATACTGAGAGGAATATAGCAGTAAAACATTTCAGACCAAAACTTGCTAATCTCAAAAATATGCCACAAAAACTCTTCGTGTGTCGCCTGATTTCTGGTGGCCTTTCCTATGCAGTTTTTTGGTCTATTTTAAAATCTAGACATTTATTTAGCAAAATCCCATTTGACATCGCTTTGTATTCCTTTCCTCGTTAAAATAAGCTCTCAATCGTCAAGATCGGTGACAGGGTATTTTTGGAATGAAAAAAGTTCAAAGGCTATAATCCATGCTTTTTTGCGAAATTTCGATTAAAATATTTTGTCACCGATTTTGACGAATGAGCACTCGTTGGACGCGGAATAATGAGAGGAATATAGCAGTAAAACATTTCAGACCAAAACTTGCTAATTTCAAAAATATGCCACAAAAACTCTTCGTGTGTGGCCTGATTTCTGGTGGCCTTTCCTATGCAGTTTTTTTGGTCTATTTTAAAAACTAGACATTTATTTAGCAAAATTCCTTTCTACATCGCTTTGTATTCCTTTCCTCGTTAAAATAAGCTCTCAATCGTCAAGATCGGTGACAGGGTATTTTTGGAATGAAAAAAGTTCAAAGGCTATAATCCGTGCTTTTTTGCGAAATTTCGATTAAAATATTTTGTCACCGATTTTGACGAATGAGCACTCGTTGGACGCGGAATAATGAGAGGAATATAGCAGTAAAACATTTCAGACCAAAACTTGCTAGTTTCAAAAATGTGCCACAAAAATTCTTCGTGTGTGGCCAGATTTCAGGTGGCTTTTCCTATGCAGTTTTTTTGGTCTATTTTAAAAACTAGACATTTATTTAGCAAAATTCCTTTTCACATCGCTTTGTATTCCTTTCCTCGTTAAAATAAGCCCTCAATCTTCAAAATCGGTGACAAGGTATTTTTGGAATGAAAAAAGTTCAAAGGCTATAGTCCATGCTTTTTTGCGAAATTTCGATTAAAATATTTTGTCACCGATTTTGACGAATGAGCACTCGTTGGACGTGGAATAATGAGAGGAATATAGCAGTAAAACATTTCAGACCAAAACTTGCTAATCTCAAAAATATGCCACAAAAACTCTTCGTGTGTCGCCTGATTTCTGGTGGCCTTTCCTATGCAGTTTTTTGGTCTATTTTAAAATCTAGACATTTATTTAGCAAAATCCCATTTGACATCGCTTTGTGTTCCTTTCCTCGTTAAAATAAGCTCTCAATCGTCACGATCGGTGACAGGGTATCTTTGGAATGAAAAAAGATCAAAGGCTATAATCCATGCTTTTTTGCGAAATTTCGATTAAAATATTCTGTCACCGATTTTGACGAATGAGCACTCGTTGCACGCAGAATAATGAGAGGAATATAGCAGTAAAACATTTCAGACCAAAACTTGCTAGTTTCAAAAATGTGCCACAAAAACTCTTCGTGTGTGGCCAGATTTCAGGTGGCTTTTCCTATGCAGTTTTTTTGGTCTATTTTAAAAACTTGACATGTATTTAGCAAAATTCCTTTTTACATCGCTTTGTATTCCTTTCCTCGTTAAAATAAGCCCTCAATCGTCACGATCGGTGAGAAGGTATTTTTGGAATGAAAAAAGTGCAAAGGCTATAACAGTCCATGCTTTTTTGCGAAATTTCGATTAAAATATTTTGTCACCGATTTTGACGAGTGAGCACTCGTTGGACGCGGAATAATGAGAGGAATATAGCAGTAAAATATTTCAGACCAAAACTTGCTAGTTTCAAAAATATGCCACAAAAAGTCTTCGTGTGTGGCCTGATTTCTGGTGGCCTTTCCTATGCAGTTTTTTTGGTCTATTTTAAAAACTAGACATTTATTTAGCAAAATTCCTTTCTACATCGCTTTGTATTCCTTTCCGCGTTAAAATAAGCCCTCAATCGTCAAGATCGGTGACAAGGTATTTTTGGAATGAAAAAAGTTCAAAGGCTATAGTCCATGCTTTTTTGCGAAATTTCGATTAAAATATTTTGTCACCGATTTTGACGAATGAGCACTCGTTGGACCTGGAATAATGAGAGAAATATAGCAGTAAAACATTTCAGACCGAAACTTGCTAATTTCAAAAATATGCCACAAAAACTCTTCGTGTGTGGCCTGATTTCTGGTGGCCTTTCCTATGCAGTTTTTTTGGTCTATTTTAAAAACTAGACATTTATTTAGCAAAATTCCTTTTTACATCGCTTTGTATTCCTTTCCTGGTTAAAATAAGCGCTCAATCGTCAAGTTCGATGACAAGGTATTTTTGGAATGAAAAAAGTTCAAAGGCTATAGTCCATGCTTTTTAGCGAAATTTCGATTAAAATATTTTGTCACCGATTTTGACGAATGAGCACTCGTTGGACGCGGAATAATGAGAGGAATATAGCAGTAAAACATTTCAGACCAAAACTTGCTACATTCAAAAATATGCCACAAAAACTCTTCGTGTGTGGCCTGATTTCTGGTGACCTTTCCTATGCAGTTTTTTTGGTCTATTTTAAAAACTAGACATTTATTTAGCAAAATTCCTTTTTACATCGCTTTGTATTCCTTTCCTCGTTAAAATAAGCCCTCAATCGTCAAGTTCGATGACAAGGTATTTTTGGAATGAAAAAAGTTCAAAGGCTATAGTCCATGCTTTTTAGCGAAATTTCGATTAAAATATTTTGTCACCGATTTTGACGAATGAGCACTCGTTAGACGCGGAATAATGAGAGGAATATAGCAGTAAAACATTTCAGACCAAAACTTGCTAGTTTCAAAAATATGCCACAAAACTCCTCGTGTGTGGCCTGATTTCTGGTGGCCTTTCCTATGCAGTTTTTTTGGTCTATTTTAAAAAATAGACATGTATTTAGCAAAATTCCTTTCTACATCGCTTTGTCCTCGTTAAAATAAGCCCTCAATCGTCAATATCGGTGACAAGGTATTTTTGGAATGAAAAAAGTGCAAAGGCTATAGTCCATGCTTTTTTTGCGAAATTTCGATTAAAATATTTTGTCACTGATTTTAACGAATGAGCACCCGTTGGACGCGGAATAATGAGAGGAATATAACAGTAAAATATTTCTGACCGAGAATTCCTAGGTTCAAAAATATGTCACAAAAACTCTTCGTGTGTGGCCTGATTTCTGGTGACCTTTCCTATTCAGTTTTTTTGGTCTATTTTAAAAACTAGACATTTATTTAGCAAAATTCCTTTTTACATCGCTTTGTATTCCTTTCCTCGTTAAAATAAGCCCTCAATCGTCAATATCGGTGACAAGGTATTTTTGTAATGAAAAAAGTGCAAAGGCTATAGTCCATGCTTTTTTGCGAAATTTCGATTAAAATATTTTGTCACTGATTTTAACGAATGAGCACTCGTTGGACGCGGAATAATGAGAGGAATATAACAGTAAAATATTTCTGACCGAGAATTGCTAGGTTCAAAAATATGTCACAAAAACTCTTCGTGTGTGGCCTGATTTCTGGTGACCCTTCCTATGCAGTTTTTTTGGTCTATTTTAAAAACTAGACATTTATGTAGCAAAATTCCTTTTTACATCGCTTTGTATTCCTTTCCTCGTTAAAATAAGCCCTCAATCGTCAATATCGGTGACAAGGTATTTTTGTTATGAAAAAAGTGCAAAGGCTATAGTCCATGCTTTTTTTGCGAAATTTCGATTAAAATATTTTGTCACTGATTTTAACGAATGAGCACTCGTTGGACGCGGAATAATGAGAGGAATATAACAGTAAAATATTTCTGACCGAGAATTCCTAGGTTCAAAAATATGTCACAAAAACTCTTCGTGTATGGCCTGATTTCTGGTGACCTTTCCTATGCAGTTTTTTTGGTCTATTTTAAAAACTAGACATTTATTTAGCAAAATTCCTTTTTACATCGCTTTGTATTCCTTTCCTCGTTAAAATAAGCCCTCAATCGTCAATATCGGTGATAAGGTATTTTTGTAATGAAAAAAGTGGAAAGGCTATAGTCCATGATTTTTTGCGAAATTTCGATTAAAATATTTTGTCACTGATTTTAACGAATAAGCACTCATTGGACGCGGAATAATGAGAGGAATATAACAGTAAAATATTTCTGACCGAGAATTCCTAGGTTCAAAAATATGTCACAAAAACTCTTCGTGTGTGGCCTGATTTCTGGTGACCATTCCTATGCAGTTTTTTTGGTCTATTTTAAAAACTAGACATCTATTTAGCAAAATTCCTTTTTACATCGCTTTGTATTCCTTTCCTCGTTAAAATAAGCCCTCAATCGTCAATATCGGTGACAAGGTATTTTTGTAATGAAAAAAGTGCCAAGGCTATAGTCCATGCTTTTTTGCGAAATTTCGGTTAAAATATTTTGTCACTGATTTGAACGAATGAGCACTCGTTGGACGCGGAATAATGAGAGGAATATAACAGTAAAATATTTCTGACCGAGAATTCCTAGGTTCAAAAATATGTCACAAAAACTCTTCGTGTGTGGCCTGATTTCTGGTGACCTTTCCTATGCAGTTTTTTTGGTCTATTTTAAAAACTAGACATTTATTTAGCAAAATTCCTTTTTACATCGCTTTGTATTCCCTTCCTCGTTAAAATAAGCCCTCAATCGTCAATATCGGTGACAAGGTATTTTTGTAATGAAAAAAGTGCAAAGGCTATAGTCCATGCTTTTTTTGTGAAATTTCGATTAAAATATTTTGTCACTGATTTTAACGAATGAGCACTCGTTGGACGCGGAATAATGAGAGGAATATAACAGTAAAATATTTCTGACCGAGAATTCCTAGGTTCAAAAATATGTCACAAAATCTCTTCGTGTGTGGCCTGATTTCTGGTGACCTTTCCTATGCAGTTTTTTTGGTCTGTTTTAAAAACTAGACATTTATTTAGCAAAATTCCTTTTTACATCGCTTTGTATTCCTTTCCTCGTTAAAATAAGCCCTCAATCGTCAATATCGGTGACAAGGTATTTTTGTAATGAAAAAAGTGGAAAGGCTATAGTCCATGTTTTTTGCGAAATTTCGATTAAAATATTTTGTCACTGATTTTAACGAATAAGCACTCATTGGACGCGGAATAATGAGAGGAATATAACAGTAAAATATTTCTGACCGAGAATTCCTAGGTTCAAAAATATGTCACAAAAACTCTTCGTGTGTGGCCTGATTTCTGGTGACCTTTCCTATGCAGTTTTTTTGGTCTATTTTAAAAACTAGACATTTATTTAGCAAAATTCCTTTTTACATCGCTTTGTATTCCTTTCCTCGTTAAAATAAGCCCTCAATCGTCAATATCGGTGACAAGGTATTTTTGTAATGAAAAAAGTGTAAAGGCTATAGTCCATGCTTTTTTGCGAAATTTCGATTAAAATATTTTGTCACTGATTTTAACGAATAAGCACTCGTTGGACGCGGAATAATAAGAGGAATATAACAGTAAAATATTTCTGACCGAGAATTCCTAGGTTCAAAAATATGACACAAAAACTCTTCGTGTGTGGCCCGATTTCTGGTGACCTTTCCTATGCAGTTTTTTTGGTCTATTTTAAAAACCAGACATTTCTTTAGCAAAATTCCTTTTTACATCGCTTTGTATTCCTTTCCTCGTTAAAATAAGCCCTCAATCGTCAATATCGGTGACAAGGTATTTTTGTAATGAAAAAAGTGCAAAGGCTATAGTCCATGCTTTTTTGCGAAATTTCGATTAAAATATTTTGTCACTGATTTTAACGAATGAGCACTCGTTGGACGCGGAATAATGAGAGGAATATAACAGTAAAATATTTCTGACCGAGAATTCCTAGGTTCAAAAATATGTCACAAAAACCCTTCGTGTGTGGCCTGATTTCTGGAGACCTTTCCTATGCAGTTTTTTTGGTCTAGTTTAAAAACTAGACATTTATTTAGCAAAATTCCTTTTTACATCGCTTTGTATTCCTTTCCTCGTTAAAATAAGCCCTCAATCGTCAATATCGGTGACAAGGTATTTTTGTAATGAAAAAAGTGCAAAGGCTATAGTCCATGCTTTTTTGCGAAATTTCGATTAAAATATTTTGTCACTGATTTTAACGAATGAGCACTCGTTGGACGCGGAATAATGAGAGGAATATAACAGTAAAATATTTCTGACCGAGAATTCCTAGGTTCAAAAATATGTCACAAAAACTCTTCGTGTGTGGCCTGATTTCTGGAGACCTTTCCTATGCAGTTTTTTTGGTCTAGTTTAAAAACTAGACATTTATTTAGCAAAATTCTTTTTACATCGCTTGGTATTCCTTTCCTCGTTAAAATAAGCCCTCAATCGTCAATATCGGTGACAAGGTATTTTTGTAATGAAAAAAGTGCAAAGGCTATAGTCCATGCTTTTTTGCGAAATTTCGATTAAAATATTTTGTCACTGATTTTAACGAATGAGCACTCGTTGGACGCGGAATAATGAGAGGAATATAACTGTAAAATATTTCTGACCGAGAATTCCTAGGTTCAAAAATACGTCACAAAAACTCTTCGTGTGTGGCCTGATTTCTGGTGACCATTCCTATGCAGTTTTTTTGGTCTATTTTAAAAACTAGACATCTATTTAGCAAAATTCCTTTTTACATCGCTTTGTATTCCTTTCCTCGTTAAAATAAGCCCTCAATTGTCAATATCGGTGACAAGGTATTTTTGTAATGAAAAAAGTGGAAAGCCTATAGTCCATGCTTTTTTTGCGAAATTTCGATTAAAATATTTTGTCACTGATTTTAACGAATGAGCACTCGTTGGACGCGGAATAATGAGAGGAATATAACAGTAAAATATTTCTGACCGAGAATTCCTAGGTTCAAAAATATGTCACAAAAACTCTTCGTGTGTGGCCTGATTTCTGGTGACCTTTCCTATGCAGTTTTTTTGGTCTATTTTAAAAACTAGACATTTATTTAGCAAAATTCCTTTTACATCGCTTTGTATTCCTTTCCTCGTTAAAATAAGCCCTCAATCGTCAATATCGGTGAAAAGGTATTTTTGTAATGAAAAAAGTGCAAAGGCTATAGTCCATGCTTTTTTTGCGAAATTTCGATTAAAATATTTTGTCACTGATTTTAACGAATGAGCACTCGTTGGACGCGGAATAATGAGAGGAATATAACAGTAAAATATTTCTGACCGAGATTTCCTAGGTTCAAAAATATGTCACAAAAACTCTTCGTGTGTGGCCTGATTTCTGGTGACCTTTCCTATGCAGTTTTTTTGGTCTGTTTTAAAAACTAGACATTTATTTAGCAAAATTCCTTTTTACATCGCTTTGTATTCCTTTCCTCGTTAAAATAAGCCCTCAATCGTCAATATCGGTGACAAGGTATTTTTGTAATGAAAAAAGTGGAAAGGCTATAGTCCATGCTTTTTTGCGAAATTTCGATTAAAATATTTTGTCACTGATTTTAACGAATAAGCACTCATTGGACGCGGAATAATGAGAGGAATATAACAGTAAAATATTTCTGACCGAGAATTCCTAGGTTCAAAAATATTTCACAAAAACTCTTCGTGTGTGGCCTGATTTCTGGTGACCTTTCCTATGCAGTTTTTTTGGTCTATTTTAAAAACTAGACATTTATTTAGCAAAATTCCTTTTTACATCGCTTTGTATTCCTTTCCTCGTTAAAATAAGCCCTCAATCGTCAATATCGGTGACAAGGTATTTTTGTAATGAAAAAAGTGTAAAGGCTATAGTCCATGCTTTTTTGCGAAATTTCGATTAAAATATTTTGTCACTGATTTTAACGAATAAGCACTCGTTGGACGCGGAATAATAAGAGGAATATAACAGTAAAATATTTCTGACCGAGAATTCCTAGGTTCAAAAATATGACACAAAAACTCTTCGTGTGTGGCCCGATTACTGGTGACCTTTCCTATGCAGTTTTTTTGGTCTATTTTAAAAACTAGACATTTATTTAGCAAAATTCCGTTTTACATCGCTTTGTATTCCTTTCCTCGTTAAAATAAGCCCTCAATCGACAATATCGGTGACAAGGTATTTTTGTAATGAAAAAAGTGCAAAGGCTATAGTCCATGCTTTTTTGCGAAATTTCGATTAAAATATTTTGTCACTGATTTTAACGAGTGAGCACTCGTTGGACGCGGAATAATGAGAGGAATATAACAGTAAAATATTTCTGACCGAGTATTCCTAGGTTCAAAAATATGTCACAAAAACTCTTCGTGTGTGGCCTGATTTCTGGAGACCTTTCCTATGCAGTTTTTTTGGTCTAGTTTAAAAACTGGACATTGATTTAGCAAAATTCCTTTTTACATCGCTTGGTATTCCTTTCCTCGTTAAAATAAGCCCTCAATCGTCAATATCGGTGACAAGGTATTTTTGTAATGAAAAAAGTGCAAAGGCTATAGTCCATGCTTGTTTGCGAAATTTCGATTAAAATATTTTGTCACTGATTTTAACGAATGAGCACTCGTTGGACGCGAATAATGAGAGGAATATAACAGTCAAATATTTCTGACCGAGAATTCCTAGGTTCAAAAATATGTCACAAAAACTCTTCGTGTGTGGCCTGATTTCTGGTGACCTTTCCTATGCAGTTTTTTGGTCTATTTTAAAAACTAGACATTTATTTAGCAAAATTCCTTTTTACATCGCTTTGTATTCCTTTCCTCGTTAAAATAAGCCCTCAATCGTCAATATCGGTGACAAGGTATTTTTGGAATGAAAAAAGTGCAAAGGCTATAGTCCATGCTTTTTTGCGAAATTTCGATTAAAATATCTTGTCACTGATTTTAACGAATGAGCACTCGTTGGACGCGGAATAATGAGAGGAATATAACAGTAAAATATTTCTGACCGAGAATTCCTAGGTTCAAAAATATGTCACAAAAACTCTTCGTGTGTGGCCTGATTTCTGGTGACCTTTCCTATGCAGTTCTTTTGGTCTATTTTAAAAACTAGACATTTATTTAGCAAAATTCCTTTTTACATCGCTTTGTATTCCTTTCCTCGTTAAAATAAGCCCTCAATCGCCAATATCGGTGACAAGGTATTTTTGTAATGAAAAAAGTGCAAAGGCTATAGTCCATGCTTTTTTTGCGAAATTTCGATTAAAATATTTTGTCACTGATTTTAACGAATGAGCACTCATTGGACGCGGAATAATGAGAGGAATATAACAGTAAAATATTTCTGACCGAGAATTCCTAGGTTCAAAAATATGTCACAAAAACTCTTCGTGTGTGGCCTGATTTCTGGTGACCATTCCTATGCAGTTTTTTTTGGTCTATTTTAAAAACTAGACATCTATTTAGCAAAATTCCTTTTTACATCGCTTTGTATTCCTTTCCTCGTTAAAATAAGCCCTCAATTGTCAATATCGGTGACAAGGTATTTTTGTAATGAAAAAAGTGGAAAGCCTATAGTCCATGCTTTTTTGCGAAATTTCGATTAAAATATTTTGTCACTGATTTTAACGAATGAGCACTCGTTGGACGCGGAATAATGAGAGGAAAATAATAGTAAAATATTTCTGACCGAAAATTCCTAGGTTCAAAAATATGTCACAAAAACTCTTCGTGTGTGGCCTGATTTCTGGTGACCTTTCCTATGCAGTTTTTTTGGTCTATTTTAAAAACTAGACATTTATTTAGCAAAATTCCTTTTTACATCGCTTTGTATTCCTTTCCTCGTTAAAATAAGCCCTCAGTCGTCAATATCGGTGACAAGGTATTTTTGTAATGAAAAAAGTGCAAAGGCTATAGTCCATGCTTTTTTGCGAGATTTCGATTAAAATATTTTGTCACTGATTTGAACGAATGAGCACTCGTTGGACGCGGAATAATGAGAGGAATATAACAGTAAAATATTTCTGACCGAGAATTCCTAGGTTCAAAAATATGTCACAAAAACTCTTCGTGTGTGGCCTGATTTCTGGTGACCTTTCCTATGCAGTTTTTTTGGTCTATTTTAAAAACTAGACACTTATTTAGCAAAATTCCTTTTTACATCGCTTTGTATTCCTTTCCTCGTTAAAATAAGCCCTCAATCGTCAATATCGGTGACAAGGTATTTTTGTAATGAAAAAAGTGCAAAGGCTATAGGCCATGCTTTTTTGCGAAATTTCGATTAAAATATTTTGTCACTGATTTTAACGAATGAGCACTCGTTGGACGCGGAATAATGAGAGGAATATAACAGTAAAATATTTCTGACCGAGAATTCCTAGGTTCAAAAATATGTCACAAAAACTCTTCGTGTGTGGCCTGATTTCTGGTGACCTTTCCTATGCAGTTTTTTTGGTCTATTTTAAAAACTAGACACTTATTTAGCAAAATTCCTTTTTACATCGCTTTGTATTCCTTTCCTCGTTAAAATAAGCCCTCAATCGTCAATATCGGTGACAAGGTATTTTTGTAATGAAAAAAGTGGAAAGGCTATAGTCCATGCTTTTTTGCGAAATTTCGATTAAAATATTTTGTCACTGATTTTAACGAATGAGCACTCGTTGGACGCGGAATAATGAGAGGAATATAACAGTAAAATATTTCTGACCGAGAATTCCTAGGTTCAAAAATATGTCACAAAAACTCTTCGTGTGTGGCCTGATTTCTGGTGACCTTTCTATGCAGTTTTTTTGTCTATTTTAAAAACTAGACATTTATTTAGCAAAATTCCTTTTTACATCGCTTTGTATTCCTTTCCTCGTTAAAATAAGCCCTCAATCGTCAATATCGGTGACAAGGTATTTTTGTAATGAAAAAAGTGCAAAGGCTATAGGCCATGCTTTTTTGCGAAATTTCGATTAAAATATTTTGTCACTGATTTTAACGAATGAGCACTCGTTGGACGCGGAATAATGAGAGGAATATAACAGTAAAATATTTCTGACCGAGAATTCCTAGGTTCAAAAATATGTCACAAAAACTCTTCGTGTGTGGCCTGATTTCTGGTGACCTTTCCTATGCAGTTTTTTTGGTCTATTTTAAAAACTAGACATTTATTTAGCAAAATTCCTTTTTACATCGCTTTGTATTCCTTTCCTCGTTAAAATAAGCCCTCAATCGTCAATATCGGTGACAAGGTATTTTTGTAATGAAAAAAGTGCAAAGGCTATAGTCCATGCTTTTTTTGCGAAATTTCGATTAAAATATTTTGTCACTGATTTTAACGAATGAGCACTCGTTGGACGCGGAATAATGAGAGGAATATAACAGTAAAATATTTCTGACCGAGAATTCCTAGGTTCAAAAATATGTCACAAAAACTCTTCGTGTGTGGCCTGATTTCTGGTGACCTTTCCTATGCAGTTTTTTTGGTCTATTTTAAAAACTAGCCATTTAGTTAACAAAGTTCCTTTTTACATCGCTTTGTATTCCTTTTCTCGTTAAAATAAGCCCTAAATCGTCAATATCGGTGACAAGGTATTTTGTAATGAAAAAAGTGCAAATGCTATAGTCCATTCTTTTTTTGCGAAATTTCGATTAACGTATTTTGTCACTGATTTTAACGAATGAGCACTCGTTGGACGCGGAATAATGAGAGGAATATAACAGTAAAATATTTCTGACCGAGAATTCCTAGGTTCAAAAATATGTCACAAAAACTCTTCGTGTGTGGCCTGATTTCTGGTGACCTTTCCTATGCAGTTTTTTTGGTCTATTTTAAAAACTGGACACTTATTTAGCAAAATTCCTTTTTACATCGCTTTGTATTCCTTTCCTCGTTAAAATAAGCCCTCAATCGTCAATATCGGTGACAAGGTATTTTGTAATGAAAAAAGTGCAAATGCTATAGTCCATTCTTTTTTTGCGAAATTTCGATTACGTATTTTGTCACTGATTTTAACGAATGAGCACTCGTTGGACGCGGAATAATGAGAGGAATATAACAGTAAAATATTTCTGACCGAGAATTCCTAGGTTCAAAAATATGTCACAAAAACTCTTCGTGTGTGGCCTGATTTCTGGTGACCTTTCCTATGCAGTTTTTTTGGTCTATTTTAAAAACTAGACATTTATTTAGCAAAATTCCTTTTTACATCGCTTTGTATTCCTTTCCTCGTTAAAATAAGCCCTCAATCGTCAATATCGGTGACAAGGTATTTTTGTAATGAAAAAAGTGCAAAGGCTATAGTCCATGCTTTTTTGCGAAATTTCGATTAAAATATTTTGTCACTGATTTTAACGAATGAGCACTCGTTGGACGCGGAATAATGAGAGGAATATAACAGTAAAATATTTCTTACCGAGAATTCCTAGGTTCAAAAATATGTCACAAAAACTCTTCGTGTGTGGCCTGATTTCTGGTGACCTTTCCTATGCAGTTTTTTTGGTCTATTTTAAAATTAGACATTTATTTAGCAAAATTCCTTTTTACATCGCTTTGTGTTCCTTTCCTCGTTAAAATAAGCCCTCAATCGTCAATATCGGTGACAAGGTATTTTTGTAATGAAAAAGTGCAAAGGCTATAGTCCATGCTTTTTTGCGAAATTTCGATTAAAATATTTTGTCACTGATTTTAACGAATGAGCACTCGTTGGACGCGGAATAATGAGAGGAATATAACAGTAAAATATTTCTGACCGAGAATTCCTAGGTTCAAAAATATGTCACAAAAACTCTTCGTGTGTGGCCTGATTTCTGGTGACCTTTCCTATGCAGTTTTTTTGGTCTATTTTAAAAACTAGCCATTTATTTAACAAAATTCCTTTTTACATCGCTTTGTATTCCTTTCCTCGTTAAAATAAGCCCTAAATCGTCAATATCGGTGACAAGGTATTTTTGTAATGAAAAAAGTGCAAAGGCTATAGTCCATGCCTTTTTGCGAAATTTCGATTAAAATATTTTGTCACTGATTTTAACGAATGAGCACTCGTTGGACGCGGAATAATAAGAGGAATATAACAGTAAAATATTTCTGACCGATAATTCCTAGGTTCAAAAATATGTCACAAAAACTCTTCGTGTGTGGCCTGATTTCTGGTGACCTTTCCTATGCAGTTTTGTTGGTCGATTTTAAAAACTAGCCATTTATTTAACAAAATTCCTTTTTACATCGCTTTGTATTCCTTTCCTCGTTAAAATAAGCCCTAAATCGTCAATATCGGTGACAAGGTATTTTGTAATGAAAAAAGTGCAAATGCTATAGTCCATTCTTTTTTTGCGAAATTTCGATTAACGTATTTTGTCACTGATTTTAACGAATGAGCACTCGTTGGACGCGGAATAATGAGAGGAATATAACAGTAAAATATTTCTGACCGAGAATTCCTAGGTTCAGAAATATGTCACAAAAACTCTTCGTGTGTGGCCTGATTTCTGGTGACCTTTCCTATGCAGTTTTTTTGGTCTATTTTAAAAACTAGACATTTATTTAGCAAAATTCCTTTTTACATCGCTTTGTATTCCTTTCCTCGTTAAAATAAGCCCTCAATCGTCAATATCGGTGACAAGGTATTTTTGTAATGAAAAAAGTGCAAAGGCTATAGTCCATGCCTTTTTGCGAAATTTCGATTAAAATATTTTGTCACTGATTTTAACGAATGAGCACTCGTTGGACGCGGAATAATGAGAGGAATATAACAGTAAAATATTTCTGACCGAGAATTCCTAGGTTCAAAAATATGTCACAAAAACTCTTCGTGTGTGGCCTGATTTCTGGTGACCCTTCCTATGCAGTTTTTTTTGTCTATTTTAAAAACTAGCCATTTATTTAACAAAATTCCTTTTTACATCGCTTTGTATTCCTTTCCTCGTTAAAATAAGCCCTAAATCGTCAATATCGGTGACAAGGTATTTTGTAATGAAAAAAGTGCAAATGCTTTAGTCCATTCTTTTTTTGCGAAATTTCGATTAACGTATTTTGTCACTGATTTTAACGAATGAGCACTCGTTGGACGCGGAATAATGAGAGGAATATAACAGTAAAATATTTCTGACCGAGAATTCCTAGGTTCAAAAATATGTCACAAAAACTCTTCGTGTGTGGCCTGATTTCTGGTGACCTTTCCTATGCAGTTTTTTTGGTCTATTTTAAAAACTAGCCATTTATTTAGCAAAATTCCTTTTTACATCGCTTTGTATTCCTTTCCTCGTTAAAATAAGCCCTCAATCGTCAATATCGGTGACAAGGTATTTTTGTAATGAAAAAAGTGCAAAGGCTATAGTCCATGCTTTTTTGCGAAATTTCGATTAAAATATTTTGTCACTGATTTTAACGAATGAGCACTCGTTGGACGCGGAATAATGAGAGGAATATAACAGTAAAATATTTCTTACCGAGAATTCCTAGGTTCAAAAATATGTCACAAAAACTCATCGTGTGTGGCCTGATTTCTGGTGACCTTTCCTATGCAGTTTTTTTGGTCTATTTTAAAATTAGACATTTATTTAGCAAAATTCCTTTTTACATCGCTTTGTATTCCTTTCCTCGTTAAAATAAGCCCTCAATCGTCAATATCGGTGACAAGGTATTTTTGTAATGAAAAAAGTGCAAAGGCTATAGTCCATGCTATTTTGCGAAATTTCGATTAAAATATTTTGTCACTGATTTTAACGAATGAGCACTCGTTGGACGCGGAATAATGAGAGGAATATAACAGTAAAATATTTCTGACCGAGAATTCCTAGGTTCAAAAATATGTCACAAAAACTCTTCGTGTGTGGCCTGATTTCTGGTGACCTTTCCTATGCAGTTTTTTTGGTCTATTTTAAAAACTAGCCATTTATTTAGCAAAATTCCTTTTTACATCGCTTTGTATTCCTTTCCTCGTTAAAATAAGCCCTCAATCGTCAATATCGGTGACAAGGTATTTTTGTAATGAAAAAAGTGCAAAGGCTATAGTCCATGCTTTTTTGCGAAATTTCGATTAAAATATTTTGTCACTGATTTTAACGAATGAGCACTCGTTGGACGCGGAATAATGAGAGGAATATAACAGTAAAATATTTCTTACCAAGAATTCCTAGGTTCAAAAATATGTCACAAAAACTCTTCGTGTGTGGCCTGATTTCTGGTGACCTTTCCTATGCAGTTTTTTTGGTCTATTTTAAAAACTAGCCATTTATTTAACAAAATTCCTTTTTACATCGCTTTGTATTCCTTTCCTCGTTAAAATAAGCCCTAAATCGTCAATATCGGTGACAAGGTATTTTGTAATGAAAAAAGTGCAAATGCTATAGTCCATTCTTTTTTTGCGAAATTTCGATTAACGTATTTTGTCACTGATTTTAACGAATGAGCACTCGTTGGACGCGGAATAATGAGAGGAATATAACAGTAAAATATTTCTGACCGAGAATTCCTAGGTTCAAAAATATGTCACAAAAACTCTTCGTGTGTGGCCTGATTTCTGGTGACCTTTCCTATGCAGTTTTTTTGGTCTATTTTAAAAACTAGCCATTTATTTAGCAAAATTCCTTTTTACATCGCTTTGTATTCCTTTCCTCGTTAAAATAAGCCCTCAATCGTCAATATCGGTGACAAGGTATTTTGTAATGAAAAAAGTGCAAATGCTATAGTCCATTCTTTTTTTGCGAAATTTCGATTAACGTATTTTGTCACTGATTTTAACGAATGAGCACTCGTTGGACGCGGAATAATGAGAGGAATATAACAGTAAAATATTTCTGACCGAGAATTCCTAGGTTCAAAAATATGTCACAAAAACTCTTCGTGTGTGGCCTGATTTCTGGTGACCTTTCCTATGCAGTTTTTTTGGTCTATTTTAAAAACTAGCCATTTATTTAACAAAATTCCTTTTTACATCGCTTTGTATTCCTTTCCTCGTTAAAATAAGCCCTAAATCGTCAATATCGGTGACAAGGTATTTTTGTAATGAAAAAAGTGCAAAGGCTATAGTCCATGCCTTTTTGCGAAATTTCGATTAAAATATTTTGTCACTGATTTTAACGAATGAGCACTCGTTGGACGCGGAATAATAAGAGGAATATAACAGTAAAATATTTCTGACCGATAATTCCTAGGTTCAAAAATATGTCACAAAAACTCTTCGTGTGTGGCCTGATTTCTGGTGACCTTTCCTATGCAGTTTTTTTGGTCTATTTTAAAAACTAGCCATTTATTTAACAAAATTCCTTTTTACATCGCTTTGTATTCCTTTCCTCGTTAAAATAAGCCCTAAATCGTCAATATCGGTGACAAGGTATTTTGTAATGAAAAAAGTGCAAATGCTATAGTCCATTCTTTTTTTGCGAAATTTCGATTAACGTATTTTGTCACTGATTTTAACGAATGAGCACTCGTTGGACGCGGAATAATGAGAGGAATATAACAGTAAAATATTTCTGACCGAGAATTCCTAGGTTCAGAAATATGTCACAAAAACTCTTCGTGTGTGGCCTGATTTCTGGTGACCTTTCCTATGCAGTTTTTTTGGTCTATTTTAAAAACTAGACATTTATTTAGCAAAATTCCTTTTTACATCGCTTTGTATTCCTTTCCTCGTTAAAATAAGCCCTCAATCGTCAATATCGGTGACAAGGTATTTTTGTAATGAAAAAAGTGCAAAGGCTATAGTCCATGCCTTTTTGCGAAATTTCGATTAAAATATTTTGTCACTGATTTTAACGAATGAGCACTCGTTGGACGCGGAATAATGAGAGGAATATAACAGTAAAATATTTCTGACCGAGAATTCCTAGGTTCAAAAATATGTCACAAAAACTCTTCGTGTGTGGCCTGATTTCTGGTGACCTTTCCTATGCAGTTTTTTTTGTCTATTTTAAAAACTAGCCATTTATTTAACAAAATTCCTTTTTACATCGCTTTGTATTCCTTTCCTCGTTAAAATAAGCCCTAAATCGTCAATATCGGTGACAAGGTATTTTGTAATGAAAAAAGTGCAAATGCTTTAGTCCATTCTTTTTTTGCGAAATTTCGATTAACGTATTTTGTCACTGATTTTAACGAATGAGCACTCGTTGGACGCGGAATAATGAGAGGAATATAACAGTAAAATATTTCTGACCGAGAATTCCTAGGTTCAAAAATATGTCACAAAAACTCTTCGTGTGTGGCCTGATTTCTGGTGACCTTTCCTATGCAGTTTTTTTGGTCTATTTTAAAAACTAGCCATTTATTTAGCAAAATTCCTTTTTACATCGCTTTGTATTCCTTTCCTCGTTAAAATAAGCCCTCAATCGTCAATATCGGTGACAAGGTATTTTTGTAATGAAAAAAGTGCAAAGGCTATAGTCCATGCTTTTTTGCGAAATTTCGATTAAAATATTTTGTCACTGATTTTAACGAATGAGCACTCGTTGGACGCGGAATAATGAGAGGAATATAACAGTAAAATATTTCTTACCGAGAATTCCTAGGTTCAAAAATATGTCACAAAAACTCATCGTGTGTGGCCTGATTTCTGGTGACCTTTCCTATGCAGTTTTTTTGGTCTATTTTAAAATTAGACATTTATTTAGCAAAATTCCTTTTTACATCGCTTTGTATTCCTTTCCTCGTTAAAATAAGCCCTCAATCGTCAATATCGGTGACAAGGTATTTTTGTAATGAAAAAAGTGCAAAGGCTATAGTCCATGCTTTTTTGCGAAATTTCGATTAAAATATTTTGTCACTGATTTTAACGAATGAGCACTCGTTGGACGCGGAATAATGAGAGGAATATAACAGTAAAATATTTCTGACCGAGAATTCCTAGGTTCAAAAATATGTCACAAAAACTCTTCGTGTGTGGCCTGATTTCTGGTGACCTTTCCTATGCAGTTTTTTTGGTCTATTTTAAAAACTAGCCATTTATTTAGCAAAATTCCTTTTTACATCGCTTTGTATTCCTTTCCTCGTTAAAATAAGCCCTCAATCGTCAATATCGGTGACAAGGTATTTTTGTAATGAAAAAAGTGCAAAGGCTATAGTCCATGCTTTTTTGCGAAATTTCGATTAAAATATTTTGTCACTGATTTTAACGAATGAGCACTCGTTGGACGCGGAATAATGAGAGGAATATAACAGTAAAATATTTCTTACCAAGAATTCCTAGGTTCAAAAATATGTCACAAAAACTCTTCGTGTGTGGCCTGATTTCTGGTGACCTTTCCTATGCAGTTTTTTTGGTCTATTTTAAAAACTAGCCATTTATTTAACAAAATTCCTTTTTACATCGCTTTGTATTCCTTTCCTCGTTAAAATAAGCCCTAAATCGTCAATATCGGTGACAAGGTATTTTGTAATGAAAAAAGTG